>CAJGYO010000006.1:79334194-79851505 GCA_904845875.1 Miscanthus lutarioriparius
ATAGTCATGACCTATGCTACATCTATTTTCCCGAGAAAAAAAGAAGTGTCCTCTTTGCTCGGGCCATAGAAGTCGCGCGCTGTCGATGTTTTACCACCGATAGCCTGCCACGGGGGTCTCCGGGGCAGTATTGTTCGGGCTTCCGCGTATGCGGAATTTGACGGTGAACACAAAAGACGGTCGATTTATCCTGGTTCGGGCCCTCGATCGTTGATCGAGTAATAGCCCTACGTCCAGCCGGCGTTAGCCCTTGCGTTGTATTGATTGTGTTGTAGAAAATCGTGATCTCCCGTCTCTAGGAACCCTGCCCTCCTTTATATAGTCAGGAGATCAGAATCCTAGTCGGTTTACAATGAGAGTTCTTAGTAGGATTACAGGATAATACTACTACTAAGATTACATGGGGAGAATCCTAGTTAGACTAGATCTTCTCTCCTCCCTGCGGGGTATCCTGTGGGTCCCACACCGACAAGCCCCCGAGTACTTCATGGTTGAGCTCTGGAAGCGTCGTCTTGTTCTTTCAGGCTTTGCCGAGCAGGAATAATGTGGCAGAACCTCCTAAGAAATCGGACCCACGTGCATCTATCGGTGTCTCAACAGACCTCAGATAGCGTACACAAGTTCCCAACAACTTAATAGATCTATCGAGTGTCCTCGGGAAACCCGAATCATCCACGAATCTTTTCCAAACAGGATCCCAATCACAGTCATTGCAGATTACAATAATTTTTAATATACATACCAGAGATTATAAAGCGGAAGACTAAAGTTTTGATATTACAAACTAGTTGTTTCAAACTTACAAAACCATACGTGTCATACAACCATAGTAGCGGGATAATATTACATTAACATTATTTATTTCACACAAACTAGTGCCTTGTCCAAAGGCCATTCATCATTCCTCATCGTCATCGACTTCAAACACTGACATGCAGCAGGGACCAAGACAAGCCTGCGCATGCGACTCACCTGCAACAAGGGTTAACAAACCCTGAGTACAAAAGTACTCAACAAGACTGACCCGACCAAAAAGGGTGAAGGTCTTAGGGATGCAGGTGTTGGGTCAAGGTAAGGATATAGAAAGATTCAAAAGTTCTTTGCCAAAAGCTTACTATTCTTGATTCTAGTTTCAAGTTTTACCCCTAAGTACTTTAGTTCAATATCTCAAACTAAGTGTTCATATCCCATGTTCCAATCCTTCTTATTCCATTCCTTTTCTCAAGTTTTAGTAATTCACCAGTTCTACATTGCTTCTGTAATGAATCGAGTCTCCATATCCGCTGAGCACCGGCAATTTGAATTGATTCAAGTCTCAGCTGGGGATTCCTTATCACACGACATATGTAGAACTTAATCTTGCATATATCAACCTCGCTACCGGATCCTCCCATACTAAGCTGTCTCCACGCCACCCGAGAGCACAACACGCCTCAAATCCGGCCACATTCAAGCCACGAGGGTACACGCTACTCCTGCCATCTCACCACTCCCAGTGCATGGGCATTCATCTTAGTATCGGATTAGCCGAAGTAGGCTTACTGGAGTATGTGACCAGTACTACAAAGTGTCTCGTTCAGAAGATCCACAATGAGTCGCCTTTAAGCAACATAGTCGGCAACATTACCCAACATTCAAGATAAGCCACCCGACTAGTCTCTAGTTCATTCTATCTTCTTTCTTTCTTTCTTTCTTTGGCCAGTATGCCATCTTTGATTGTATCGAAACTTTTACTTTGAAAGCCTACCATAAAGCATACTAAGCATTCTACGCCTTTGTAAAATGAAATCATCTTCAAGGATGGTAAACAATTAACAAGGTAGGCAATGCATCAAGTAGGTAACATTTGAATTAATCAACTTAATGCAATAGGTAACATAGGTGATAAACTTTTCAAAGTAAACAAGGTAATGGTTTAATGCATAAACCGGGGCTTGCCTTCGTTGATGATCTCAGGTTCCGGATCAGCACCACTATTATCGAATCCCGTGACAACCGGGGATGCTTCCAGAACTTGTTCAACTAGAATCGGTTCACTCTCGGATTCTACACGAAATAACAGCATATGCTTCAACATGATGATAATGTAAACATGATGCTTTCATGATGCATGAAGTATAACAACACCTTGAATACAACTTTCTTTCACGGTACAGTTACAAGCCAAACTAACCAAACCATATTCGTAACGGATGTGACCACGTCAGCACCGACCACTTCGGCGAGCTCTCCGACCTCTTCGGCGAACTCTCCGACCACTATGGTGAATTCTCCGACCACTACGGTGAATTCTCCAACCACTACGGTGAACTCTTCGACCACTACGGTGAACTCTCCGACTACTACGGTGAACTCTCCGACCACTACTCTTGAAACCCTACTGGTCACAAAATATGATCAAAACAAGATCAAACACTAATCAAACACTTAGGGTTTGCTTTTATTTATTTTTGAATCAATTTAGAAATAAGCCCAAAAATAAACTTGTCCCAAATGACCTCAAAATTTTATGTAAGCTTCCTCATGACAAATTAGTGTACCAAAACAAATTTCCAAAGATTCAGCACTATTCAAAATCAGAAGATATAAAATTTCACTGTTCTTCTCCTTCCTTCTCACTGACAGCCCAACCCCACCCGTCAATGACCCATACATGTCACGGCGGCGCTGCCATCACTGGCCGGCCCCAAAATGCGCCGACGGTGACGCTCCGGTGACACAGACCTCACCCAAATAATCTACACACCTCTACAAACTCATCCCCGTCCTTGGAATAACAGAAGGTGCACCGGAGAAGACTCCATGCCGGCCATGGAGGCTCGAGCACGTCGGCTCACGACGTAACCCCGACAAGAATGCGGTAGAGTCAAAAGCGAAGTGCACATCACGTTCAGTAGCTCACCACGGTCACGCCGGTGGACTTGGTGAAGGCGGAGACGGTCTGGAATGGCCTGACCATGTCGAGGCGATGGTGGTGGAGCTTCGGCCGGGCTCGGGGAAGAAGCTGTTGTGCCGGGCGACTCCGGCCAACTCAAGCGGCGTGAGCAAGTCGTAGAGAAGCGCAAGACTGAGGCTATCGCTTTGGCATAACTAGGCATGACGGAGGCTGCTCGGCGGTGGCAAATTTCGCGAGCGCAGTGAGGTCGTCGGCGGCGAGCAAAGGCAGGAAAAGAGGAGAGGGACGACGACGGTACGGCTATTTATAGCCGGGAGGAGCTCGTCTGGCTTCGACAGCACACGACGAAGATGCCACGGCGATGATGACGTGCCAGGATGCGAGGAAGCGGCGCAAAACACTCGGCGGCGACAGCGGCGTGGCGCTGGCGATAAGCGGTGATGTAAATCTTGATTTTTGAATTATTTACAGAACTGCCACTGAGTCTATTTTTCAAATTATTCCCAAATTTTATAAAGAAGTTGAGAATCTTCAAAAATGAAAGTTGCTCAATTTTTTTTAAACTCTACAACTTTGCTTCAAGGAACATTTTCAAATTCTGACTCCATTTTGAAATTTGAATTTGGGGTGCATTTGAGTATTTGAATCATTTCAAAATTACTCCAAATTTTATATGTAAACTTGAAAAACTTTGAATACCAAAGTTGATCCACATAAACTAATCTTCAACTTTGCTTTTTGCCTCAACCCCAAATTCCACATGGATTTTGAATTAGTCAAAAGGGGCAAAAAGAATTTTTATAATTTGAATTTGAATTCAAATTTGATTTGTCTTTCTTTTACTTTAATTTTGATTTTTGACCAGTACATGGCCCATTAGGGTTATTTGAGTCAAATGACATATGACCTCACATGATCACATGAATTTTGACCCTTGTAGTCATGATCTTTATTTAGGATTTTGAATCACATCATATGAAATAACAACATTATGAAATAAACCTTATTTAGTGAATGCATTCAAAATTTTCTACTCTATGAATGCTATGCAATGCATATGATGACATGCCAAATTTTAGTGTTAGGTCGAAACACCAAAGGTGTTACAACCCTTCCCCCTTAAAGAAATCTCGTCCCGAGATTTAAAACTTAGGATTGAGTAATAGAAAAGGAAATGTGTCAAGCTAACACATCATAACTTTATTCAAAGACTAGTGAGGGGTTTTTTGATTCTTTTGACAAAAGAAACAAGTTACAATATAGACAAGGTATTGCAACTAGAGAGAAGCAAAGAAGTCAGGAAAGTTTTCTTCTAAGTAATCCTCAGACTCCTAAGTAGCTTCTTCTTCAGTGTGCTGGTTCTATTATACTTTATAGAACTTGATTGTACGGCTTCGAGTGATTCGATCTTTCTGATCTAAGACTCTAATGGGGTACTCAACATAAGTCAAATCAGGTGCTAATTCTACATCACCAAAATCGATCACTTGGTCAGGTACTTGAAGACACTTCTTCAATTGGGATACATGGAAAATATCATGCACAGCTGACATGTGATCTGGTAGCTTGACACGATAGGCGACTGGTCCACATCTTTGTTGGATTTGAAACGGACCGACATAACGGGGCATCAACTTTCCCCGAATCCCAAAACGATGAACTCCTTTCATTGGCGATACCTTGAGGTAAACATGATCTCCCACTATAAATTCTAGCGGTCGTCTCCTCTTATCAGCATAGCTTTTCTGTCGGGATTGAGCTACCTTCATATTAGCTTGTATGAGTTTAACCTTCTCTTCTGCTTCCTTGACCACATCCGGTCCAAAGAACCAACGTTCTCCAACATCTGACCAATGTAAAGGTGTCTGGCATCTACGACCATACAATGCTTCAAATGGTGCCATTTTAATGCTCTCTTGATAGCTATTGTTATATGAGAATTCAGCTAAGGGAAGGCATTCATCCCACATAGCACCATAGGAGAGAACACATGCTCTTAACATATCTTCAAGAATTTGATTTACCCTTTCCGTCTATCCATCTGTTTGCGGATGATAAGCAGAACTATGGATCAGTTTAGTTCCCAAAGACTCATGTAGACTTTTCCAAAACTTGGATATGAACAATGAACCTCTGTCAGAGACAATGGTCTTGGGTGCCCCATGCAGACTGAAGATTCTATCCAGATAAAGCTTTGCATACTGCTCTGCTCGATATTTATCTCTGACTGGTAAGAAATGAGCTATCTTGGTTAGGCGGTCAACAATAACCCATATTGAATTGTAGCCTACAGATGTCCTAGGCAACCCTACTATGAAGTCCATACATATATCTTCCCACTTCCAAGATGGAACTGGCAAGGAATATAATGGACCTGCAGTCTTCATATGAATCGCTTTGACTCTCTAACAAGTATCACATTTGGCCACATATTGAGCTATTTCTATTTTCATTTTGGTCCACCAATATCTCGTTCTCAGATCATGATACATTTTATTGCTACCTGGATGAATGGAGTATCTTGTAGAATGAGCTTCATCAAGAATCTGCTTTCGCAGCTCTGGATTTTTGGGTACTACCAATCTATCCTTGAACCATACGACATCTGACTCATCAATCTCGAAACATGTTGATCTTCCAGATCTGACTTTATCCTTGATATGGGCTATGCCCTTACTTTTCTGTTGAGCAGCAAGGATCTGATCTTTGATAGTGGACTCAACTGCAATATTGGACAGATAACCTTGTTCTATGATTTGTAAATTCAGATGCTCCATCTCTTGACACAATGTTCGTTGCATAGGTTCTACAATCAGGCAATGACAATGACTCTTGCGACTCAGGGCATCGGCAACCACATTAGCCTTGCCCGAATGATAATGCACTTCTAAGTCATAATCTTTGATAAATTCTAACCATCTTCTTTGCCTCATATTCAGCTCTGACTGAGTGAAAATATATTTCAAACTTTTGTGATCCGTATAGATATGACAGATATTGCCCAATAAATAATGTCACCAAACCTTTAGTGCATGAACAACAGCAGCCAATTCAAGGTCATGGGTGGGATAATGTTCTTCATGCTTCTTGAGTTGTCTTGAAGCATATGCTATGACTCTACCTTCTTACATAAGAACACAGCCAATACCAATTCCAGACGCATCACAATAGATATCAAACGGCCTCTCGATATCAGGTTGTGCTAATACTAGTGCAGTTGTTAACAACTTCTTTAATGTTTGAAAGGCCTTTTCACATTCTGTTGACCATACAAACTTAGTTTGCTTTTTCAGCAATCCAGTAATTGACTTCGCAATTCTGGAGAAGTCAGGGATGAACCGACGGTAATAACCTGCCAACCCTAGAAAACTACGAACTTGATGAACAGTGGTAGGTGCTTTCCAGTTAAGGACTTCTTCTACCTTGCTCGGATCTACAGCTATACCTTCAATAGATAACACATGACCTAGAAATTATACTTCCTCTAACCAGAATTCACATTTGCTGAATTTGGCATATAATTGGTGATCTCTTAATCATTGTAGAACAATGCGGAGATGTTCCGCATGTTCTTCTTTGCTCTTAGAATAGATAAGAATGTCATCAATGAATACCACTACAAACTTATCCAACTCGGGCATGAAAACTGAGTTCATCAGGTACATGAAATGAGCCGGGGCATTGGTCAGCCAAAAAGACATGACTAAATACTCATAGAGACCATATCGGGTAGTAAACGTTGTCTTCGGCACATCTTCTTGTCTGATCTTAATCTGGTGATAGCCTGATCTCAAGTCTATCTTCGAGAACACCTTAGCTCCCGTAAGTTGATCAAAAAGCAAATCAATTCGGGGTAAGGGGTATTTGTTCTTTATGGTGACTTCATTTAACGGCCGATAGTCAACACATAACCTTAAGGTTTGGTCCTTCTTCTTCACGAAGATAGCAGGGCATCCCCAAGGTGATCAATTGGGTTGAATGAAACCCTTGTCTAACAACTATTGTAGTTGCATTTTTAATTCTGCTAATTCTTTGGGTGGCATCCTATATGCTCTTCTAGACACAAGTGTCGTTCCTGGTTTTAGGTTAATTCTAAACTCCACATCTCTGTCTGGTGGCAGTCCAGGCAGATCATTGGGAAAAACATCCGTAAATTCACATACCACATGAATGTTCTCGGCTTCTTCAACCGTAGTTGCACAGACTGTTCCAATTGTACTCATAGGAAAGGGAAGTTGGATGAGAAGTTGGGTTTTGCTGCCAGGTACATTTACTCTTATGGTTCTACGCAGGACATCTATGACAGCCCCGTGTTGAGCTAACCAGTTCATACCAAGGATCACATCTATATCTTGATCCTTTAATATCAGCATGCTGGTAGGGAACTCATATCCTCCCAAATCAATAGGTACATGCTGAACTATCTCCCTTGTACAGAGTCATCCCCCGGGCGACTGTATACGATATGGTTCTTTTGTTTCCCCAATAGTTATCCCATGTTTCACCACAAATGTACGATTGATGAATGTATGGGATGCACCGGAATCAAATAAGGTAATTGCAGGGTGCTTAGCAACGGGAAACATACCAATCATTACTGGTTCCCCTTCTAGAATAGATTCCACCTGAGTATAGAAGACCCTTCTAGATTTCTTCTCAGCCTGACCTTTCTGACTATTCTGAGCATTGCCCTTGTACTAATTTTGAGCTTGAGTAACAGGGGCTTTGGGTGCATCAGGATTGTTCTTCCTAGGATACGGACATTCTCGGGAAAAGTGTCCGGGTTTACCACAATTATAGCATGGATAATTGTGATTCTGGAGAGTAGCATTGCGGTTTGCATTATTTGTATTGTTTTGCTGCTGCGGTGCTTGATGAGTATAAGGCGTATTAGTTGCAGGGCGAATAAAGATTTGCAGCCTGCTTTGGCTTTGTTGTGGGCGGAATGGTGCATGGCCATGATTCTGAGGATGGTAGACCACCTTTTGACGCTTTCCACTCGACGATCCGGAAGCAAATGCCCCCTTTTTCTTCGCCTCCTTGTGCCGGCGGTAGTTCTCCTCTAAAGCGATAGCAATGTTGACAGTCTCATGATAAGTTGCATTGCCACATGTTGCCATCATGGTATGAAGTTTGGTGTTCATGCCTCTCATGAAATGATTCTTCTTCTTCCTGTTAGTATTCACATACTCTATAGCATACTGCGACAGGTGATTGAAACGCCCAACATAGTGCATCACCGGGCGCTCCCCTTGCTTAAGAGCTAGGAACTCTTCCAATTTTATGGTCATCACACCATCTGGAATATAGTGTGCCCTGAAGGCATCCTTAAACTCCATCTAGGTGATTTGGTGACCAGCGGGCTGTACAGCTACCAAATTTGCCCACCAGGCACCAGCAGCTCCTCGGAGTTGCTGTGCCGCAAACCTTGGTTTTTGAATCTCGGTACAACGAATCAGCTCAAACTTTTGCTCCATTATCCGAAGCCAATCGTCAGCTTCTAAACGCTCTTCTGCCTTAGAGAACACATGCAGACGTATGTCAGTAAAATCAATATAGGTTGTCTCTTCATTTCCATTATTACGGCGGCCATGATTAGGATGTGGTGCTTGTTGGTTCTGAGCCATTTCCCTTAACAACCTAGCATTCTCGGCCGTTGCATAGACGAGTGCAGTTATGGCATCTGCCATACTTGGAGGTATTGGTGGAGGATTTGGGACTTCGTCATTGTCTTGCGAAGTACCAGCACCAGTTCGGGTGTTAATGCGAGGCATCTGTCAGAGAGACATGTTTATTTCCATTATTATTTTATTGAAAGCAGTTAAAAGGTTTCATGCTACAAAGGGTTTCTTATTTATGTTACATGTCTTGTATCCCACAAGACAACCCTGGTTTACTAGGAAAGCAGTAAATGAACTATTACTATTCTGAGCTTTCAGTCATCGGCATCCATGCCCATATCGGACGAAACCTCATCTTCATCGGAGAAGTACACTAACTCCTCGAGATCCTCCTCCTCTTCTTCATTCTCGACTTCACCTGGATCTACAATCATTTCTTCATCTATAACTTCACCATCCCCGTGAGGAGGATGAAGTTGAGCATACATCATGTGGACATTCTCATGAAGAATGGCATTGTCCATCTCTAGGTCTTCTACGTAGAACTCCAACTCATGGATGCGTTCAATGGATGCATCCTCTCATGTCCAGGCTTCATTCCTCAACTTGGTATTCTTGGTGACGTCCCTTTCCATTTCCGCTAGCTTCTCTTGATCTTTAGCATGAGCTCGACGAAGAGTGTTGAGCTCCTTGGTAAGGTTCTCAATGTTGGCGGGATTGCTTGAAGATCCTTCATCTCCTAGGGCCTTGGAACTTCCTTCACCAAGCTCACGGTTACGCGGTGCCAACTGGTGATGAGGGACTACGTGAGGTCCAGTGGACTTGCGTGCAGTTATCTTGGTCTTTGCCATAGCCTGTAGAATTTAGGAGGGGACTATAAGGATAGCTTGAGGATAATGGAGGTTAGCAAGAATGGGATTGACATTACTTACCCAACCACTTTTAAGGGGAATTATTATGCAAGGTGTTCAAGCATGATGCATGAATCGATCTTACGAATCCGAGTACAAAAGATTTATACAATTAGAAGTACTAGATTTTTAATACATAGGACAAACCTAACCATATTATCCACCACAAACTTTCAAATAAGATAAGATTGAGGCTAGATTAGAGAGAAGAAGAAAGAAATTTGAACTCAAAATATCCAGTTTAATTTCTTTGATCCAAATCAGTTTGAAGGTTTTTAAAAGCAACCTACAATGATCTTAGATAGGACCTGCTCTGATACCAGCTGTGGCAGAACCTCCTAAGAAATTAGGCCCACGTGCACCTATCGGTGTCTCAACAGACCTCAGATAGCGTACACAAGTTCCCAACAACTTAACAGATCTGTCGGGTGTCCTCGGGAAACCCGAATCATCCATGAATCTTTTCCAAACAGGATCCCAATCACAGTCATTGCAGATTACAACAGTTTTCAATATACATACCAGAGATTATAAAGCGGAAGACTTAAGTTTTGATATTACAAACCAGTTGTTTCAAACTTACAAAACCATAGATGTCATACAACCATAATAGCGGGATAATATTACATTAACATTATTTATTTCACACAAACTAGTGCCTTGTCCAAAGGCCATTCATCATTCCTCATCGTCATCGACTTCAAACACTGACATGCAGCAGGGACCAAAACAAGCCTGCGCATGCGACTCACCTGCAACAAGGGTTAACAAACCCTGAGTACAAAAGTACTCAACAAGACTGACCTGACCAAAAAGGGTGAAGGTCTTCGGGATGCAGGTGTTGGGTCAAGGTAAGGATATAGAAAGATTCAAAAGTTCTTTGCCAAAAGCTTACTATTCTTGATTCTAGTTTCAAGTTTTACCCCTAAGTACTTTAGTTCAATATCTCAAACTAAGTGTTCATATCCCATGTTCCAATCCTTCTTATTCCATTCCTTTTCTCAAGTTTTAGTAATTCACCAGTTCTACATTGCTTCTGTAATGAATCGAGTCTCCATATCCGCTGAGCACCGGCAATTTGAATTGATTCAAGTCTCAGCTGGGGATTCCTTATCACACGACATATGTAGAACTTAATCTTGCATATATCAACCTCGCTACCAGATCCTCCCATACTAAGCCGTCTCCACGCCACCCGAGAGCACAGCACGCCTCAAATCCGGCCACATTCAAGCCACGAGGGTACACGCTACTCCTGCCATCTCACCACTCCCAGTGCATGGGCATTCGTCTTAGTATCGGATTAGCCGAAGTAGGCTTACTGGAGTATGTGACCAGTACTACAAAGTGTCTCGTTCAGAAGATCCACAATGAGTCGCCTTTAAGCAACATAGTCGGCAACATTACCCAACATTCAAGATAAGCCACCCGACTAGTCTCTAGTTCATTCTATCTTCTTTCTTTCTTTCTTTCTTTGGCCAGTATGCCATCTTTGATTGTATCGAAACTTTTACTTTGAAAGCCTACCATAAAACATACTAAGCATTCTATGCCTTTGTAAAATGAAATCATCTTCAAGGATGGTAAACAATTAACAAGGTAGGCAATGCATCAAGTAGGTAACATTTGAATCAATCAACTTAATGCAATAGGTAACATAGGTGATAAACTTTTCAAAGTAAACAAGGTAATGGTTTAATGCATAAACCGGGGCTTGCCTTCGTTGACGATCTCAGGTTCCGGATCAGCACCACTATTATCGAATCCCGTGACAACCAGGGATGCTTCCAGAACTTGTTCAACTAGAATCGGTTCACTCTCGGATTCTACACGAAATAACAGCATATGCTTCAACATGATGATAATGTAAACATGATGCTTTCATGATGCATGAAGTATAACAACACCTTGAATACAACTTTCTTTCACGGTACAGTTACAAGCCAAACTAACCAAACCATATTCGCAACGGATGTGACCACGTCAGCACCGACCACTTCGGCGAGCTCTCCGACCTCTTCGGCGAACTCTCCGACCACTATGGTGAATTCTCCGACCACTACGGTGAATTCTCCGACCACTACGGTGAACTCTTCGACCACTACGGTGAACTCTCCGACTACTACGGTGAAGTCTCCGACCACTACTCTTGAAACCCTACTGGTCACAAAACATGATCAAAACAAGATCAAACACTAATCAAACACTTAGGGTTTGCTTTTATTTATTTTTGAATCAATTTGGAAATAAGCCCAAAAATAAACTTGTCCCAAATGACCTCAAAATTTTATGTAAGCTTCCTCATGACAAATTAGTGTACCAAAACAAATTTCCAAAGATTCAGCACTATTCAAAATCAGAAGATATAAAATTTCACTGTTCTTCTCCTTCCTTCTCACTGACAGCCCAACCCCACCCGTCAGTGACCCATACATGTCACGGCGGCGCTGTCATCACTGGCCGGCCCCAAAATGCGTCAACGGTGACGCTCCGGTGAGACAGACCTCACCCAAATAATCTACACACCCCTACAAACTCATCCCTGTCCTTGGAATAACAGAAGGTGCACCGAAGAAGACTCCACGCCGGCCATGGAGGCTCGAGCACGTCGGCTCACGACGTAACCCCGGCAAGAATGCGGTAGAGTCAAAAGCGAAGTGCACATCACGTTCAGTAGCTCACAACGGTCACGCCGGTGGACTTGGTGAAGGCGGAGACGGTCTGGAATGGCCTGACCACATCAAGGCGATGGTGGCGGAGCTTCGGTCGGGCTCGGGGAAGAAGCTGTTGCGCGAGCGACTCCGGCCAACTCAAGCGGCGTGAGCAAGTCATAGAGAAGTGCAAGACTGAGGCGATCGCTTTGGCATAACTGGGCACGACGGAGGCTGCTCGACGGTGGCAAATTTCACGAGTGCAGTGAGGTCATCGGCGGCGAGCAGAGGCAGGAAAAGAGGAGAGGGACGACGATGGTACGGCTATTTATAGCCAGGAGGAGCTCGTCTGGCTTCGACAGCACACGACGAAGATGCCACGGCGATGATGACGTGCCAGGATGCGAGGAAGTGGCGCAAAACACTCGGCGGCGACAGCGGCGTGGCGCCGGCGGTAAGCGGTGATGTAAATCTTGATTTTTGAATTATTTACAGAACTACCACTGAGTCTATTTTTCAAATTACTCCCAAATTTTCTAAAGAAGTTGAGAATCTTCAAAAATGAAAGTTGCTCAATTTTTTTTAAACTCTACAACTTTGCTTCAAGGAACATTTTCAAATTCTGACTCCATTTTGAAATTTGAATTTGGGGTGCATTTGAGTATTTGAATCATTTCAAAATTACTCCAAATTTTATATGTAAACTTGAAAAACTTTGAATACCAAAGTTGATCCACATAAAATAATCTTCAACTTTGCTTTTTGCCTCAACCCCAAATTCCATATGGATTTTGAATTAGTCAAAAGGGGCAAAAAGGACTTTTATAATTTGAATTTGAATTCAAATTTGATTTATCTTTCTTTTACTTTAATTTTGATTTTTGACCAGTACATGGCCCATTAGGGTTATTTGAGTCAAATGACATATGACCTCACATGATCACATGAATTTTGACCCTTGTAGTCATGATCTTTATTTAGGATTTTGAATCACATAACATGAAATAACAACATTATGAAATAAACCTTATTTAGTGAATGCATTCAAATTTTTTTACTCTATGAATGCTTTGCAATGCATATGATGACATGTGAAATTTTAGTGTTAGGTCGAAACACCCAAGGTGTTACAAATAAGCGTTGTCCCGAGTGCTTTCTTGAGTGAAACCGTGTGGCGCTCTGTGAGATCTTCGCGTGGAGTGTACCTTTTTGAAGAAAAAAGTATTCCCCTTTGGGTGTAGCCCCCGAGCCTCTTGCTATTTGGAACAAGGAGCTGGAGGGTCTTGTCTTGAAATCGCTCTAATCCTTCGTTGAAATGTTACCGAGCGTGTGCCTGGGTTCTTTATAAAAAGAACTCGGATATAGCTCGGTCCGGCTTCTTTTTGTCATGATTCCTTGAAGTAGTTTTGTCCTGAAGAAGTCTTCTTGGTGACGTGCGCTTTTTTCGAAGAAAAAAGTGCACTAACTGAGTGTAGCCCCCGAGCTTCTTGCTATTTGGAACAAGGAGCTAGAGGGTCTTTGAATCTTATGTTGTTTTAAAATTGCTGACTTGAAGAAGTCTTTCGAGTGATGTGCACTTTTTTGAAGAAAAAGTGCACTCACTGAGTGTAGCCCCCGAGCCTCTTGCTGTTTAGAACAAAGTGTTGGAGGGTCTTGAGTCTCATTTGTTCGAGGAATTGAAATCTTCTCCTTTTGTAGCCTCCGAGCATTTATCTAGGTTCTTTGATTCTAAAAGAACTCGGACGCATTGTTCTTGGCGTATTCTCTGGTAGTCTGTTGTTTATCAGGTGTAGTTGTATGGTGGTGGTTGAGTGTAAATGTTGCCTATTCACGGGTTGTACAGTGTTGGCATATTCTTCCGAATATGCTCGTCTTCGAGTACTGTTCCTTCTGAGTCTTCCATTATTGAGTCCTGTCTTCTCATTGTATCTTTTGAAAGGCTTGTTTCGTCGGTACTCCTAGTCCATGTGCACCGCTCCTTTGATCTATAAATACCCTCCCGGGGTGCATGCTTTCATCCATTGAACATTTTATTGAAAACTTCGTAGTCATGAATATGGTAGTTTGTGAGGTAGAGCAGCCCCCGGGCGTATCTTGTAATTCCTGTGTGTCTTGTCGTAGCTAGAGGAAGTCTTATGATAGGGATTAGAGGTAGACTAATCCTGCAGCGGCATTGTACTTGGAAGTACGTGGTGGTAGTTGGAGGAAGTCTTGTGATGTGGGCTTCGTTCCTTCATCCGGCAGTTCTGGGTTGATCCTCGCCGTCTGTCTTGAGACTGTCCGGTGCAGATCAACACCTGATCCTGCATCACGTCGGGCTTGGGTAGACAGATGCCTACCGACTTTCCCTGGTCTATGTTGTCCCGCCGTGCTACTGATTTCCATCTTGGATGCACTGTGTCCGTCCTTTGAAGAAAACAGTGTAGTCGAGCGCGGTTTGTTCTACCAAGTAGCAATTTAGAGCACGTAGTCATTCCAGAGCCTAGTTGTGTCCGGACTCCTTTTTGCTACCTTGCTTGTCGTAGTGCCGAGTTCATTGGGTCTTGTAAGGTGTGTAATCTTCTATTTTTGAAGCCATTTGTAATAGAAAGAATCTTGTCTTCAGAGTTGTCATTCATTTTTCTGCTGTAATCCTGGTTATTCATGAGACTCCCGATTTCTTTCTTTAATAACCGGGTTCTTTTGTTCCTTGCGAGGTAGCCCTTTGTTTCTTCATGGTTGATGGGTCATTCTTGTAGTGATCTGATAACCCTGCCGTGGTACTAGATGGATAAGTCTGAAATCTACCCGTTAAACTGTACCGTTGTGTGGATTTGTGCCATCCGTCATTTTAGCTGTGTTAGTAAATGGACCGTTGCTTTCCCACACCGTGTTTTAACAGGCCTGGTGGGCCATTTTTATCACTGAAAAAACTATTTAAAGACCTTTTATCTTCCTTTTCTTTACTGCCCAGCTCTTGCCTTGAAACCCTAGCTTTCAGAAATCCGCCGCCGTCATTGTCGCCGTCACCCAAGCGCCGCTATCTTAGCTTCGTCTTCCCCAATTCCTTTTTGCTTCCGCTAGTTCATGGGTAAGAAGAAAATCATGAGCAAGTCCTAGGCAGCCTTTGTGGATGAGGAGTCATCCCTTTCTTTGATCGAGAACCGAGAGTTTGTGGCTACGAGGGCTACTCAGAAGGTTTGGCCGGCTCCGACAACAACCGAAGACCAGCTCCAAGAGCTCGTCAGCGACGGCTTGATCCAAAGCAAAGACATTGCTGAATGGAGAGTTTCGGGTGAGCACCGGGTTCCTGCTCTAGGTCCTGGTGAGACTGTCCTTTTCGTTTCCTTTATCCGCGCCGAACTTTGCCTTCCTGCTTCCGCCTTCCTTCATCAATTTCTTGGTTATTTTGGGGTTAATCTGAACCATCTAACCCCTAATGTTGTCCTCCATCTTTCTGTTTTCGTACACCTCTGTGAAGCTTTCCTTGGAATTCCTCCTTTATGTCTTTTTCGCTACATCTTTCGTTTGAAGCCTCAACCTCGCCGTGAAGAAACCAATGTTCTTGGTGGCTGTGGGATCCAGTTTCGCCAGGGTCTTAAAAGCAAGTTCTTTGACTATGACCTGGTTGATTCTGTGAGGGATTGGCGTGCTGATTGGTTCTATGCCGCCAATTTGATTCCTTCTCTTTCCATACATTCTGGGTCTGGTCCCTTGGTTAATGACCGGTGGGATAAGAACCCCGTGTCGCCCGCTGAGGTCCAGGCAATCCAGCCACTCCTTAATAGGATTAGTATGCTGAAATAGTAGGGTTTAACCGGTTTCGGTATTGTCTCGAGTTTCCTTCGTCGCTGAGTTCAGCCTTTGAAGGAGCGGGAGCACCTTGGCTTCGAGTACTTTGGGGCTGAGGATCCTTCACGTATGGTCCTAGCTCTTGAGCTGACCGATGAGGAGGTACTTGAGCGTCTCCAGAAGATGCTGAAAGGAGCAAGCGTTGTCCCGCTTACTGTCTCCGAGTTCTCTGCTAACAACTCGCCTCCAGCTGTAAGTTGTTTATCTCTTTGTTTGGGTACTTTATGTACTCTTGCTGTATCCATTTTTGTTTAACTTTTCCCTATCTTGTTGTTTTATTCTTTTTCATAGGAGTTTGGGTGCAACTTTGTTGACCCAATCCCTCTTGTTCTCTCTGCCGTGGCGAAAACTGGGGAGAAACTTGCTGGAGCTTCCGCAACTAGTAAGTTCCCATTCTCCACAGCGCTTCCTAGAGTTTCTTCCGGATTTGTTGATGTATATGAAGAATATGTTCCTCGTCTAGTCCCCCATGGTCCACGTAGTGTCCCGAAGAGGGGGCGAACGGATGGGTCTTCATCTGGCCTGCCTGCTTCCAAGAAGTCTCGCAAGCCAAGTACTCTTCTAGGTACTCCAATTGTAGCTAGCATGCTCTTAGGTGAGCATATTTAATACTCTCTGTCTCTTTGTTTTCTCTTTTTTTTTATCTTGAACCGAGTACTTTTATTCTTTTTTCATCGGGTGGTCGGTGGCCTTGGTTGAAACCGAGGGGGAAGAGGATGATGAAGTACCCCTCATCATGCGGCGGTGAGTTGTTTTCATATTCCCCTTCCATTGAATTTCTCCTCTTGGTCTTGATTTTTAGTCTTGATCTTTTTGAAGTAACCGGACGTCGGGTATGAGTTCTTCTGAGGCTCCCGCGCCGGCTTCTTCTGAAGCTCCGGTGTTGAGTTCCTTGGTACCGAGCTCTTCCGCACCTCCGATGCCGAGTTCTTCTGTGGCTCTAGCCCCGGCTTCTTCTGGGGCTCCGGTATCAGTTATACCGCTCCTGTCGCCAAGTGGCGGGGACGTTTTTGCCACCGTTGTTCCCCCTATGAGGTCTTCGTTGTGTTTTATGAAGAAGAAGATAGTCGGGTGAGTGACTTCTGGTTTCATCTCTTTGCATATGTTTCCCCTTTCTTTTGTTCTTATTGCCGAGTTTCTTTGTCAACTTTTAGGCCTTCGTCTTCTCTCGACCCCCCATCGACTTCTTGCCAATCTTCTGGTGTGCCACCGATTACCGAGCCTTAGGACTCGGAGCGCATGATCGGCGAAGTGGTTGTGGGGGAGACAAGGTTTCCTGGTGATGAGGCTGCTGCTGGCTTGGCTCCCCCGGAGGTGACCGTGGCCATGGCGGTGGACTCGTCTAGGGAGGTAGCCGGGACTTCCCATGATGTTTCCCTATTTTTGCCTTCTCCACATCGGTTGTCTTCCCCCACTGCTACTCTCTCTACTGAAGACGTGGTGCATCAATTTGATGCCACTCATCGGTTGTCAGAGTTGACCACTTCTTGGGGAGACTTTGCGACTTCTTTTGGAGAAAAACTCCAAGTAAGTTTTCTGAAGTTCTTTCTTTGGATGTTCATTTTTCTCCTGTTCTTATGCCTTATTTCTTTCTTTCTTCTTGTTCAGTCCTTCTCCCGGGACCATACCGGCTTCTTTTTTTCATCCAAACCGAGAAGAAGTTGTCCTCTGAGTTAAGCGCCTTGAAGATAGATCTTGGTCTCTGTCAGGCTGAGCTAGAGGCTGAGCGTCAAATGCATCAGAAGGAGGAACAATCACTTCGTGCCCGGGTAGTTGAGGCCGAGAGACAGAGGGATGTTGCTGTCCAGGTGGTTTTAAAGAACTCGGAGGCCGTGAAGAACTTGGAAGCAGCGAAGAAAGAGTGCAATGGTATGGCGAGTTCTTTTCGTTTCCTTCTGTATTTGAACCTTCCTTTTTTCGACTTGTTGTTTGGTGTCTTGTCTAGCTCTCCGAGTTGAAAAGCAGAAGCTCTCGGAGAGTATCGATGAAATGAAGACTCTTGTCCGTTCTCGTCACAACAAGGCTAAGGAGGTAATTACTCGTGTTGAGGAAGAACTCGCGCTCGCTAAGTTGATTTGGCGTGGAGCTGATAGAGATCTTGCGCAGGCTCAAAAAACTGTTGAAGACTTGTCTGGCAAGTTGGCGACGGCTACTGAAAACTGGAAAGCTTTGTGGAAATCCTTTCGTTCAGTAGCCGACGCTCTCCGAACTCCAGCGGATGATGGGCAGTCTTGGGCTCAGTTGATTCCTCGAATTCCGACTCGTTTTCAAGAGTTCGTGAAGAGGTGCGCCCAACTATGTACCAAGAATGTCCTGGCCCAGGTCCGGTTTCTTGCTCCAGAGGCGCCTTTGTCTAAGATAGTAGAGGAAGCTGATAGTCAAGAGTACATTGATGCCATTGAAAGGATAGAGCCCAAAGTCGACGATTTAGCCAGGAAGATCGTAGATAATCTCAATATTGATGTTTCTACTCCGGATGATAATGCTTGAATGTAATCAACCTCTATACTCCAGCTTTTGTAACAGAGTAGTTATACTCTTTTGAATGAAGATTTTCCTCTCCGCCTGGATGCCTTATTTATTCCTTGGATGAGTTGTCCAAGTGATCAATGTTATTTGACTTGCCGAGTACTTTGTCTTGCTTTCGACTTTGCCATGTGAATAACTTTGCACATTATTTCTTGATCTATTGAGTGCTTGCCTGGCTCCTGTCTACGCCACATAAACAACTCGGTGGGGACTCTTGAGTGTCTTCAGTGTAGCCCCCGAGCCTCTTGCTTTTTGGAACAAGGAGCTGGAGGGTCTTGACTTGATTTTTTTTCCTAATCCATGTCCAGGCTTAGTCGTTTTATTTTTTGTTTCGGGTGTTAGCTTATTAGCTACCCTCATCGGCTGGCTCAAGCGTTTTTTCAGCTATTTTGCTCTCGGCCGGTAGGCTCAGGCATGTTTCAGCCATTTTGCTCTTTGGTTCGGGTGTTAGCTTATTAGCTACCCTCATCGACGGGCTCAAGCATCTTTTCAGCTATTTTGCTCTCGGCCGGTAGGCTCAGGCATGTTTCATCCATTTTGCTCTTTGGTTCGGGTGTTAGCTTATTAGCTACCCTCATCGGTGGGCTCAAGCATCTTTTTAGCTATTTTGCTCTCGGTAGGTAGGCTCGGGCATGTTTCACCATTTTGCTCTTTGGTTGGTGTTAGCTTATTAGCTACCCTCATCGGCGGCTCATGCGTCTTTTTAATACATTTTGCTCTCGTCGGTGAGGCATCTTCATGTTTCACCATTTTGCTCTTTTGTGGGTTTGTTAGTTATTAGCTACCCTCATCGGCGGGCTCAAATCGTCTTTTGACTATTTTGCTCTCGGCCGGTAGGCTCTCATCTTATGTTTCAACCATTTTGCTCTTTGGTTTGGGTGTTAGCTTATTAGCTACCCTCATCGGCCGGGCTCAAGCGTCGTCTTTTTTAGCTATTTTGCTCTCGGTCTCCGAGGGCTCGTGCATGTTTCATTTTGCTCTTTAGAAACAACTCATCCTAGGGTTAGCCATCGTAAGACGTTATCTCACTTCTTAAAACCATCTTTATTGATCATGATCGTTTGATAATCCATAATACATATTTTGTCGAGGGACAACATCTTTATTGGCCATGAACATTGATCTCTTGTGGTTTGTACATGTATTCTCCCTTGAGTTGTTTTCATGCGTAGAATCTTCTTAGTTGGCTGATGTGCCATGTATTACTGACTTCTTTCTCATCTTCAGTTATTAACTTGTACGTGCCTGGTCCAGTGACTTTTGAGACAATAAAAGGACCTTCCCATGGACTGAGTAGTTTATGGCGTCCGTCAGTTTTTTGTATTCTTCTGATACACTTGGACTCTGCCGAAGCCACAATCCTGCGCCCAACTTTTGAACTCTGTGGCTGTAAAGGGAGAGCCTAAATTTGTGATGATTCGATTGGGCATGCCGAAGCAGTGCATAATGTCTTGGATGAACTCGACTGCTTTGGCTGCGCTGTATTTTGCGAGTGGTTTGTATTCGATACACTTGGTGAACTTGTCAATTGCCACGAAGATGTACTCGAAACCGCCCTTTGCTTTCTTGAGGGGTCCTACTTGATCCAGCCCCCAGCAGGAGAAAGGCCAAGCGGGTGGGTGCAGATGAGGTTGTGAGCTGGCACATGAGCTTGTCTTGCGAACATTTGACAACCTTTATATTTTCTGACGAGTTCTTCTGCGCGTTTCAGAGCTGTCGGCCAGTAGAATCCGGTGTGGAAAGCTTTGCCGACTAGTGTTCTTGAAGCGGTGTGATTTCCGCAGCAACCTGAGTGTATTTCGTCTAGGATTTCTCTGCCTTCTTGAAATGAGACACATTTTAGGAGTACTCTTGACGATGCAGCTCTTCTATAGAGCTTGTCCCCCACTAGGACGTAGTTTTTGCTTCTGCGAACAACTTGGGTAGCTTCCCTTTATCACCGGGGCAACTTATTCTCTTTGATATAATCAATAAAAGCTTGTGTCCATGAAGTGTTGATTACGTAATCTGGTTGCCTTTGGTCAGAGTTCGTGTTTTCTCACCGGTTGTTTGATAGAAGGAGCTGATAACTCCTCTATGAATACGCCGGGTGGGACCTTTGCCTGTCTGATCCGAGCTTGGCGAGGACATCTGCTGCAATGTTGCTATCGCGCAGGACATGTAGAATTTCTAACCCTTGGAAATGCTTTTCGAGTTTTCGGATTTCAGCGCAGTAAGCACCCATGTTTTCTTTGGTGCAGTCCCAATCTTTATTGACTTGGTTGATGACTACAGCCGAATCCCCGTATACGAGTAATCGCTTTATTCCAAGGGTAATTGCCACTCGTAGACCGTGGATGAGAGCTTCGTACTCTGCTTCATTGTTGGTAGCTTGCCATAATATCTGAAGGACATACTTAAGTTGTTTTCCGTCTGGGGAGATTAGGAGGACACCCGCACCGGCTCCACCTAGCTTGAGTGATCTATCAAAGTACATCTTCCAGTGGTCAAGGATTGTATTTGACATAGGTTGTTGAATCTCTGTCCACTCGGCAACAAAATCGGCAAGGGCTTGAGATTTGATTGCTTTCCACGGGGTGAAATCGATGTTGAGAGCACCAAGTTCAACTGCCCACTTTGATATGCGCCCTATTGCATCTCTGTTGTGCAAGATGTCTCCGAGCGGGAAGTCTGTCACCACGGTGATCTTGTGGCTTTCAAAATAGTGGCGGAGCTTGCGTGAAGTGATCAATAAGGCATATAGTAGTTTTTGCACATGCGGGTGTACCGGATTTTAGATTCTGACAAAGATTACTTACTTTGATGTAGTATACGGTCGTTGTACTTTATATACTGTGCTTTCTTCTTCTCTTTCCATGACTATCGCCGTGCTGACCACAGTAGAAGTTGCCAAAATGTATAGCATCATGTCTTCGTCTTTCTTTGGAGGTGAGAGAACTGGTGAGGATGTGAGGTATGCCTTAAGTTTCTTGAAAGCTCCATTGGCTTCTTCTGTCCACCTGAACTTGCCTGCCTTCTTTAGTAGTTTAAAGAAAGGTAACCCTTTTTTACCGAGCCTTGAAATAAAATGATTGAGTGCCGCCATGCAACCTGTTAGCTTTTGCACATCTTTGATGTTTCGAGGTGGGCCCATCTCTGTTATGGCTCGAATTTGTTTGGCGCTTGCTTCGATTCCGCGATGACTGACCAGAAAAACCGAGTAGTTGTCCTGAAGGGACTCCGAATACACACTTGTTTGGGTTCAATTTCCACCTCCATCTTTTCAAGTTCTCGAAAGTTTGTTTTAAGTCCTCAATCAGTGTATCCGGGTTCTTTGTTTTCACCACCACGTCGTCCACGTATGCTTCTACGTTTTCGTCGATCTGATCTCCAAGGCACGTTTGGATGGCTCTTTGGTAAGTGGCTCCAGCGTTCTTGAGTCCAAATGACATGGTCTTGTAGCAGTAGGCACCGAACGGAGTAATGAAAGATGTCTTGCTCTGGTCTTGCTCTTTTAATGCGATCTGGTGATACCCTGAATAGCAATCAAGAAAGGATAATAGGGAGGATCCTGCTGTTGAATCAATTATCTGATCAATGCGTGGTAGCCCGAACGGGTCTTTCGGGCAGTGCTTGTTGAGATCTGTGTAGTCAACACACATGCGTCATTCGTCCGTGTTCTTTTTCTGTACTAGAACTGGGTTTGCTAGCCAATTTGGATGAAGGATTTCTCTAATGAATCCAGCCGCCATTAGTTTTGTGATTTCTTTTTTAGTCGCTGCCTTCTTATCAGGTGAGAATCATCGTAGCCGTTGCTTTACAGGCTTGGAGCTTTCATTGACATCAATTCTGTGCTCAGCCAACTCTCTTGGGACACCTGGCATGTCGGCCGGCTTCCAAGCGAAGATATCTTTGTTGTCCCGAAGAAAGTTGGTGAGCGCGAGTTCCTATTTTGCCGAGAGGTGGGCGCTGATGGTTGCTGTCTTAGAGGGATCGCCCGTGCCCAGGTCGATTTGCTTGATGTCGGCTTCTTTTGGTGGTGCGAGGATGCTCAGCTTTTTAGCCGGTATCTCTAGTTCTTCTTGGCTTATTTCTGTGGCAATAGTGGCTATTTCTTTTCTTCCAATGTCGGCTTGTGCTTTGGCCGCGATTTGAATTGCCTGAACGTCGTAGTCAAAAGCGTGCTTCAAATCACTTTGTAGAGAAAGGACACCGTTAGGTCCTGGCATCTTAAGCAGTAGGTACGGATAATGTGGTATTGCCATGAATTTTGCTAGCGCTGGGCGTCTGAGGATTGCATGGTATGATGAATCGAAGTCTGCAACCTCAAACTTGATGAACTCTATATGGTAATTCGAAGGGGTTCCAAAAGTAATGGGTAGAGTAATTTGTCCAAGTGGCATGGCTGCCTTGCCGGGTACTATGCCATAAAAAGGTGTACTTGTTGGTGTAATCATCCCGGTGAGTTGTAGTCCCATCTTCCTTAGCGTTTCTGAGAAGATGATGTTGAGTCCGGCTCCCCCGTCGATTAGTACTTTGGTGATAGTCATACCGGCAATAGTTGGATCTAGAACCAGTGGGTAATGACCTACGTTTCCCACGCTAGTCCATTGGTCTTCTCTGGAAAATTGGATTGGATACTGTGACCAATTGAGATATCTTAGAGTAGCCGGTTCTGCTGTCATGATAGTCCATAGTGCTAATTTTTCTTGATGTTTGCTTCTGCAATCTGGAGCCCCGGAGAAGATTACTGCTACCGTCCCCCTAGATTTTTGGAACCCTTTGTCTTCGTGATTGTCTTCATCTTTTTTCTGATTGTCTTCTTTGGTGTCTTCCTTACTATCTTTCCTTGTGTATCGATCATAGAAGGTGTAGCAATTTCCGATGGTGTGCCTCCCATTAGGGTGCAATGGGCAACGTATGTTTTCGATGTCGTCATATCTTCTGGGTTTGGAAAACTTCTTTGATTTGTCAGCCATTGCCACGGTGTTATCTGGTCTACGTTTTCTTTCCTGATGTCTGCTATTTCGATGATTTTGGTTGTCTGTGTTGTCTCGGTTGCTTCTATCCGGGAACCTCTCTCGTGTCTTTTCTTCTGTCATAATCATCTTTTCTACTGTTCGTCTGAATTCTTTGTTGTTTCTCGGATTTTCTTTGCATAAGTCTTGAAATTGCCACCTAGCCATGATTCCGTGAGAGAAAGCTTTAATTACTTCTCGTTTGGTGATGTCATGCACTTGAGCCCGTAGTTCACCGAATCATCGATAGTAATCTCTGAGACTCTCACTTCCTTTCTACTTGAGTCCTTTTAATTATGCGTGAGTGATCGGGTGTGTAATGATCCCTGCGAAATTTTCACAAAAAGCTCTTTGCAAGTCCTCCTAATTTCTGATTGATCCTGGATTTAATTTGTCGAACCATTGGAGAGGCATGGTTTCCAGGGCCATGGGAAAGAACAGGGTCTTGATATCGTCATCTCCTTCGGCTAGTTCAATTGATTGTGAATATATCCTGAGCCACTGTCTTGGTTCAGTTTTGCCATCATACTTAGAGTGGTTGGATGATTTGAACTTGTGAGTTAGTCGTATTGACGCAAGTCTATTTGCAAAACAGGGGAATCTATCGTGCGTTCTGGCTTCTTTGAATTCTGATTCGGCACCTCCTTCTGGCCAACTGTCGTTTTGATGAGAGTAATTCTGCGAGGCCGTCTAGGCTGGCGCCCTACTCCTGGTCTTTCTTGGTTGTTCAACTCGGTGGCCTTGACTATGATCCCTCCTACTTTCTCTGTTATGACTTCCACTTGGTCCAAGTCTCTCGAAAGTGGACTTCCTTTGATTTTGATCTTCTTGCCTATGGGTCGTTGATCTGGCGGGTAGTCTTGATTGGGTTCTTTCTTCATGCGTCCTCAGGGCTATTGACCGGAGCAAGTCCCGGAGCTGTTCATATTTTTCACCGGGATGTGCAGTTGCTCTGAGTTCTTCTAATGCTTCTCGGATCTTATCGTAGGGCGTACTTGCCGTGCGTCTTTCTTCGACTTCTCGTTGTGATTTTCTTCTATCGTATTCGGCCAACTCTGACTCATATTTGATCCAGGCTTCCCTGCGCTGCCAAGCGCGGTGTTGGCATCCTTGCTTCAACTTGTTTTTTCTTTCTCTAGCTTGTTTCTGATTCTCGGTTTCACCATCGTAGCCCTAGGCAAAGGGTGATATGTTGGATTCTGATTCATCTGATGACCTGACATCGGGCGCTTCTGGGGGGACCAATGGTGATGGAGGACGGCGAACCATGAGTACTTCCCGTGCATGAACTATTCTATTATTGGCGTTAGTTTCCATACTATCGGAGTTGTTGATAACTTTAGTAGAGGCCTCGAGGTCGCAGATCGAGTCTCCTTCTTGGTAAGGTAGAATAGTTGTCATCGTCGTGTCGTCCAGTCGGGTACTGCTATCCTCAGGAACAGAGCCCGGCCAGTGGACGAAGCAATCTTGAGATGTTATAGTCAGTACGAGACCTTCCTGAGCTCCTTTTAGTGGCATTCTAAGCACCGGATCGAGGGATCCTTCGAGCCGTGCCTGATAAGCCTTTGCCATGTTGTGGAGTCCGAACGGAAAAAGACCTGACTTCTTGAAAAGATTCTGAGTGTTCTCCGAGTTGTTTTCTTGATATGCCGAGGCCGCGTTTTGGAGTCCCATCGGAAAAGAACTCGGTTTTTTGAAAGAACTCAGATAAGACTCTATCTCAGAAGCGGAGCTTGAATTCGAGTCGGATGCGCAAAGCCTCGAAACCTGAGTTGAATCGGACACCATGAGTTGCGCGAATCTTCCTGAGATTTGGTCCGTCGTAGTCGCCGGAATAGAATAGTCTTCATGGTGTTTCGAATCTTCGAGGAGATGGCTTTGGAGCTTGCCATTATCGTCTGCCTCGCAGATCCATGAGCCGAAGATGAAAGTTGATCCCGTCGAGAAGATCATGTTGTTGAGGTCCATCGAGCTCTCGGATGCAAATTCGCTGAAAACCCCTACCTGGCGCACCAGCTGTCGATGTTTTACCACCGATAGCCTGCCACGGGGGTCCCCGGGGCAGTATTGTTCGGGTTTCAGCGTATGCGGAACTTGACGGTGAACGCAAGAGACAGTCGATTTATCCTGGTTCGGGCCCTCGATCGTTGATCGAGTAATAGCCCTACGTCCAGCCGGCGTTAGCCCTTGCGTTGTATTGATTGTGTTGTAGAAAATCGTGATCTCCCGTCTCTAGGAACCCTGCCCTCCTTTATATAGTCAGGAGGTCAGAATCCTAGTCGGTTTACAATGAAAGTTCTTAGTAGGATTACAGGATAATACTACTACTAAGATTACATGGGGAGAATCCTAGTTAGACTAGATCTTCTCTCCTCCCTGCGGGGTATCCTATGGGTCCCGCACCGACACGCGCCTCTCCTCCACTTCCGCCACCGCCTCCTTGGTCGCTTCACCTGCATCTCCCCAGCTCTGGTGGCCACCTCCGTCCCCATCGCGATCGCAATCGCGGAGTGGCCGTCCCGCCCCAGATCGCGCTCGCGGTCGCCGAGCGGCCGGGCCACCATCGCGCGAGACGAACCACGTGACCATCTCCTCAGGCACAGATCCGACCCTTCACCGCCGCCATGGCCGCCCTCCGCCTCCTGCTGCTGCTCGTTGTTGTCGCCTCAGGCCGCCCGGCCGCGGTTCTCCACGCGCACGCCCCACCGTGGGGCTAGGGTTGCGCGAGGTGGCGGTGGCGGCGCCACAGTTGCGCGGAAGGGAGGAGTGGACGTGAACGGCCGCTCGGCTCCGGTCACCCGTCGATCCACGCAACCATGGTAAGCGAGCCTCTTCTCGTCTGGTTAGTTGACTGTAACTCGTACCCCTGAGTTGAAGACTGAAGTGATGTGCTGGGGTAATTTTGTTGCGAATCTAATCACGATGTGTCTGTTCTAGGTAAAGTTGTTAAGCTCTCAAATGCAATATTTGAGGTGTGCTGTTAAAACTATAGAGGTATTGATATGGCCAAAAACTACTACTTACGAACTTAGAGTTACAGAAGAGATGCTGATTACCTACTTCTACTAACTGAAGAGTCTGATTCACATAGAACTATGGTGCTTGTCACATATTCGTATCAGCTAATTTATTCTTTAGCTACTGATTTATAGAACTTGCATTTGCTGATCTAGAGTTTATTCATTTCTGTTTTGTGACCTGATTATCCTATGCTGCTCTAATGCACTAACCTGACTTTATTTGCTGCCAATTGTGGCTTTAATTGCCTTAGTCATTTACGGGCGGAAACTTTAATAAGTATATATGAAACATTGTGCAATCTTGCCTCTCTGAAAATATAATAATTTGCAGATGTGTCAAACACCACTTCATGTTGCTGCTGGCTACAATAATACCTGTTTACAACTTATTGTATGGCTTTACTGTAGTTTCATTGATAGAATGATAGGACTGTCTTATCTTTTCAGGATTCAATGTTGAGACTGTTGAGTACAAGAACATTAGCTTCTCCGTTTGGATTTTTTTTCTCAACATCCATAGCATTATTCTGTTGTGATAAAATTTACCAAGGAATTACAGTTTCTTTATACTTTATTTGTCAAACAGAAAAGCTAATTTGGAACCACTACTTTCAAAACAGAAAGGGCTATTTTAGTTCCATTCTGCAAATATCCTGGCTATATGAGTAGTTTTGTTTTAGTCCACTCTGTAATATAGTAGTGTTATTTCAGCCCATTCTATAATTTAGTAGTGTTATTTTAGTAGCTCCACAGGCTTGCTCATGTATATATTTATCAGTCCATGTGTAGAAACTGGTGCTAGCTATCTGAATTTTTTTTTGAAACACCTGCATATAATATTTTTTCTTTGGTACGCTAATTAGTCTGTGTAAAAGGTGCAATTGCTTGTGTACATGAAAGTTGGTTCCTTCAGGCGTCTATAAGTTTGTGGCAGAGTGTCATTGGATAACTTGTTAGTTTTTAATGGCATCTTGGAATTTTTGTTTCTACAATTATGGAGTGCAAAAATAATGCAAATAAATTCTAGCTTACACTACACATATTTTACCTTTTATTTGGTTTGGTGCATCCATGAGTGTTGTTGGCAGTTTCATTTGTACATGCTTGCATGTAAAACTGAAAAATGTTGTTTTCTGCTTGTGTTTTCTGCAGTCACCTCATGGTTGGATATCAAGTTGCTCCTGCCCAACTTCACTGGATCTCAGGGTTCAGAGCAACTTCATGGATGCATACAGGCTGTGGGCATTCGTGAGCTCATGGACAAGTTCTTGGAACTGATTTTGTGGAGGAGAGGTCGAAGAACCCTGTGCAATTGTTGTTTCTCGGCCAAAGTAAATTATTTCTGCTGCTTGAAAACATTTCACATGATTTGAGTTGCCTAAAATTTTGTCACTATCTGCCTAGACAATTAGACACTCTGTTTTAACAATTAATATGT
Source organism: Miscanthus lutarioriparius (assembly GCA_904845875.1). Classification (NCBI taxonomy): domain Eukaryota; kingdom Viridiplantae; phylum Streptophyta; class Magnoliopsida; order Poales; family Poaceae; genus Miscanthus; species Miscanthus lutarioriparius. The sequence goes on from CAJGYO010000006.1 coordinate 79,362,089, forward strand.
GCACTTATGCGGTGAAGTTAGTACAGAATTTGTCCTAACAATATGCAATTTCCCCTCATTTATGAATTATAACTTATATCTAGCACAAGTTGGTTTCTGAGTCCTGTCTTCTTGCACACGTGGGTCCCTGACTTCTTACGCAGGTGGCTAGAGCTCGGCTAGGGCGGTGACGGTCTGGGGGCACTCAAAGCCCAGCGCGGTGGAGATGCACAGCTGGTAATATGAGGATTCAACTGATGTTTTCCGGTTTCGTTTGGGTCCTATTCTGTTTCCTCTTTCTATCATTTTCTCTCCACGATTTTATTTGCAAAAAGCCTATAGTTTTCCGTCTCCAATGCTCGCAGCGGCTGTTAAGAATTGCATATCTTTGCTGCTGTCCCAGAAAGTTTGGAATAATCCTATTGGTACTACGAGGTACGGTCTGATTGTATGCTAGGAGCTTGTTTTTTTGAAGCGAAATATGCTAGGAGCTTGTAATAGGCAGGATTCGATTATTCTTCTAAATGGAAGTCACTCATTAAGTTTGTTCTTGTGATACGACACTGCAAAAAGTTCTTCAGCTATGAGTTTATATATTATGCTGCTTTTCTGCTTTGATTGTTGGTGCCTACTACTGGATTGGCATATGAAATGTCACGTATGAGGCTACTATTCAATTGGCATATGGAATATAGATAGACTGCTGTCCTGTTTCAAGAGGATTAGGCTATGAGAAAGTGGTGGATTCTACCTTCAGAAAATGATCTCTAGCATTCTGGACCAGAGTGGTTGCTAATGCTTGTGGAGAAGTGTCTAGCCGAACTGCCTGAAGTAATCTCTAATTTCTTTATGCTTATATGGCTGGTATTGAGTGTAATAGTGTCCTATAGTCTTGAGATATGAGATGGGCAACCAAAATTAACTGGATGGCGTGATCTGTGTAACATTACAGGGATGCTGAGAAAGCAGAAGTTGTACCATGCTTGGAGGGGATTCGGTAGAAGCATAAACAAAAGCAGCATGCTCGAGTCAAACAGCTTGTGAGTTTTCTTTTCTTTCTTTTTTCTTTTCTTTTGTTGACACGTGCAAGTACAACCTAATCCCTCCTTGGTGGCATTGATAGCCCAGGAGCTCAAGAAGGAAGGCTGGTAGCTACAAAGCTCAAGAATTGAGAAGTTTGGAGTGGAGCTAAATAAAGTTGTGCATGAACGTTCATGTTTTGCCGATATGTTGAGTATTTTTTTAGTTTTGTGTCAAGAGTCTTCTTTTGTAATGATATTGTTGAATCCGTGATAATAAAGCTCTCTTTGGCAAAGAGGTGTGCGTTTCCGTAGTAATATTGGATCGAGATATTTTGAAACTAAAGGGGTGTTTAGTTCTCCGCCGACGCAAGCCACGCCACATACTGCGGCGGCCACTGGTTCTGCGGCTGTTGCTTGGTTCCTATCAAAACTATGGCTGACACTACTACTCAATAGCACAAAATCACGCCACACCTGTATTGCCGAAGCTGAAATTCGGCGCCGCCGACAACGGTGTGGTGACCCATGGCCAGGAACCAAACCGTATTACTTGTGCAGGTAAATCACTTTTTATTGTTTGATTTGCATTTCCAAATCTTACAGTAGCGTTAGCATGGGCATTATATTAGTAATGATAAAAGATGATGAAGTGACATGAGGCACAAAACGTACTTAATTATTATTATATATACACGCTCCATGTATATATGACACAAAGTATTTGTACTTGCTAGATCATCCTGCTGCGGATTAAATTCTCCATTAAGGAGCGGATATACGTAGCGTACGTACATGTGAGCAAACTCGCTCGTAAAAGCTGGTATATATGTGTGTGCATGATATGGTACAGTGCACTACAGCGACTGAAAACCGCCGTTTGATAGATGGATCGACATGGCGGAAGGTGCGGCTTCACATCGGAGCCGCGTACGGACGGACGCGCTAGCTGCATGCCTTGATTAATTGACAGGTTACCAGTTAAACAGGGCCGCTGATAGTGCCACATAGCTGTAACACGCGCGCCAAACATACAAGTATTAACATACATATACTTGTCATATACAGTATAGCATATAGGTTGGTTCACACAATCACACCCAACTTCCTCTTTTTTTTTCCTTTTTCAGAAATAGATAGTACATGCAAAACTTGGTGTGCCGCACTAATTGTTAGTTATGCATGTGACTGATTTTCTGATTGGTTATGGTAGGCTATATACACTACTGGATTCAGGTGCTTTGCCGGGTGCCGAATGCACTCGGCAAAGGCTACTTTGCACTCGGCAAAGCCTTTGCCGGGTGCAGCACTCGACAAAGAGCCTCCGGCAAAGATTTTTTTGCCGGGTGTTTTTTATCGGGCACCCGGCAAAGACTTTGCCGAGTGCAAACCCGCACCCGCAAAGAAAAGTGGTCGTTCTGGCGCGGCTCCGTCATCCTTACTTTGCGGGTGCCATGTCGAGGCACCCGCAAAAGATTTTTTATTTTTTTTATAATTTCTTTGTCGGTTATCGCCGCATATAGGGCACCCGCAAAGAGTTTTTATTTTTTCGTAATTTCTTTGCGGGTGCCAGTCATGGGACACCCGAAAAAATTTTTTTTGAAAAAAAAACTTTGGCCGGTGCCACAGCTCTCGGCACTTTCGGCAAAGCTGGGAATTCCTAGAATTCCCAGCTTTGCCGAAAGTGCCGAGGCAGTGGCACCCGCAAAGCCTCAAAATTAATTTTTTTATTTTGTTTTTGATTCTATAATCACAAACACAGCATATAAAAGATATATATCACATCTGAAGCATCACAAAGACAATATAGCACATATATATCACATCCATCTCATCACAAACTCAATCCCACACATATATATCACATCGCTGAATATAATACCTCACATACACGACATCACAAACATAATAGGTCCAATTACCATCGAAACAAGTCGATAGTGGATCACAGTGCATCACATGTCCATCAAGCGGTGAAAAAAAGATACAAACTAAAGGTGGGGAGGAAACTGAGTGCCTAGTGAAGGAAACTCGGCACCGCCGCTTGCTTACCGAGATGGGTTATTCAACCTCACCGACGGAGGCTGCATAAAGGACAAGAGATTCAGCGCTTAGAGTGGGTCATCTAATGAAAGCACTAGTCGAAGCAATATGGATTCATACTCACTTTGGACTAGCTACAATCTGGCGGCGGCTGGCTGGAGCTTAACATCGCACAGTACACCGTTCACTTGCCCAAAGTTCTGCAGAACATCGTATCTCTCCGCCACCGCTTGGCTGTCTCTCCCGCCGGCCCGCTTCGGCTTGTCTTTCTCGCTTTCGCCACCTCGGTCCTCGCCGCCAGGTCCCGCAGCTCCTGAGCCATCCTCTTGTTCTCGGCCTGCAACATTTCAATCGAATGTTTTAGTAATGTAAAGGTAACTAAGTTTTGTAAAGATCAATGTACGAAGAGTTAAACTAGACTAACTCGGAGTCGTCGACCATTCATTGTGAAAGGGGACGGCCGTTGGCGTATGGCCGGGCCTCCGCTTCGGGTACTTGCTTGGATTTGGGAGAGGGAGGAACAGAGCGGACTCGAGGGTGCCATCGCCAAGCCAAGATCACCGCCCATGCTTCTTGCCTGTCCGATCCTCATGACAATCGTGCCATCAATGCCGCTTGTGCTCGGATCCCGCCTAGCCCTGGACCGACCTTGCCTCCGACGCGTAGGGAGCTGATCTTGGTGTGGGCGCTTTCGGGTTCTTTGTCTGACTCGGGTGGGTCATCCGGGCTGAAGGTGACAGCGAAGTCGCCTTTCCCTTGCGGGCCATCCATACGCCATGAACGTGGACAAAGGTGGCCACCATGCGACGCCGATCATTGCGAGAAAGACAACAAGATGATTAGAAGAAACATGTAGAATGGAGCGTCACAATACTAAAATGAATTCATGTACCCAAGCTTGCTTGTACGCAGCGCCGAGGCCGTGCCCTTGGTGGTGTGTGGGTCTATCGCTCAAGCAAAGCCCGCCTCCCCGGGGCTTCGTGTTCCTATATATAACCCTCTGTGAACCACCTATCCACGATCATCTCCCAGCAGTCAACAAAGGACTCGCACCACCATGGAATCATCTACATGTCATAAAGAATTTGAGATGTAAGACGACCAAATGAAAGCTACTTAATCTCAAAATGAATCAGTATTATTCTTCTTCATTTACCTCAAGGAACTATTCACGGGTCAGAGGCATCTGTCTTGCCTGTGTCTTGCTGACTTTCTGACCAAGTCGCGTGGCGTAGTACTTGATGATGCAAGTGAGGCGCTCCTCGTAGTGCATGTCGCCGATGCGTTTCCTAGCACTTTTCACCAAGTTCTTCTCCGCCCTCTCCTCCTGTCCCTCTTCACACCTGAAAAAAGTCTACAGACAGACACAATGTATCAATTCATTATGTCAAAAAGTGTCAAATGAATGTCATGTATCGATCAAAGTTGTGCGAACGAGACTTACCCAGAACTCTCTCCTGACCCGCTCCTGCTTGTCTTCATAATCTGCGTCGGGGGCAGATTTGTAGTGGTCTTACCCAAATGCACGATTCAAGAAACGATCGGTCTTCTGCATCCATTCATAGCTGGCATCACCCTGACTTGTCCAGCCCGTGTACATCCACTGACGGTCCTCCATCCTCTAGCATATATAACATCACCATAGGTGACCATCAATTGCATCTACACGGTGTCCCTACTCTCTAATAGGTGAGGATATGTCCTAATCTAATCCATCACCCTTTCATGCGGATGATGCTAGATGAGGTTTTTTTATGTTTCCATGTATTAGAAGTAATCTGCCCCTATCCGAGATAGAATTTTGGTAGCACCTCCCTCGCCGTTCTCCCGATACACGTTGCCGCAAATATTAGGGAGAGTGTGTATCCGGAGAACAACGGAGAGGTGATGCAAGTTCATAGAAACCATCACCATCTCGAACCGGAGCGGAGCATGAAAACTAACCTCAACTACGCATCCGCTGGCTTTGCATCCAAAAGCGTGGACAATCCGAAAAGGATATCGCCACGATATGCAAAGGTCTCATATCTCCAACCGTATCTCTTTTCGAACGGGAGACACCTAACTAGGTTACGCCGGGATGACCAAAGACCACATACGGATAGAGGGGTTATACCTAGGGTGGCGGTGAGGTCCGGGTGTTGGCGGGCGCATGTGGAGAGTCGGTGCAGTGGCAGTCGTCGACGCACTTATTGGCCGACGAAGATCCCGAGTCCCTCCCACAGTGTCCTCCTCCTACAAAAAGGGCAAAATGGTTAGTGTCGACTCAAAATTTTTGGAAAGACTCTCCAACCCCTCCAAGTTTGCAACCACAGGGAGGTTCCCAAAACTTGCAAAAAACATGGCACAAAGGCCAACAACCACATATATACCAAACATGGCACGAAGGCCAACAACCACATATATACCAAACATGGACACGAAGGCCAACAACCGCCAATATATCAAGAGGAGCCATGTACTTTAGTTCTCTTTCCATGCACATGAAAGTATTGAAGTAGTACAACAACAATTACTACTAACCCTACTACTACTACTAACACTACTACTAACAACTACTTAACTACTAACAATGCTAATAGTAAGAACTACTTAACTATTAACAACTACTACTACTAACCACTACTACTTACTAACTACTACTATTTACTAACCCTACTACTAACTACTACAACTAACACTACAACTAAAACTACTAACTACTACTACTAACACTACAACTAACTACTACTAACACTACTAACTACTACTACTACTAACACTATAAGGGTAGGGCTTACCTTGGCGGCAAGAAAGCGAGCAAGAGCGAGGATGCACCATCTTGTCGATGGTAGCGTTTGCCATTCTTGGGATGACCTCGGTCATGAATAGCCTTTGAATCCTCGGCACGAGGATCAGGACGGTCGGGCAATGCACCGTCACAGGTGATCGAGCGGGCTGGTCGAGTCGGCACCTTCCTCTTCTTCCTCCTCCCCCTTCTCTTTCTTCCTCTTCCTTCCACCTCCCTTCTTCCACCTACCTCCCTCTCGACTCTCTTCAACCCCATCAAGGGACGGCATCCAGGTGGGAGACCTCGGAATGGCGTGAAGGGGTTTCCCTGGCCATCATGTACTTGACCATCTCTGGGCATCTCCGCCTCCTCACGCCTTGACCACCTTGGTGAACGTCATCTACCATGTCGCTACCCCGGGGACAAGCCTCGTGCGTTGTCTCACCACCTCCTCTCTCATACGATCGGCTTCACCATGGTGGACCCACCGGTGTAGTTGGGGCCCATGGTTCCTTGTCTAGCATTCTTCTCATTACCACACACTTGGCAGGGACACAAAGCCATTACCAGCTTGCTGTGGGGACACAAAGCCATTTTCCAGAGGCGATTCAAGAAGCGATCGGTCTTACGCATCCATTCATAGGGCATCACTCGACTTGTCCGTCGGGCCTCTAGCATATATAACATCACCATAGGTGACCATCAATTGCATCTACACGGTGTCCCTACTCTCTAATAGGTGAGGGTTGTCCTAATCCCACGAGATGAGGTTAGTTTCCTGCGGAATTTCAGCACCTCCCGTAGCACGGATCCGGGCAGGAGCAGCAGGAGGTGATGGCAAACACCATCTCGGGGTGGCAACTACGCCATGTCCAAAAGCGTGGCGCTCCAAAATAGATAGCGCCTCAGTGGAGAGCTTTGAGCAGCACCCTAACTAGCCACCAAAGACCACATACGGATAGAGGGCCTAGGGTGGCGGTGAGGTCCGGGTAGCGGCGGGTGGGCAAGGTGCCTGCGATGGCAAAGCGGGCAAAGACCAGCCCTGGGGGCCAGAAAGATGATCGGCACGACAGAAGCCTCCTTGGGCAGGGTCGAAACTCTCACTGGAATAGGTTAGGGTTGGGGAGGTTGGTACCTTTTAGTCATGGGCCTTTACTTAACATGGTGCCGGTGTGCAACCACACCCAAAGGACACGAATTTTTTTTTTTTTTTTTCTTTAGTTCTCTTTCCATGCCATGAAAGTATTGACTACAACAACAATTACTACTAACCCTACAACTTAACAATGCTTAGTAAGAACTACTTAACTATGGCACCCTAACCACTACAACTAACTACTACTATTTACTAACCCTACTACTAACTACTACAACTAACACTTTTTTTTTTTACAACTACTTTGTAACTACTACTAACACTACTAACTACTGATAAATATATCCCTATTTCAAAATTTGGGACATGACCAGCAACGGATCAACGGTCGAGTTTTAACTAATTTCCTTTCCTTTTTTTTTCATCTCCACATTTGATAACAACTCCTGGCTGCCGCGGCAGGGTGATCACATGTGAGATGTCCCGGTGAAATAATAGAATTTGGTCGCCAAAAATTGCTCAAAACTTCTCAATTTTATAGGCTGAAGTGGCCTCCACATGTGATAACAAGATACATCGATGTTGTTTCGATGAAACATGATTTTTGGACATCGCTTTGATTTTTATATAATTTAAATAAACTTCATGAAAGTACATCTCATTGGATAGGTTAGGTTGGGGCAAATACAAAACATGATGCGCGATGTTTCATGCCACTTCCCTCGCATAAACTTTCTCTTTGGAGTGTCAGGGTGACACCAACAAATTATTTTTGTTTCGACATAGCCTAAAATATCATGAATACTATTTTTTTTTAATGACCAAATTCCATTATTTCATGTACCTACATGAAATCAAATTTGGAATATTCTCATGAAAATTCAATGAAACGAAAAAAATTAAGGAAATATAGTTAAAAAACTCATAATTGTCCCAAATTTTGAAATAGGGATATATTTACGGTAGCAAGTCCCCACAAAAAAAATAGGGTCAAAAAAATAATAAAATAATAATAATTTGCCGGGTGCCACCCCGGATACCCGGTAAAGAAGTCTTTGCCAGGTGCCAGGTCATGGGGCACCCGGCAAAGAAATTTAAAAAAAATAAAAAAAATTCTTTGCCGGGTGCCTAACGGCGTGGCACCCGGCAAAGGCTCGGCAATGGGTCATTCAAGCCGCCCACCTTTTGCCGCTGCCATATTTTTTTTGCGAGTGTGGCAAGATCCCAAGCAAAGACTAATTTTTGCCGACGGTTGAATTTGCCGAGTGCGGCACCCGGCAAAGGCTGCTTTGTCGAGGCCTTTCTTTCTTACCGGTGTGCCAGCCTTCGCACCGACAAAAGAATTCCTTTGCCGGGTGCCCGATAAAAAGCACCCGGCAATTTTTTTTTGCTCCCGGCAAATCAGCCGTTTCCTGTTGTGATACTACCGTTTCTCCATAGAATATGATGCAAATTAATAAAGATATCGATCAGTATCCATATACTGGATCTTTGTATTAAGAAGATAAGTAACTAGTAAGCTGTATGCTCAAAGACAGTCACAATGTTTAATGCAAGTCATGCAAACAAGAATGACGTACCCGACTGCAATAGCTTAATTAATTATATACTCCCTCGTTCTGATATATAAGAGCAGGTACAAATAATAGGCTTATAGCCAAGCTAATGCTGATGTGGAGGAGAAAAAGAGGAGAGAGATGAGAGCTTGGCTCTCATGCAAGCAATAAGCTGGACACGGAAGTATATGCATTACTGGGCTCAAGTAGAAGTGTTGTTGTGAGGAGGAACAGGAAAGAGAATTTTTTAAAAGACAAATAGAAGACACCTAATGTATAACTTGACTTTTATAACTAGGTTTATAGCCAAGCACTTGGCTTTATTATTGACCTTGCTCTAAGTGTGTTGTGATTGAGTTTCAATAGTAGAACTTGCTTTCTTGTACGTAGTAGAACTTGCCCAACCGATCCGGATTTAAGTCCTCAAAATTTTTATGTGTGCTCATATTTTTTTGAATTTTTAGAATTTAACAATACCATGCTTTCAGTGGTAGATGATGTGTCTATTGCGAGGTGTATTGGTAACTTTATTAATCTTGATATTTGTCGGCTTGAGTCTTAGTCTTTCAAATATACTCACAAAAATAGATTACGTATGTGAGTGTGCTCATAGGGTGAGCATAAAATAATATCTAATAAATAGAAAATCGAATAGTGGATAATCCAGATAAGTGTACGTGTATGTATATATAAGTGTCTGCGCCGTAGCGTGACATAATGCAGCTGTAACATTAAAAAGACATAAACCTAGAGTTCAAGCGGACAAAGGAAAATTTAATGAGGCTAGAAGAACCACCGTTCTAGATGTACAGTGAAGGTAACATGCTGGTCGCTCAGTCCCACTAGGCCCTGCCGAACTGCCGATACAACTAGTTGGCGTACGTGCACGGATCCAACAACTTTAGTACTCCAGGTTGATGTCATTACCCAGCTAAGCGTGCTAGCTACTCCGATAGTGTGCTACTAGTTAATTATAGCGTGTGATACGGTGGTCATTCTTGCGTCACGTGTACTCATGACTCTTTCACCATGACATACTACGACCGCGCTTTTTAAATAGCTGTGATCTTTTTGCCTGTCATGTCGTTTGTGATCACTGCGTCGTGGCGTAACAAGATTATTGACTGCTTCGGATTCTGCATGGATACGCCCTGCGTCGTGGCGTAACAAGATTGACTGCTTCGGATTCTGCATGGATACGCACGTACTCTCTCCTTCAAAAAAAAAGTGACGTTTTTAAATTATATTTAAACGTTCGTCTTATTTAAAATTTTTATATAAATTATAAAATAAATAAATTATTATTAAAGTATCTTTAATAATAAAATAAGTCATCACAAAATATATGATATTTATATAAAAAAATAAAAAACGATATTTTTTTGAAGAATATATATATATATATATATATATGACGAGGCTAAAATACATCTGGGTGCATTCTGTGCAGCAAATGCACCCGATCGCGAGCGCGAGACGCGCGGAGCGCGGCGAGCGGCGAGCGCGAGGTAAGTCCACGCTCATGCATGCAAAACTAAATGGAGACAACCAACTATATGATGTCACCTAACAGCTCAACCCACCACACCAGGAAGCATGCATGCAGGGAAACTTGTGTTGATTCCAAATGAAAAAATGCGATATCTTCTAAACCACATATTCGATTTTAGATCTGTTTGAAGTAGGTTGTTGAAAAAAATATGCTTAACACAACGAGATCCATGAAGGCTGTATTTGTTGAAGTTTTTTTTCAAATACATAATTACAATATATTGTACTATGAGTTGCAAGCACTTCTACAATACAATTACAACTTGGCTGTAGCGTATTTAGCACTGGTTGCAATGAATGCTGTATTTAATGAATTTTTTTTTCAAATACGTAATTGCAATATGTTGTACTATGAGTTGCAAGCACTTCTACAACATAATTGCAACTTGGTTGTAGCGTATTTAGCACTGGTTGCAATGAATGTTGTATTTGATGAAGTTTTTTTTTTCAAATACGTAACTGCAATATGTTGTACTATGAGTTGCAAGCACTTCTACAACACAATTGCAACTTGGTGTGATTATAGTGACCAGATGCATATAATACACAAAGTTATAACTAGTTGCAACTAGGTGGTAGACAGAGTTGCAATCGGTAGTACATTGATATGCAAATCGCTTAAAGGATAAAAAATATATCCATATTGGATCTAGTTTTGCTTAGAATATTTTTTTGAGTCAGATGCAACAAACGGTTTGTCAATCGGGGTTACGGTTTTGGAGAAAATTTGTTTCAAAGATTCGAATCAACAAAACTTCCATGCATGTATGTATTCGCTTGGGCTGGTTGCTCCAAGTTGGTGCGCCCGTCCGCCTGGGTGCATTCTATATACAGGATGCACCCAGGTGTATTATAGCAAAACAATATATATATATTCTCCAGGAGTAGAAAACGTAGCTAGGAACCTAACTGATTGATACTCTACTCCTAGTGATCGAGTACTCCCTAATTAGCTAGGAATAGCCATCAAATGCTACTGAATTAGCTGGAGGATGATATGCGGTGTGCCTACAATTAGGGCGTCTCCAACAAGCCATTTAAATCTGTAGTTGACGTGGAGGCAACACATGAAAGAAAAATAGAAAAGTCCTAGGGCAATCAAACATGTCAGAGCATTTGCTAGGGCAATCAAGCGTTCGCTCGCTGCCATCTTCCCTTTCCGTTCTCTCCCCCGCGTCGGCATGAGCTACCCATTAGGTACGCCCATAGCTCCACACTGCAGTTCTAATATACTACCTCTCTATCTCTAATAGAATAGAATTCTGATGTATTCTCAGTTAAAATATCTAATAAAATTTAACCATATATATAATAAAAGCATTAATATTTATGACGTTTAATATGTATACTATAAAAATACTTTTCATGACAAATCTAACGGTATCTATTTAGTACGGTAGATATTAGTATTTTTTAATATAAATTTGGTCAAATTGATATACTTTAACATATCGCTGTTCTAAAATTGCATCTTTTTCAGGATGGAGGGAGCACATGATTATTATCTTTAAAAAAAGATATAAAGTATTATCTTACTAATACTGTGCGAATCCGCAAGTAGGCTAAATTTTAGAATGCACGAATCAAAACAAATTAAGCATATTTGCGGGTCACGGACAAGCCCTTGAATCCTTAGATTTTCCTTTCTATTATTGCTCATTTTTCGCCTAAACAACCATTTAGTCCATTTAAACAATGCTTTAATGGTAGACATAATCCACCAGTGTTGTTTAGGCCATAATAGTGAATTAAACAATTCGAATGTTTAAAATAGCCTAAACCGTTAAAATCGTCTAAATGTTCTATACAGAAGTAGTATAATTACCACATTGGTGAAAGCCCTATATATGGTATTGACTACTACACTTGTGCATTTATATTCATACATTGCTTGTGTGATAGTTGCTTGTAGTGTATAGCCCTCTAGTTAGCTATAGCTTTAGTTAGCTGAGTAGCTAGTTTAGTTGCTCCCTTTGTTTAGCTAGCTAGAGTAGCCTTGTGTTGTTGTGTGCTCTAGAAGTAGAATTAAGTTGCTACTAGAATTGTGTATGGGATTGCTTTGGGTGACATAGAGCTATGCAAAGTAGTAGCTATTAGGATTTGTTATTTTACTAACTACTTTACTCTAGTGCTTGTGAGTTTATAGAGAATTTTTTATAGGCTATTCACCCCATCTAGCCATCTAGATCCTTTCAACCGGTTAGGCATCTTTTCTTTATGTTTTGTCCTAAATTCCATACTTTTCCTCATTGTTCTGGATGGCGATGCTGTTCGTGGAGTAGATCAAGTTGACGAGAAGTGTAACTATGGAGATCGTTGCGAGGGAGAAGGGAAAACGGGAGGTCAATCGTTGCGGGTCTTCGTCATACTCATTGTTGGGGGTAAGATCATTTATTCCCCAATGTTTTGCTAGGAAATCTATCTTACAGTTTAGCGTAATTTGATTACTTGATGGGGTTAGAGTTCTAATCTCATAATTAAGCTGTATTGTTTTCTCATATTGCGTAGTTGTGGATTGGGTGATGTATAAGGTTGTTTTTATGCGCTGGAAATTCATAGAAAAATTATATTTCAATAGCATATTTTAGTATCTTTCTTTTGACATAGACATGGCCTTTATAGACTCCATGGTTTGGGCAATATGATTGTTGTTTGATGATGGAATTGTGTTGTCAACCTTCTAGACAGTTTTAGATGTATTCAGTTTTATGATATCTAAGTCTAGAATATCATGGAAGGATATGTGAAAGTTGTATGAAATTTCATAAGATTTCTGGATTTTAAATTAAAGATCATAAATTTTGGATCATCCTATTCAGCAGTTATGTATGTTTGTCGACTACTGTTTTTCTATTGTCAAAAAACTATAATTAGTTTGCAGGCTTGTTTTTGGTACCTTAAAGTATTCAAAATTCAATAGTTGTAACATGAAAGTTGTATACCATGCTATTTTTTATATTTTGACAAAGTTTCGTATTTTTTGGACAAGTGATTTGTTTGTAGTAAAAAAGTGAAAGAGGGTTGCTATAGTTGGTTGGTTGTTTGGTTGTGGTTTTAGGGAAAACAGTGGTACAGGCTGTAAAAGTGATTTATATGTTATTTGTGTATGTTTGGATGAGTATGTTTTCTGAGGTGGTCATGTTTGAATAGGTGGTGCACCTTTGGATCATTCTTAACTCACATTCTTGCATCGTCGTTTCGAGGCAAGTAAATATAGGGGTGGTTTGGTACAGCTTGACTTGTTTATTCTACCTACACATTGCCAAAACATTAAGCAACTAATTTGATATAATTAATTAACAATTCACTTATTCTTTAAAGCAACTTATGCAAGACCTAAATCATTGAATCTTTTTGTCGTTTGTTGGGAGGTAAGTGATATGTTTTATTATTGTGGATAAATATGGCAGATGTGGTAAGTATTCTTGCAGTTGCACCATACCCTTGTATCATATTGCATTGCATAGAATTCGTGGATGTCACCGCTTGCTGGCTGGGACCATACCGGTACAGGATCATACGTTGTTCGAGTAGGGGTACAATTAATGCAACTTCGTACCTTATTGGGTATGGAGGCAATGGGCATGCATATTGACGGATCAGGATCCTACGGGTTTCCCACTAGGCCGACTACTCGGAGGATTCCTGGGCCGACACAAGGTTCGCTTGAAGACACGGAACAAGGTGGCGTGATCTCCGAGTATTCAAGAACCGACCTTGTCGGACACTTAGGGAAATTAGTCTCTGTAATAGAACTAGGACTCTCCAATTGTAACCGATTAGGACTAGAACAACCGCCCTGCCCTCTGACCTATATAAAGAGAGGTAGGTGACACCCCTTATACACATCAACTCCCTTGTACACATCAACTCAATCACGCCATCCAACGTAAAGGCATCATGCCGAACTGGACGTAAAGGCTATTACTCGATTACGAGGGCCCGAACCAGTATAAATCGTTTGTTTTCGTGTTTACCGCCGAGTTCAGCAATTGCCGAAGCCCACCAAACTCTATCCCGGGTACCGTGATAGGTTGTTGGTCGTCAAACACCGACACATATGCATTTCATTTGCACTCTTTGAGGTTCACTTGTATTGAAGTTGTGGATATGAGGAGTTTTTTATATGTAGAGATGGTCTATTTATTGAATATCGTAATGTTGTTTATTTTCGTTATGGCGATGTCTTTGGATAAATAATTTGACTATGAATTATTATTTTCCTATGTTGTCATATCTTCCATGTTAAATCGATGCATGATAACTTGTGGTTTGAATAACATGTTCAGACAATTTGCTTGCTGAGATTTATTCTTACTCTGTTATCATCCCAGATGCTTGATTTGGATGCTTTACTTGAAGGGATGGGATTAGCGGCACATCTCCATTGCTTCATCCACACTTATGATAATAACTATGTTTTTCCTTATATAATAAACTTAGAATTAAACTCCATGGTGAACCTTCATGGTTTAATAATAACGTTTGTGGTGGAACCTTTTATAGTAATAGCGTTGTTGTTATTGCTTCCACATTTTATTTTGCTTGTTGTCGATGCGGGACCCACGGGATACCCCGCAAGGAAGAGAGAAGATCTAGTCTAAGTTTCCTTTCATGTAATCCTAGTAATAGTATTATTCTGTAAATCCTACTAGGAACTCTCATTATAAACCGACTAAGACTCTGACCTCCTGACTGTATAAAGGAGGGCAGGGTTCCTAGCGGAAAGGGGGACTTTTGGACAACAACACACAATCAATCCAATGCAAGGCTAACGCCGACTGGACGTAGGGCTATTACTTGATCACGGTCAAGGGCCCGAACCAGGATAAATCGACCGTCTCTTGCGTTCACCGTCGAGTTCCGCATACGCTGAAGCCCGAACATACTGCCCTAGGGACCCCGTGGCAGACTATCAGTGGTCAAACATCGACACTTGTGGGTTTTTTTGTTGTCGATTTTTATACTCTGGCTTGAGGGAATGGATGTTTAGCGATATTCTGAGTTTTTTTGGCTCTTGAGGTGTTACAACGTTATTGGATCTAGACCAAAAGTCCTAGGCAGTATCTTCACACTCAAATTGGGTCAAACTAAAAGGTGGCAATTAAGGAGAAATACTCTCATTCAATGATGTGAAATGCTACCACGTCAATGTCTTCTCTCATGAAGTTTCTTTTTAGAAGTAAGGTGGTGAAGAATGAGAGCTTGTAGCACATGGTTTCACTTCACACAGAGGCCTAGCATAACACCCTATGATATGTGCAAAAATTACGCTCTCAATTTAATCATTGGCATATCAAATGAATTTGATAGATTCGGACATATAATTAAGTCCTAATGGACTTCATATTCTATCCAAATACAAATCACAATCTACATTTGTATAACTCAGATCATACTATGACTTAGGACAGTTAAATTGATTGTGGTACATTCAAGTTTTAGCACCACTACCTCCGAGTAGTCCTTCACTGCCGGTTCAACCCCCCTATCACCGCCAGAAACAAAAATCGGTAGAAGGAAAGTGGTATTGACGTGGCTTTCCTATCACTATCGGTTCGGGACTGCAACCGGTAATGTTGATTTGAGCAACACTGCCAGCTCAACACTTAAGCTGACTGCAACCAGCAGTGTTGATTTGAGCAACACCGCCGGCTCAGTACTTGAGCCGGCAGTAGTGATATACCTATCTATGATCATTGCTAGCTTGTTGATTGATCTGACAGTGATCTAATTTTCTCATATTGTTATTTATTATTTTTGTGTGATACTTTTTAGTTACTATGATTGCTAGACTCACATACATAACCACATCCATCGAGACTTCCGAAGAAAACAGCAGTCGCACCCATGCAACTTACAATGATAGATTAGAACGTATATTATCACTTGTATTGACCATTTCCGGGCTAGGCCAAAAGTACTAAGCGCTGGAAGTGACAAGACACGAGTGGTTATTAAGCAACCATGGCAAAGAAAAAAAAAAGAGGTTCGACAAGTGTATCCGAGCCAAAACTAGCTCATCACTCGCACTCGCACGCTCATTGAAAACGCGCATTTTACTTTTAGTGCGTATAGATACGTACATGTGGGCAACTGGGCATGCATGCATACGTACAAGGCACAGACAGCTAGCACCTCGCAAGCAACCAAAACGGTGCTGACGGCGACCCTTGGCGACTTTATGCGCCAACAGTGACGCGCCCCTAGGCGGCTAGCCCTCGCTCACACATCGTCGTCTTCCTCCGTTGTCCGTTCACCTTCACGGCTTCACCCTTCACCTCCGGCGATCATTACATTCACACCCATGCATGTCGGACCACGTAAACAAATTTATTTAATTATATATTAGGCGAGGATTATTAATAGCGGGATGGAGAGGCGTCGTCGAGTGCTCGGCCGGGTTGGGCTATTAGTTGTCACGCACACGCCCAGCGGCGCCGTGGCCCCCCCGGACCTTCCTTTTCTGATTCTCTCCGCCGGCCGCCCGTCGTCGGCTATGTACGACCGAGCGCATACGATACGAGCTAGGTGGGGCGGCCGGGAGGACGGAGGCGGGACGACGTACGGGTGGATTGGATATCTCCGGCGTGCCCGTGCCCTACCGACGGCGTCGCCGCTGCCGATAGGCCGAGGCGGGGCGGGCGACCCGTGCCGTGCGGCGGTCTCTATTGGATATCTCCGTCTAATCGCACTGACTTTTCGAGTAGGAGTAGCGGTAATGGTCACCTGCTATGCAAAATTGCTGTAAAAAAACTTTACTCCCTCAGCTGTATCGTCTAAATTTTCGTGCTAGTCAAACATAGTTAGGTTAAAACTCGCATCTAAGGTTTTATTCATTAAATAAGGTTGAGACTCGAACATGATCGACTCAATTTGATAAAGATTAGGTCGAAGCGGCTCAAAATTAATGAGCTGCTCATGTTGGGTTAGTTACTTACTTCCTCCGTTTTAGAATAAAACTAACTTGTTTGTTATAAAAAAAAAGTTATATATCTTACAACTGAGTTGAGATTTGAAAAAACTAGAGCTGCTGCAAAGTTCAACAAGCAAAGAAAAGTCCACCCTTCTATCTAGAATTAATTGCTAAATTAAAACGCCCAGTTTCTGACGTTTCAAAAAGCTGAAAGGAGTTGGAAAATGATTGCATTTCCCTCCAGACGGTAGACACCAAATGCTGCCTGACCACAGTAACCACTGCCCTAATCATTGATGAAGGTACTGCATTAGCAATTAGGGAGCTAGGGATGGACCCCACGAAGATGCCCCTATTGTCAAGCCAGCTTTTCCCGTGACCACACCCCGCCTCTCCCAATGGGCGGCCTGCAGATGGCCGCCTTCTTTTCTCACACCGGGTCTAATTTGTCTAAGCGCACCTTTAATAATTGCCATCCTCCTCTAAATAAATGGGATCCGAGACGCAGATGATGAATAAAACAAATGAGAAAAAAATTAAATAATGCACGTCCTTTCCGTCTAGATATTCCGTCGCTGATTCAATCGTACTCCCTATACATGCATCTGTAGCGAGAGGAAAGGGCGGTGCTCTTAGAAAATCGCGACAGTGAGTGATGGGCAAATTCATGAATGGCCAAACACCTCACACTTCAAGGAATACATACATTGACAGAATTATGAGAAATCTTATGCAGGTCAGTTTTTTTCATAATTGTGTGTAGTGGTGCCAAACACGCGTCACATTTCTATTTGTTCGCTCTGGCAAAACTCAAAAGGCTATGAAAATGAAATGAAACCCCAGAAAATCATCACAAGAGAACAAAGGAACGAAGCTTCTGAGCATCAAGGGAAAAGCAGAGTTGTACAGATCACCATTTGATTATAAAACGTTCAATCAACGATATATAATCGATTCCGCTTGTTTAATCAGAACAGTATCCGCAGGCACATGGGCACTATGAGGATGCCATTGCATCTTCCAATCACCGTGTCATGAATCAAGACACTTCTTTTAGGAGACAGCAGGCAAGGGAGGATAACAAATAAAATGCTAGAGTTAGCCACCTCATTTGAGACTATTATACCCCTAGTGTTCTGTCTCCAAACCATGTCATCGCATGGAAGTTTTCGCACCAGAACCATAAAAATATCCAACAACCAACGTATCTCTATACTCTCCAGACCAAGGTTTACTGAACATGTGCATTTTGTGGTTGCAGTTGCGCTTGGCTTCTCGTCGGCGGCCAATGAAGAAAGCATACCACAGCCGATGCAATCATCTGTACAGAAGGTCTGATTCTCTCAGCTGATTGCGAACATCTTCATCTTCGGAGGCGCCAGCATGCTTTTTCTTTGGATTGGTGCAAAGATTTCTGATTGGAGCCTGGAGGTCCTAAAGAAAATTCACTTCGCTGGCTGGTGGAGACAAAGAAAAGGAAGATGCTCTGTGTCCTGGAATGCAAATATTTGATCCGGCCTCCCAATTATTGCTCCAGGTAAGAAGCGATCCAGAGTTTTCTCTGCGAAAACAAAAGATGATACTTGGGTCTGGTTCAACGTAGCATATAAGAGGAAGTACGCAGACATATATACTAGAAATCCTAGTATAGATGTTTTGATGAGAGTGAAAGTTTCCCAGTTGCCTACTTTCCCTGCATGGAATACACCTGATGCAGAGGTTGCGGGGGAAAAGGTTCATAGCAGCAGTGACAGACTAGCTGCTCCAGGTCACATTCATTCACTACAAGAAAAAGAACATCAATCCTTTTCCGAATCATGTAACTTTGACAGACCTCTTTGACTTAACTGACTTGAGTACAAAGTAACAACTTCTTGATACAGGAAGGACGGACCATCGGGAGTTCTTTATAATAGTTTATGGTAATGACTTCGCAGTAATAGCATATCAGGGACAAGTAGAGGTACAGGTGTTGAAGCCCACCGACGGTTGAAGGGACATAGATTCTAGGGGCTGATAAGATATAAGGACACACACGCTTACAGAGAAGCAAGGGAAAGGCTAAGAGCCTTAGGCTCCCACAACCACCAGCTTTAAAAGAAGGGGTGCAATTGAGGAGGGAGGTCTGCAAAGAAAAGAAGAGTGCCCTTAAGCCTACCGGTGCCTTCCTCCAAATCCTGATATCAGTAGCCACTAGTTGCTGCCGTTCTCCCACAAGCTCCACTCTATCACACGCCACTGTAGGAGCCCATATAGCTCCTCCACAATCATCCCACCCTAGAGCCATAAATCGTTGAGAGGGGTTCTTAGAACCAGAGGATTACCTGTGAAGAATTACGTGCTGCTCCTCAAGCTGTGGGCTGTGCAGATTGCAGAGCTCAGCTTCAGTTTCAGCATTGCTTTCAATGGGGAGGCACTCCTGCTGTTACAAGCAGAAGCTGAGGAAGGGGCTCTGGTCTCCTGAGGAAGATGAGAAGCTCATGAACCACATAACCAAGCATGGGCATGGATGCTGGAGCACTGTCCCGAAGCTTGCAGGTACAATCAAATCCTGCACACTTTATTCTATCTTCTCAATTATCCATTTCCACTGTTTCCTGTTCCTCTCCAAGACCATCCCATTCTTCTCATACCTGCTCAATTAATGATGGCAGGGCTTCAGAGGTGTGGCAAGAGCTGCAGGCTGAGGTGGTTGAATTACCTGAGGCCTGACCTGAAAAGAGGTGCATTCTCTCAGGAGGAGGAAGACCTTATCATTGAACTTCATGCTGTACTGGGAAACAGGTAAAGTTAAGCCCAAATCACAGATAGAATTTTGCACCAATTGCTTTCAAGCAAGCTTAATTTAACTATGCCTTTTTCACATCAATGAACAGGTGGTCTCAGATTGCAACAAGGTTGCCTGGAAGAACTGATAACGAGATTAAGAATCTCTGGAACTCAAGCATCAAGAAGAAGCTCCGGCAGAAAGGCATCGACCCCAACACCCACAAGCCCCTTGCTGAAGTTGAACACAGCAAAGCAGCTCCAACAATCAGTACTGAGAGAACCTCTGAGTCCAGTGATGTTGACCCTTCAAGTGGTGGTGCACTTGGCAACTTGAGCCATCTTCTCAGCGAGACAGCACAATCACCAGAGCTGCTGCCAGTGCTCGGTAAGCATCGCAAAGAAACTACTAGCTTGGCACATCTAAGGGTGCCGCCGAAGGAGTTATTCCTTGACCAGCTTGTTTCTGGTCATGAAAACCTCACTAGCTGCCGCTCAACAGGCCCAATTCCAAATTTCCCTTTCCAGCAGCTGATGTGCTACAACAATGAATTTGGCAACAAGAATGGTGGTAGTAACAATTCATTCTGGTTTAACCAGAATGAGTCAAGTGGCAGCACCATTTCCACTGTGATGCCACCAGTTTCACCATCAACTCTCTCAACATCAACAGGGCTCAATAGGTCACCAGACAATCCACACTCTGGCATTCAGAATACCCAATTCTACTGGGAAACTGCTAATCCTAGCAGCAGCAGCAGTAGCGGAAGCAACGGCTTGGGATTTGAGCTGCAAAGCACAAGTTCACTTCTGGAAAGTAGTGTTTTCCCATGGACAGATTTAACACCAGATAAAAATAGCCAAATTCACCTTGAGGAAGAACTCAAGTGGCCTGACTTGCTCCATGGAACATTCACGGACACACCTGCAACCATGCAGAATCTTAGCCAGTCACTGTACGAAGATGTTATCAAGGCCGAGAGCCAATTCAACATAGAGGGCCTCTGTGCAGCCTGGTCTCAAAATCTGCAGCCACAGCAACATCTGCAGGTAGTATCAGATTTGTATGACAAGGATTTGCAGAGAATGTCCTTGTCTTTTGAGAATATCTAGGCAACATGTTTCAGCATGCAGGGAACAGAGAAATAGCAGAAAGATGAGTTAATGAAGCCTAGAAAACACAATTATTTCTTCACAGATTTATTTGAAGGCTATGTGGAGGTGTTTTCCATAGGTACATTCTTATGATGAAACAGAGACCAATACTGATAACTGTTCATCAGTAAAAGAGACTGCAGTACATGAAAAAAAAAATGAATTTATATTACAGCATAATGTATAGACTAGAGAAAGTACATCCTAGGAGTTTACCTCCTTTCATTTAAAAGTTGCTGTCTTTATCTGTACATGCATGTAGCTCGACTTTTTTGTATATGTGAGTCATCTTTTTCTACAAAATAAATGAGGCAAAAATGTGGAATACTCTGTCGGTAGCTCTTGGGAACCATACAAAAAATTTCAGATTTCTTTTTCAGCTGGTACATGCATGAGATGCAAATTAATTGTTGACAATGCACTTTTATTCTTTCAATTTTTTTCTTTCCAGAAATTCTTGGATGAATCGTTTGCATATTCATGGGCAAGGCTAAAGTTATATTTGACCTTAGTGCTACTTTTCATCCGCCTTTTTCCTTTCTTTGTCCACCTTTTGCTAAAGAGAATCTCAAGCTAGCTGATCACTTTCCGCATGAAAATACATAGTGGAAAACAATGATTACAAGTCGTCCGATTAATCGCGATTCCAAATCGGTCCCTGGTGACCGATTAGGGGTACCGTCGACTTGTACAAGTCGCCCGATTAATCGCGATTAATCGTCCTAGTCGGTCCCATGGCGACTAGGTTCGACTAGACGACTTGTAAACATTGGTGGAAAAGGACTGCTTGGTTTCGCTCCAAAGAGTTAAAATCCTCAAGCGTGGAACACATACCAATTAAAGAAAATGAGGAATTTCCTTATATGTGCTTCCCAACAAAGTAGAGTAGATAAAGGGAATAGGATAACCGTTACTTATACAGGGGCGTCTTCTTAAACTAGAAGGTATGGAGGGAGCAGAATCAGCTAGGTTTAGAGTATAACTATGCGATAATTTCCATAGTGTTTCAACAACTTATGAAGAGAAGCTAGCAGCTGCTTGTTAACAAAGTAAAGATGAACAGAATCAGCTAGGCAGGATTTTAATTTGCACTTTTTGCATAAAACAACATGGTTTTCAGGTCACTTGCTTTCTTTTCCCAGCCTTATGTAAGGTGCTGTACATTCATCTATCACTAACTCAAAATTGCAGCTCTCCTACCTGTTTAGAGGATTTGTAGGCCATTTTCTGAAACGATTATTTAATGCCCAGGAGGGCTAGGTATTTAGCGTATCTTACATAATCTATACTTAGTCATATAAAATGCAAGCCTTTACACTAGGTACTAGTTAAATAATGCAACTGTGGTGAGAATACCTGGTTAAGAAACAAAAAAGGCATATTAAAGCCCACTCAAGTTAGAAAGGGATGGGTATTGATGATGCTTTGACCAGCGCTGGCAAAGATCATTCTATAATCTGGTTTAGGCCCTCTTTGGAATGCAGGATTTTATCCTGTTTCCTATGTTTTTCCTGTGAAAATGAACTGATTCTTGTAAGGTTCCTGTGAAAGTTCTGTGTTCCAAAGAGGCCTTACTAGGCTTAACTTGATTGTATATATCTAGACCAAGGCAAGAGAATATCAATGATGGTTTATTTTCATCATATTTTAACTGTTGTTAGCAGCTTTCTATCCTCAGCTTCCCACAAACTAGCTTCGATGTTAGAGGATTCTTTCACATGCCACAAACGAATAGGGTTTTGTTCTCTCGAAATAACATAAAGTAACCTAGCATCACGTCGTTGACAAATGCAATGGAACCAATAATACTAACTAATTTCTGTATACAAAAAATATGTAAAACAAATAAGGACAGTGGCCCTAAAAACTAATTAAACCCAATGATTCCAAAATGCATTCATAAGCTTGTTCAAAAAAAATGCAGCACTCAAAAGCCTACACATCTCCTCACACACACACACACACACAAAAAAAAAAAAAAAAAAAAAAGATGGCTATACCAAAGTCACTATGTTCATCTTTTTTCTAGACCAACCTAGAAGGAACGAGTTGGCTTCATATTACAAAGAAAATAGGCACCCAAATTCACCTCACGAGAACTTGAACCTAAGTGGTCTGGACATACATCAACACCCTAAAAAATCACTATGTTCTGGTAAGGAGTTTGTGTAGTGCAGAATTTTGATAATCAAATATGAACATCTAGTCACACGGGAATGTATACTTAAATTTCTGTTTTTATGATGTACCTCCATAATGTGATGGTAAAGGTGAGGGTGCTTCTGATATTGTCTCTTTGCATGCATCTGCATGTTTAGAAAAAAGATTATCAGTGCAAGAGGAAAAATTTGATGAAAGAAAATTGTGGAAATGGGAGAAAGTCAGGAAACCATAACAATGGAAACATTATGTAATGGGGAGTGCTGCACTCAACATCGCAGGTTACACATTATATAGCATTTACATAGCAAATATTTGACTTCAAATGGAGAACAAAGTTTATGTGCTATCAGGTGGTGCAAATCCAGTGGGTAGACAGTTTCTAAATATAGTCTTGATCGAATAACAAAAAAAAATCCATGTAATTCAAAAGAAATATAGCTTCTTAAATTTGAAAATCATCCAATGCTTGCGTGAGAGAGTAACTTGGCTCACAGACATTTCTGGTTTTCGTGACAAGACAGTCAACTAAGCCTATTGACACAGCACTGTGACAAGACTACAGAGTTAGACAGGATTAGCAAGAAATAAAAAGGGCATACCCAGTGCAGAGAGTTCCCGCTCTGTGCGGGGTCTGGGGAAGGGTGTTAGTGGCAAGCCTTACCCTCGCCTGTGCAATGCGAGGAGACCGCGACTCGAACCCGGGACCTTCCGGTCACAGGTGGTAAGACTCTACCGCTTGCACCAGGCCCGCCCTTCAGGATTAGCAAGAAATAACAAAGCATAAATTGAAATGGTTGTCTTCTACCTTCATGCTCAGTTGTGTCTAAGAATTTATTCAGTCTTTTCTTTTTTACATGAGCTGAGCATGACAATGGAATCATGGGAGCATGAGACAGCGTAATCATTCCTTGTATATTAGAATTAGAAAGTCATAATTGCCCAGAACAGAACGGCAACACACTAGAGGATGCAGTTTAACACTGTACAACAACTGCTGTTTTGACTCTGACAGTGAGAACTAACTACAAATAATCACATGAACTGATAGTGTTCAGATATTGCTTAATGCAAGTATCAATAGGCTCATTAACACATGGAAATATATTAAGAAAATGAAGAAAAAACTAAAGTTTAGTTTCTAGCGGTCTTTTTGTAACTTTAAATAGTAGTAGTATTCAGATGCCAGTGTGAAGTCAGGAATAAGGATCAATCTCTCTATACATGCCAATTGGAGCAGTGGGAGTTAATCGTTGATCATAGTTCAGTAAACAACATTGGTGATCAGGTACATAGAGAAGAAAATCTAAGCCAAACAACTGCGTTGACACTCTCCAGTAAATTTGTCATGAGTAGAATCATATGAAGAGAAAAATAAAAAGAGCTAAAAGCAAGCTCAAGTCAGGAACAGTAGCAATTGGTGGAGTGATTCTAGTTGATTATGATGGAGGAGCAGGTGGGGAGAGATTCTGGAATGATTTTGGTGGAGATTGAATAGGGAGCAGTGATGATAGGGGAGGGAACTTGGCTTTATTAATCTTGGTAAACCTAGAACAATGGCAGCAGTAGAGCCTGACCGCCCTCCCTAGGAAACTCTGGTCATGAAAACTCTACTTCTGCTTACCCCTGATGTGTTGGCCGGCCCATAGTTATGTAGCCTACTGGCCGGATGCAACACTAACAAACTCACTAACTAATCTCCTATTCTTACTCTTCAGATCCTATCTTTAAGCAAAGGCCCCCAAAACAGATAACTATGACCCATGTTTAGCCACTAGCAGCTGCTGGCGCCTTCTTCTTCTTCCTGATGTAGCTCCCAGTGTAAATGGAGAAGTGATTCTTGTCTGCTCCCCATTGATGGCCAAAGCGACAGACAATTGATGAGTTCACCAGAAATGACAGAAAGGCCCATGAAGCTTGGGCAAATATTTGCCATGGTCGGAGTAGATCCACACTGATGACTGATCTCGTTCTTTTCATCGAAATGTGGTTTCAGCAGGTTATCAACCAAACACCTTCTGAATACATACAAAAGTCGTGAATACCAATGCTGAGAAAAGAAAACATTGGCTCCATAAGAAGATGTGTGTTGAAAAGCGATTGAAGTCCGACTGTTTGAGAACTGAAAGACGAGAACACAGACTCGAAAGCCAAACCGAGGTGTACAAAAGCAGCAATTCATATAGTATAGTATAGTATATGCTTTAGTTTTTGGTGATGAATTCGACCCAGCTACCTTAATTCATTTGTGGCCGATGCACAGTCATTTGGTGCGTGAGCATTGCCGGAAAAGCGAACACCGAACTACCGAAGAAGGGGTCAAATCTGAATATATAGATACCCAAACTTGAGGCTACTGTTCCCCAAGTGATTAGCTCAAAAGGTGAAGTGGGTATGCACTACGCAGCGGCGGGCGATTCGAATGGCACCGGGGGCGGCGTGATTCTGGAGAAGTCACTAGAACGGATCAATCTCCATTACAGTTGCATCATGGGTTCAGGGTTTTGGTGTGAGGGTGCAATGCGGAGTGCGAGGAGCGCGGGGGAAAGGGAGAGAGCGCTCACCTCGGGCGAACCAACCCCCATTGGCCGGCGCTGGCAGGTCGGAGCCGAAGCCAAACTGGCGGGGACCGCGGAGAAGAAGGAAGAAGGGGCCGTGGACCCGTGGTTGAGGAAGGGGGCGGGGACACGGTGGGTTGGCACCTTGTGTTCGTCGCGGCGCTGCCGGCGCTGGTGGAGCCGAGCGGATCCTAGCACTCTATAACAAAGCCCACGCCAGGGTTTCTTTCTCGATCCGCTACCGTGTTGGCCCCAATTCCACTTCCGCGGTCTGCCTGTTGGCTCCTGAACTGGCTGGGCCGGGCCGCACCGAACCGACCAAAAGTTTGGGCTGATTTCCGTTTCTCGACGCGTTTCATGTCGCTTCGTTTTGATTTGGACCGTTGCACGATTTGCTCGGTGCGCGCGGTGGCTTTGGTGGTTTGGTGGCCCCGCTTTTGGGTCCCCACGCCGGCCAGCATATCTCTTGATTTTTTTTTTTGGGTGACTTGCATACCTCTTGTGAGATCTGAATGAAGAAAGAGCAGCAGCCAGCAGCTTGCGCCTTGCGGTGGAGGTTGCCAAAATGTGCACGCCAACTGGGACAGGAAACATGCAAGCCAATAAGGGTAGGTTGTCGGGGATCATGGTTCATGGGTATGTTAGCATCTAGCGTAGTACTAGCTGCTAGGGGCTCAATCATCATCATGAGTATTAGAGAAACAAATATTATGCATTAATTTGATGCAGAATCATTAGTATACCCAACATTTTCTAGCTCACGCTTTGGTCCCGTTCGGCTAGCAGAATTTTGGCTGAAACTGAAAAACACTATTCTGGCTGAATGGTTGTGAGAGAAAAATACTGTTCCGGCTGAAAAAAGAAGCCGAACAAGCCAAATATAAGATAATCCGAACAGGACTATTTTAGGCGGCCTACGACTTTTTGTAATTAAAAAGTAGAGGTCGGCCAGCATAATCAGGCAATAAATAGTTTTGAAATTTTCTCGAGCGGTAACCACTCGTTCCCACGTACTATATAAGAAAGCAAGCCCAACACAGAGAGATCGCTTTCATTTAGACTTGAAACCATCCTCGAGAATTATTGAAGCATTTTTCAATGTACGGCATGCGTTGCATTTCCAATAGAAGTACTCTCCCTTGGTTTCCAAATAAATCAATTTCTAAAATTCGTGCAGTCAATTTTTTTTAAGTTTAACTAACTTTATAGAAAAAAATAACAACATCTATAACTTAAAATTAACACATTATGAAAAATATATTCTATCTATGACTTAAAATTAACACATTATGAAAAATATATTCTATGGTAAATCTAATGACACTAATTTGATATCATAAATTTTGATGGTTTTTTACTACAAATTCGATAAAAATTTAAAAAGTTTGATTTAAGACAACTATAGAAATCTATTTATTTAGGAGAGAGAGAGAGCAACGAAAGAGAACGGTGTTTAAAAGGAAAAATTGTACTGAGACTATTTCCTTCCCAGGATATAAAACTTGGTACACTACATGCATTTTTATTGGCCGCGGGAGAGAGGCAAGGCTAGCTACAAACGGTGCTGTTGCATCAGAAGATATGTGTCATGTTCGCTTGGCTGATAAACCATGGCTAAATGTACTGTTGGTTGATTTATTATGAGAGAAAAATAATGTTCGTTGGCTGAAAAAACACGACTTATAAGCCAAGCGAACAGAACGATGGTATAGAGGCAAACACCTATCAAAGAGCAGAGCTAGGACGGCACGGTGGCTCCTTCGATCCTTCGCTTGCTACTGATGAGAACTGAGTGCTAGCTCAGCGCTGCGGGTGTGCAGGCCACCCGTCCGGGTTCGATGCCTAGCTTCGGCACCGGGTGTCCCACCGGGAACAGTGTTTCTCTCGGTAATTTCAGTTGCCTCGCATGGATGTGTCATCACTGTCATATTTTTTAGCAGTGTTCTCTTAGTTTTAGATATAGAGCATGTTCGCTTAGTCGTAAACGATCGTGGATTATAAGCCAGAACAATATTTTTCTCTCACATCAAACCAGCCAGCAGTACTTTTGGCTTATAACCCACGATCGCTTTAGCCAAAATGAACCGGCTGATAGGTTGTAAGTCTAGCTTATACACTAGGGATGTGTGTGATTGTGTTAGGGTGTGTTTGTGTGGTGTGAGTTAGGTTCCGTTAATTTGGCGAATCTTGGTTGGCCCTGGTTTGGTTGTTGTGAGAGAGAAACATCAGAATGGCAATGGCCCATTTGAATCTCGAGAGAGAAAACCAGCCGCCGGTTCATTGGAACCGCACCAGCGAACAAGGTCTTAATGTGTGAGTTCAGATACTATAGTTTATACTCATAGATTGAGGCAATAAAAAAAAGTCACCGCCCTTTGAATTAATCGTGTG
This sequence comes from Miscanthus lutarioriparius, assembly GCA_904845875.1. Taxonomy (NCBI): domain Eukaryota; kingdom Viridiplantae; phylum Streptophyta; class Magnoliopsida; order Poales; family Poaceae; genus Miscanthus; species Miscanthus lutarioriparius. Next base: position 79,390,049 of record CAJGYO010000006.1, read on the forward strand.
ATAAGTAACTAGTACAACGGCTACATTAATCGCTAGAAGAAAGACGCGAGAGGACTAATCGCACGTGCCGAGTACTACTACCAGCATTGCTAATTAGCAATGCTCCACATCGCAGGGAATAATTAGAGGCTAACCACGTACGCTCGAGAGCACGCACGCTCTGCAAGTACCGGCATGTTCGTTTAGCGGTGGCTCGTCGTAAACGATCGTAAATTTTTAGTTAGAACAGTATTTTTTTCTTACATAAATTAAATAACAGTACTTTTTTACAAATCAACAACAATATGAACCAGCCAACCGAACAGGCTGCACGTATCGTTGAAACACCAAGTCCTGCTTCGCACAAAGGAAAAAGGAAACGCAAGGCCTAACCAACTTCTCCATATCATTATGGATCGTACTAACAATTTTGTCAGAACCCTAAATTCAGAGCTTAAAGATTTGGAGTGTCACATTGGGGGTCAATGGATGTCACATGAGGTATTTAGATACTAATAAAAAAATACAGAATCAGTTAGTAATTCCACGAGACAAATTTATTAAACCTAATTAATTCGTCATTAGCACATGTGATACTGTAGCGTCACATTATTAAATCATAGAACTAATTATGTTTAAAAGATTCATCTCGTAAATTAGTCATAAATTATATAATTAATTATTTTTTAGCCTATATTTAATACTTAATATATATGTGCCAAATATTCGATACAATAGAGCTAGCCACAGTCAGCAGCCTTCGCTTTTGCCGCGAGGCGTCCACGCGGCAGGCGCCGACCCTGCCTGCACCCGGGGGCCTCGGCCACACAGACGCATTGACCTGACCGAGTCTTGGGCAGCGCCACCTGTCTCGGGGTGCCCGGCTGCCGGCCTCCGACAGGGACCTTCTGCCCGTTTGGCGCGCCCGTCGTCGGGCCACGTCGGTAGAGACAGCCGGGCCCGCTCTCAGCCTCAACGCGTTTCGGACTAAAAACGGACAATGCGCTGCCCGTACAGGCGTACAGCCTCTATTCTTTCGTTACCTCCGTGCCTTTTTAAATGGCGCTGGCTATTTGTGCTGAATATTTTTTTAATTTAATTAGATTTACAAGTATTAGTAATATTTATATCTCTAAATAAGTTTACTATAAAAATAAATTTAACAATATATCTAATGATACTTATTATTTATCATGAATATTAATATTTTCTTGTAATATTTGGTCAAAATTGAGTATATTTGACTTGTTGATAAGTGACAGTTCAGAGGAATTAATATAATCAGGGACGTGGTGTAGACACGAGGATCAAGGAGGACACACGGACACAAGTTCTATTTTACCCTGTTCCGTTGGGTATTAAAACAGGGGAGACTAGCATATATATATATGTGTCGTCGTGCAAGCTTTCCAGAATTAAGACCATCAGACACGTGGATATGTGGTTCATGCCTTAACGGTAAGCTACAGAATTGTAAGTAGAACCAAAGGAAAAAGCTTTAGCGTAATTGAGGTAGCTTGTGCCGAGTGCACAAGAGCCTAACGTGTAAGCAGGAATGCAGAAGCCAATTTTCCACCGACATGGAACATCTAGATGTTTTTTTTTTCATGACGAGGTCGATCCCATTTTTCTCTACAACGTTAGAATGATGGGTTTGGAGAACGACCCCACACCACATAGAGTGGTCCAGCATGGCATGGTGCCGACGTGCAGTGGCCCGACTCTTTTTACGAGATGCGTTTGCTCCTTGAAAATGGCTCGCCGGAGGCTCGATCTAATTTCCATTATGGTTGTAGGGAACACAAGCTTCTTCAGAAAACTCACAGGGAGAGACTAGCTAACCTGATTCAAATTCAAACTATAAGACCAGAATTTACAACGATCCTCTGTCAACCTGCGTAACATTTGATTATTATTATTACTCCGAAAATCTCAAAAATAGAATCGCAAATCCGCAAGCACCTTGTGGGATTAACAAAGGCTGTGTTTGGCGCGGCTTCGGGTGCTCCGGCTCCGCTACTATAGCGCAACTGTAGCGGAGCCGGGAGAAGCATCCCTTCAGTAGCTCTTCTGGCTCTCCTCTGGGCTACGCACGAGCCGAAGCCTTTTTTTTTTGTCGCTATAGAATTGCACAGGAAGTAACAGGGATGAAAAAGCCGGAGCCAAGCATGCAGGAGACCAAACAAACGGCCCCAAAGTAACAAACTGACAATATCTTTGTTTTTTCGAGGACAACCTACATTACAGTACGGTTGGTAAACCGTGGCGTGAGGCCGTGACTCCGTGAGAAGCTCTTTCTTCAGTCCATTCCGAGTTTGGGATGGAATTCCAGCCAATATATAAGCCCATCCGGCAGGCAGGCACTCTGCCTTTGGGAATATCGCATATGCCCAAACAAAACGTTACTCTTCTAACATCCGCAAGTCTCCTCTTGGTTGCTTCTTGCCCAGCCTGCTCTCTACCTAGTTTCGTCGTCATCTATCATCACAGGCCAGGTTGCTCCGCTCGGAATGGCCTCCCCGTCGACAGAAGCCCCCCCGCCTCCCCCGACCCTCCGAGACGTCATCGGCCACGACGACGACGACGACTACGACGACCACTTCATCGCAGACGAGGACGAGGACGAGGACGAGGACGAGGACGAGGAGGAGTGGAACATGAGCAAGCGCATGTCGCGCCTGTCCATGGAGGGTTCCGACGGCGGTGACGCCGACGACGAGGACGGCGGCGGAGACGACGACGAAGAGGAAGAAGAAGGAGAGGAGGACGAGTTCGAGGTGCGGTCGGACGTCAACGCCGCAGCCACCACGTACCGCCCGTGGCCTCCGTCCGACTACGAGCCGCGCGGGGCCCCGCCGGCGTCGGCGTCGCTGCCGGGCACGCCGGACCGCGGCGGCGCGCAGTCGTCGCCGTGGTGGCCCGGGCCGAGGAGCGCCAAGGACAAGGAGTACGCGAGCGAGACGGAGGCGCGGTGGCCGCCCGACGCCGCCGGGCGCGGCGGGACGCGGCAGCGGCAGCACCGGCGGGCGCGGGAGGTGTGGCTGGAGCGCGCGTGGCGGATGCGCAAGCAGCGGCGGCAGCTGCAGCTGCGGGAGGAGGTGCCCGTGGTGGTCCTCGGCGGCGGCGGAGGCGTGGCGATGGACATGGAGGAGGTCCGCGCGTGCCGGGACCTGGGCCTGGACCTCCCGTGCGACTGGACCGTGGAGATCCCCTGCTGCTACGCGCTCTCCGGCGTCGACACCGCCAGCAGCGGCGGCAACTCGCCGGCCTCTGGCAGCTGGCGCATCTCCAGCCCCGGTAACCCGAGACCCCGGCCCAATCATTGTCGTTGATTAGTCCCTACCAGCTTCCCAATTTTCTTTTTCTAGTACTACACTGCGCTGCTAGGCAAGCATCTGTTTGTCAACAAGTGCTCTGGCCGAACGGTTTGTCCGTACGCCCGCGAGGCCGCGAGTTGCGTCGGTCCGGTCGAGGCGCCGAGCCGATCAGATGACCGGCCGGCGGGTCAATTCGTCGCTGCGCGCACGTCCATTTGGCATGAAACTGACGGGGGGCCTTTGCCTGCCCGGTGGCCGCCATGCTCGCATGTCACCTCCACCTCGCACGGGCGGAATCGCATTCGACGGCCGTCTCTCTGCCCTGCCTTGCCAGGCAGTGCACTCGAACCAAGTTTAAAGAGCACGCGCGCCAGGTGTCATGCTCATGAGCACCCCCCTGTCTCATCATCACCCAAAAGTATTGTAGTAGGGCCTCGTTTAGATGCTGAAAAAATTTCAACCCGATGAATAGTACCACTTTCGTCTTATTTGACAAATATTGTCCAATCGTGGACCAACTAGGCTCAAAAGATTCATCTCGTGATTTCCAACTAAACTGTGTAATTAGTTATTTTTTTTACCTACATTTAATACTCCATGCAAGTGGCTAAAAATTGATGTGATGGAGAGAGAGTGAAAAAACTTGAAATTTGAGATGCATCTAAACAAGGCCTAGGAGTACATGGGAATGAGATTCATCAGTGGCGTGGCGCATCTGTTAGCTCTTGTATACTTGTGTGGCTGGGAATTGGACTCGCGCAACTCGTGGCGATCAACCTGCTCCTTGTCCTAGCTAGGGTGGTGGTTCCTCACGCCGACGTGGATGCGTCACGATGCATGCCTCCTTTCAGGCTTCCCTTCCCTGTAGCCTCGTGAGTATCCTCTCTCGGCTGAAAACCCATTTATAAAAAGATTATCTTTTAGGTCTGGTTGTTAGAGAAAACAAAAAAAAAAGATATCGAAGCCTTTGTCTGTAGCGCTACCCAAATGAGTCTTGTATTTTATGTAACGGTTACTGAAGACAGTCTAACGCGAGCTGCCGGGCGCCAAGTGTTTGCTCGCTGTGTCCACCCGCTTTCGTGGACGCGCTGCTCTCATCATACCGCGCACTTAGCCCGCGATGATACCATACCATTACCAATTTAGCAAGCGCATGAATGATTAGGCACGGTGTATGGATCGGATTGGCCGGGGTGCTTGCTTTGCTGCCAAGCGTTGTTCTCTTTGGTGCAGTGCTGTGCCGTGACACTGCTGTTCGTCGCTGTTGAAACAGGGGACGATCCCAAGGACGTGAAGGCGCGGCTCAAGGTGTGGGCGCAGGCGGTGGCGCTCGCGTCCGCCTCTCGTCTCGGTTCTTGAGGCACCAATCAAGCAACCAACCAGCGGCATGCGTACACATCCGCAGGACAGATTACCCGTCGTCTCCAACAGTAACATAGTCTTCGCATCTTGTCAGATGAAAAAAAATCAAGAAAAAGAAGTGTCGTCATTATTTGGGGGCAGAACACCGTTGCTTCTGCCACATCGTTTTTGTGTTCATTCCACTGTAAAAATGCGTCATTAGTAAGTGTGTCCGTGTGATCATATATAGCTAGAACTAGGATCAGGGTTTCTTTAAAAAAAAAAAATGCAAAGCAAACTGTAAGCTAGGATTAGCATGCATATGGTTTGGTGACTTTATAAAAAAAAAAGGATTGTTGAGGGAGCTAGCCGTACGTGCACAGTGCGCAGGGGTCGCTGGGTTGACAGTGCGACACGTGCAGCTCTGTGGACCGTGTGTGTTTTTGGATTGAAATTCCATGATTGCTGTACTACGAGTATAAAAGGAGTGCAGGTGAAGAAACATAGAGCTAGGGGATTTTCCATGGATGTTGTTTGGCCGGTGGGGAGCAAAGCGACCCAACAGCTTCACAGGTGTTCTTCATTCATGTGTTGATTCTACTGTAGTACTGTAGACTTGGAAAAGCCAAAGGAGAGAACCTCGGGGAGAGAACAGACTCATGAAAAAATGGTTTCTACAAGGATGTTTGCCATGTAGCAGCAGCAGTAGCAGTAGTTCTACCAGTAGTTTTGTCGGTGTTTTGTAAATCGGACCAGTAAATTTATATGAATGCTGCGCGCTGCTCTAGACGACGAAGGTAGCATCCAAAAGACACGAGGATTTATACTGGTTCAGGCCAGAGCCCTACGTCTAGTCTCAGAGATGATCGAGTGCGTGTTCCTCGCTTGAATGCTCTGAAGTTCTTACAATGAGGGTGTCAAGAATGGTTGAAGAGGTAAGAGAGCAAGGGCCAGGAGAAGGACTGCCCGAAGAAAAGCTTCGAGAGCCCAAAGAGAATGGAGATATGGACTGAATGGGAGTCATGGGGATGCCCCGTATGTAGGCCTTGGCTGCTCTTATATAGAGTCCGGAGCCAGGTTACAAAGAAGGAGGTTCTCCCGACCAAAGGATCGTGAGCCTGAGGGAGGGGGCCTAACTAACTTGGCTTGCAAGTAACACCATCTTATGGTGTATGCCTTGGCGTGGCTGTCGTCATGGTCTTGTACTCACGTCATGGCATGGCGTGACGTGATGTCACAGCGTCCGTCATGGCGATACTGTGGCAACGGCGTTGTTTCGCTAGCCATCCTGCGCGACGTGGTCTTTCCATGGTGTTCGTTATCACCTCCTGATCGTCCGAGGGCATCGTATGAGAGTAGGTAGCCGCCCTTGAGTTGCCGATCACCTTGCTGCTTGTGGAGTGGGTGGCCACGATCCCAAGCTCTGGGGTCATGGCCCGCGTTGGCTTGGATGGCCTTTAAGTCAAGGCCATCATCGTGGATCCCATCCCGTAGCGGGTGGGATTGTACAAACGTCTTGTCGGGCCGTATTTAGACTCCGTACCTGCCGTCGCCTCTAGGCGGTGTTGTCTTGTCTCTACGGTGTGGTGCAAGGATGGCGCCTAACCGGACCGAGGGGACCGCTTACGGGGTCAGTGCGGCGTGCCTGCTCTGATAGGAGCAGGCGCACAGTGCAGACTCGATCTCTCCTGGTTCCCCGTTAGGGTCGGGATGGCGAGAGGTCGTGAGCTGCTACGTTGAGTACGGCTAAGGCAGGAGGGAGAGGTCGTGGCTGACCCCGGCCTCAGTGGTTGGCCCAATCCACTTAGTTTAGCTGGGCCTCAGTCGTTTGGGCTCAAGTTTGGCTTTTGTATCATGGGCAGTCCGGCCTACCTGTTAGTCGATGTCTTGAGACACCTAGGGATCATAACCCGACAGTATCCCTCGAGCCTTTTTGTCATCATGAAGTGATCGCAAAAGCATTAAGATTTGTGTGTGTCGAGTGTGGGTTCGTAGTCGTGGCCTATCTAAGCTTCGTCGCTTAACCCCTTGTGGGCTTGTGCGTTCAATGCAGTAGGTGGCTGTTTCGTTTCACCAAGTCTAAACGCCTTGACGATGTGGGCGCAACTGCTGAGCCCTGCCGTGTTAGTGTGTCGTGCATCGGGGTTCACGACCCAGGTAGGGCCGAGTGGTCATGTCGACGCTGTGCTGGTCTCGCCTTTGGGAAGGTCTCGATTTCTCCGACCTCACGCGAGCGTCTGACATTAGCTATGGCCTCCTGTGGTGCGCCACGTGGCGTGTGGGTTTTAGGCTACTCAATCCGCCCTTGGGCTTATAAATAAGGGCCTCTGTAGGGTCGAGATGGCGACTAGAGGGAGGGTGAATAGTCCTTTCTAAATTTAATCGTGCTGGCTAACTGAAACAACTACAGAATTAAGACAACTAGTCTAGCCAAGACTACACCCCTCTATCGAAGTTCACAAGCACCTTATAAAGATCCTGATTAGACAACAAAGGTGCCGGGCTAACTAGAGCTCACCTATCCAATTATAGGAGCAAGGTCATGTAACAGAACCGACCAATTATACGAGATTAAGTAAGAAAATCTTCCGCCAAAGCAGATAATTTAGCAAACTTAAAACCGTATAACCTGGTAGTCCGTGAAACCACGAAGGATTTCAAACCAATCGACATACAAACCAAGATCGTACAAGTTTAGCAAGTACCGTCACACGTTACATAAAGTTCATAATCATAGTTGGGTACATCAGAGTTTAGAATATAAAGTTATTACAAACCTAGTTCAATCTGAAATAGCGGAAGCAAATAGTTTTAAGGCCACACACACACTTTTAGTTCCGATACAACGCCAGTAGGTAGTCATCTCCAACAAAAGCATCAGATGAGAGATACAGAGTGACCATTGCCCTTAGTCCTAGTTGTCACCCATCGCCGGGTACAGGCAGTTAATGCAAAAGCCGTAGTACATTTGACCATCTGCAACAACAATGGGAACAACGCCCTGAGTACGAGAAGGTACTCAGCTAGACTTACCCATCTTAAACCAAAATAAAGCGACACCAAGGATTATGCAAGGCTTTCTTTAGTGGGCTAGCTGACTTGTTTGCGAAAAGCATAAGTTATCATGAAGACATCATTTTAAATACTTTGCATTATCTTTATTAGGACCTATCCATCTAGGTAAGCACCTGTACTATAGCAATCACTTGATTAACCAATAACATCCAGTTACCAATTTAGATTTAGCATATCCCATACCATCCAGATAATCATCATTGTTCCATAATAATTACTACGATGTCGTAGCTCAAGTCAAGTGCTCAGTATCCAGGAGAGATGGCGATTCGAATCGATGCATAACCAGCTGGTGATTTATTCCTCACACAAACCATGCTTCCCCTGCCAGGGAAGCTTAGATCACCAAGGACACTATTCAGGTAGCCGCGGGACAATCTGGAGCCGCAGTACCCAGGGACCGCCCGACTGCCAGGAATCAGGGCGCACCTGCCCTTGGGCTCACTCTTTGCATCCCTATCATACCCCCATCAGCACCAATACGTGCACCCGTGTAGATCCCGGCCCGAATAGTGCCACTAGCTTCATGGTCGAAAGGTACTTTATTCGGCCAGCTAAATGTGAGGCATGCGTTCAACGTGACAAGAGGGACGAACAACGATCAGTTCTTAATCGACACAGACAGAAACTAATAGCACCCCAGAACTCTGTCTGGTTGCCTCTAACTTTTCCGTCCGGTCTCCAATTATCCATCACACATGGTTAATTCCAGGATATCATTATTTCCATAGCTAAATTCTTCCAGTAACCACCTATAATGTAGGTGACCGGATATCACCGATCGCTACCGGTCTAAGCAAGGCTAAGAAGTTATTCGATCCTGACCTAATAGGGTAAAAGGTAATAAGGTAGGCAAGGATACTAATAAATGCATCAATGGTTTCAATCAACTCCTATAACTTAATGCAACAATATATAAACTCATATATATAGAAAGAATTGCTTTTATAAATTAGGAGACTTATAATGCTCCGGGGCTTGCCTCGCTCGAACGAACTAGGTTGATGATCCACGCACTCGGGCAAGTCCTCTCGTTGCTCCTCTTCCTCTAGCACCTCCTGTGCCTGGACTTCTTATGGATCTGTCCCGGTCTGCTCTTCCTGAACTACTACTACTAGCAACTCCTCCTGCGATCCTGTATGATGCAGATGTATAAGTGCTAATGCATAGGTGCATCGAAGAGATGACATGTAATGATCATGATGCATGGAATGTAGATGAACATGTTTAACTTTATTGGACATAGTAGAAGTAAAGTTCTTCTACAAGATAGCCAACATCATCCAAGAACATGTACTACTATTCTACTACTACAACCACTGTACTAATATGCTAAGTCACCACAGCAAGCTAAGATGCTTTAAAGATACACCAAAGCAAACATTATTAACTAAACATGCATTAAAGAAGATTATTTTATTTCATTTTGAACTAGGGCTACAACAGCAACATATATTTTTGGTGCTCATAAAAATATGAGAAAATTACAGTAGCAGAGTACTACTCTAAGTAGACTACCATAAAACTTTCATGGCATTTGGATAAGTAAAATAGCCTACACAAAAATGACAAGCTATGGCATAAATATGAGCATAAAAATACTTTATATTATGAAAAGTATCAAACAACAGATTTAATATTTTTCCTATGTTCTACACAGTAAACAATCACTGCACAAAAATTATCGTAACATGTTTTATACAATTTTTGCTCTCTATCAAAATAACAAAAATCATCAATTGAAGGCACTTGAACTACACATCAATATTTCTCTACAGAACAAGCATGACATATATTTTTCACAGAAAGTACATCTCAAGAATAGATCAACCAAATTGGAATCATATTTTTCTGATGTATATTCTATTTATTAAGCATTTTCCAAGAAAACAACAATTACAAGAATTAACTAAAGCCCTATATAAATGTATCCCAAAACTGACATGCAACATTTTTATATTGTAGATCTACTTCTAAGAAACACAACAAAATTGGTCTCACTCTATTTGGAGCTAAAATGAGCAAACTATGGATTTTTGAAGCCTTTACAACATTTTCTGGAAATCATTTCTTAAAAAACCCTTTTTGAAAACCGAGGCATAAACGCTAGATCTACCCGGATCTCTACCCAGGCTTGCACCCCTACGGCTGACAGTGGCCCCTAAGGCCGACTGGGCCCCACCCGTCAGTCGAATAGAAACCAGAGGAGATCACCGGCGGTGAGAGCTCGCTGACGGCGAGGTCTCCGGCCAGCTAAGGTGACCAGCGTGCTCCCCACCCTCGCGCGAACCCAATGGTGCCCGTGGCATGGGCCAAGGAGCTCGGGAAGCCGGCCGCTGCCGTGCATGGTGGAGCGGCGACGCGGGTCGTCGCCGGTGGGGCGTCCCCGGCCATGGCATGGTGAGTGGAGGCGCTCAGGAGCCTCAGTGACGCGGTGTGGTGCTCGTGCACAAGAAAAGAGAGCGGGATGCGGAGCGGAGAGGAGATGTCCATGGAGCGGAGCACTCCGATGAGGAGGAGCTCACTCCGGTGAGCGATTCATGGCCGGTGAAAGCTTACCAAGGTGAACCGACGCGAGCACCAGCTGCACGATGGCAAAGCGAAGCAATGGCGAAGACGGAGCTAGCTCTGGCGAACTGGAGCGGCCGGAACGGCTAACTCCGGCGAGGAGCTGGCGCGGGCGGTGGCGGAGGCGAGCGTGTGCGCGTGCTCTGCTGCTGGCGCGTGAGAGGAAAATGGGAGAGAGCGCAGCGGAGTCAGTCACGCGCGTGGAGGTGTAGGCGAGCGCGTGGGGCGCGGGGGCCACCGAGACGGCCTGGTGCCGCCGTCGCCGGCGCATGGCGTCCACGCGGCGGCGGGCGTCCACGCGGTCAGGACGCAGGAGCGCGGGCGAGCGGGAGGCGCGGCGTGGGCCTGGGCCAGCAAAGCGGCTGCTGGGCCAGGGCGAAGCGCGCGGCGCTGGAGTGGGGCGGGAGCGCGAGCGCGCGGGCGCTGCGGGCCGAATCCGCGAGCGGGCCAGAAGGGAGGCGGTGGCCCAACTAAGGTAAGAACTGTTTTTCATTTTCTTTTCTTTCCCCAAATTCATTCAAATGAAAATTTAAACCTTTTTCAAAGCAGTTTCAAAAGTTGGACCCAAACTAGAAGTTGCTTAGAAAAATATACTCTACAACTTTGCCAAAAAGAGTAAGGCCAAAATCCAATTAGATTTTGAACTATAGATTTAAAGTTAATTTAAATCAAAAACCATATTTTAGAAGATTATTTTTAAAAGCAAAATTTGAGAAAACTTTGAATATACACTTTGCTCCAAATTGCATCTGAAGTACTTCTAATTGGTCTAAGTGATCAACCAAGGTACACACATGGCAAAACAAACATAGCATCCAATCTATTAAAACAAAACTATGCAACATACATGTTTCATTAGTATGTTTTAATTCTATATTTCATGTCATGCTTATGAATGCATAATAATGATTATGCTCATGATTTGCAAAATGTTAATGCATGCTTAACACCGAGGTGTTACAACCCTCCCCCCTTATAAGAATCTCGTCCCGAGATTTTGAGTTACGAACCATTTGTTATAAAAATCCTTATAAGCGTTTTGTAGATATTCTCCTGTTTCCCACGTCGCATCACCATCATCGTGATGACTCCACTGTATCTTATATGTTCTCACTACTTTATTCTGAGTGACTTGGTCCTTAGTGTCCAAAACTCGAACCGGCTGCTCACGGTATTCCAAGTCTGATTTGAGCGGAATGCTATGAGGTTCTATTATCTCTTCCGGAACACGCAAGCACTTCTTCAACTGTGATACATGGAAGACTGGGAAGATTGAACCCATCGCTTCTGGTAACTGTAACTTATAAGCCACGGGACCCTTCTTCTCTATGATCTTGTACGGTCCTACAAATCTAGGAGCAAGTTTTCTCTTTACTCCAAACTGTTGTACTTTCTTCATTGGAGTAACCTTCAGATAAATGTAGTCACCAACTTGAAATTCTAGCGGTCTCCTTCTCTTATCGGCATAGCTCTTCTGGCGTGACTGTGCCACTTTCATGTTTTGTTGTATAATACGGACCTTTTTCTCAGCCTCGTCAACAAAATCGACTCTGTAAAATCTTCTTTCTCCAGGCTCAACCCAATTCAATGGTGTCCTACATTTCCTGCCATACAATGCTTCAAATGGAGCCATCTTGATACTCTCTTGGTAGCTGTTGTTGTAAGCAAACTCTGCCAAAGGTAACCATGATTCCCATGAACCCTAGACGATAACACACAAGCTCTAAGCATATCTTCAAGAACAGCATTAACTCGCTCTGTCTGCCCATCTATCTGTGGGTGGTAAGCTGTACTCCGATTCAAAGCTAGTACCCAAACCTTTATGAAGATGCTCCCAAAAATGAGCGGTAAACTGTGACCCACGGTCAGACACGATAGTCTTTGGTATACCATGTAATCAAATAATCTCTACAATGTACTTCTCAGCATACTGAGGTGGTCGAAAAGTGTTCTTAACTGGTAAAAAGTGAGCTGTTTTGATAAGGCGATCTACAATCACCCAAATCGAATCATTCCCCCTTGGTGTGGTGGGAAGACCAGTGATAAAATCCATACTTATATCATCCCATTTCCAATCTGGTATTGACAAAGGTTGCAACATTCCTGCGGGTCTCATGTGAAGAGCCTTCACTCTACAACACATGTCGCATCGAGCAACATACGCTGCTATCTCCTTCTTCATCTTCTTCTACCAATAACAAGGTCTCAATTCTTGGTACATTTTGTTACTTCCAGGATGGATAGACAACTTAGAGTGATGAGCTTCATCCATTAATTTGTTCTTGAGGTCTCGATCTTTAGGTACAAGCAGACGGTCCTTAAACCATAACACTCCTTGTTCATCCACTCTAAAGTGCTTAGTCGGTTCTTTCTTCATTTTCTCCTTGATATGGAATATTCCCTTATCTATTTTCTGACCCTCAATGATCTTGCTCTCCAAGGTACAACTAACCTGGATATTATGCAATATAGCAGCATGCAACAAATTGAACCCATCTTCAAACAATGGTTGCACAACAAGAGAATGTGACTTTCTACTTAAGGCATCTGCTACTACATTTGCCTTTCCCGGATGATAGTGCACATTCAGATTATAATCCTTTATCAGTCTAACCATCTTCTTTGTCGCATATTCAACTCAGACTGAGTAAATATGTACTTGAGACTCTTATGATCTGTAAAGATATTGCACACATTCCCAAGCAAGTAGTGTCTCCAAATCTTTAGAGCATGCACAATGGCCGCAAGCTCTAAATCGTGCATAGGATAGTTAACCTCATGCTTCCTCAACTGACGTGTGGCATAAGCAATGACTCTTCCATCTTGCATCAGAACACATCCTAAACCATTCTTTGATGCATCGCAAAACACATCAAACGACTTCTCTATATCTGGTTGCGCCAGAACAGGAGCAATGGTTAGCAAATTCCGCAAGGTGCAGAAAGCTGCCTCACACTCCTCTATGCAAATGAACTTATGATCCTTTTGTAGCAAACTTGTCATTGGCTTGGCAATCTTCGAGAAGTCCGGTATAAAACGACGATAGTAACCGGCTAATCCAAGAAAACTCCGAACCTCATGAACTGTGCTTGGTGCCTTCTAGTCCATAACATCTTGTACCTTACTAGGATCCACTGAGATTCCATTCTTAGATAACACATGGCCGAGAAAAGGAACTGTCTTCCGCCAGAACTCACATTTACTAAACTTAGCATATAACTGGTGATCTCTGAGTCTAGTCAAGACCATTCTTAGGTGCTCTTCATGATCCTGTTCGTTCTCTGAGTATACAAGAATGTCATCAATGAACACAATCACAAACTTATCCAACTCCGGCATAAAGACCGAATTCATCAGATACATAAAGTATGCAGGAGCATTTGTCAAACCAAAGGACATGACAAGATACTCGTACAAACCGTATCTGGTGGAGAACGCGGTTTTGGGTATATCTTGTGGTCTAATCTTGATCTGATGGTACCCTGATCTCAAATCTATCTTGGAGAACACCTTGGCTTTTGACAATTGATCAAACAAGATATCAATCCGAGGTAGAGGATACTTGTTTTTAATTGTCACCGCATTCAGTGGCCGGTAGTCCACACACATCCGTAAGGAGTTATCCTTCTTCTTCTTCACGAACAGTGCGGGACATCCCCATTCCGATGAACTTGGACGAATTAAACCCTTGGTCAACAGATCTTGGAGTTGTTTCTTCAACTCGGCTAATTCATTTGGAGGCATCCGATAAGGCCTTCTTGAGATCGGTGGTGTTCCAGGGATTAACTCAATGGCAAACTCAACATCTCGGTCCGACGGAAGACCGGGTAACTCATCTGGAAACATGTCCGGAAACTTGCACACTACTAGAATCTTGGCTAGAGGAGTAGTTTGGACTGCATAAGTTGTACTGGTCAGATCTATTCTCCAACAGGTTCCTTGAGAGAAATGCTTCTGCCCCCAACATCAATTACTACTCCCATCTTATTCATCTAGTTCATTCCCATAATCACATCCAGAACTAGCCCTGACATAACTATCAAGTTAAACTTATACTGCCTATTTGCTATACATAGGGTTACCGCCCAGATTATCTGATTAGTTAACAGATTAGCCCTTGCTGAACTGATCCGATAAGCACATTCCAATTCAACTATCTTTTGCTCATACTTTCTTGCAAATGCTTGACTTATGAATGAATGAGATGATCTAGAATCAAACAAAATGACTACAGGATGATTGTCGATAGAAAACATACCGGCTGTCACGGGCTCTCCTTCCGGGATGTCATCAATGGTGGTGTGGTGCACATGAGCTTGGTACTGATTCTGCTGCTTCTTGGGATATGGGCAAAACTTCGCAAAGTGCCCAGATTGATTGCAGTTAAAACACGGTCCACTTACTTGAGTAGCAGCTCCAGATGAACTGCCTTGTCCGGTCTTGGCTTGTGGCACCGCCATCTTGAATGGCTTCTGATTCCTCTGAGGTTGCTGGGCATTCTGATTCCTCCGCTGGGGTGGCCTGAACCTTGCACCAGGGGCAGGCGGACGATACGCAGAATGATTGGCCATCGAGGCCCTTGACTAGGATGGACCTGACTCAAAAGCCCTCTTGCGAGTCTTGGAAGTAGCATATACATTGTTGTTCTTTTCTTGCTTTAAGCAGTCACTAACAAAGTCATTGAAACCAGTTCTTGTGTTGGTACCCACGTGCTTCATCATCTTGGGATTCAGACCTCTCTTGAAACTAGCGATCTTTTTGGCATCGGTATTCACCATGTCAGAGGCATAGCGACTTAGATTGTTGAATGCATGTAGATACTATGTCACTGTCTTGAATGCATGTAGATACTGTGTCACAGTCTTGGTGCCTTGATTTAGTGCTAGAAATTCTCCAAACTTCATTTCTGTCAAACCAGGTGGAATGTAAACTCCACGAAAAGCCTCAGTGAATTCCCTCCAAGTAATGTGGGCATTGGGGGGGAAAAGTGGTGCGGTGGTGCTTCCACCACATTCCTGTAGGGCCTTGTAGCTGATGAGCTGCATACTCAGTCTTCAATACTTCTGTCATCCTTAGAACACGAAACTTATCTTCCATGGTGTTTATCCACTCTTCTGCATCCAATGGCTCTGCAGCTTCTTTGAAAATTGGTGGTCTGGTGTCCATAAAGTCCTTGAAACTGCTATGCTGATTCGCTTCATGTCCACCTAGGTTTAACCCACGGCGGGTGTTATCAGCAATGTGGCACAATGCAGCTTCCATGTTCTGCTACATGCCCTCCATGTTGCGTTGACTTCCAAGGAACTGTGCGAAGAACTGTTCCGCAGTGTACGGTGGAGGAGGAGGCGGTGGTGGTGGATCGCGGTTCTCATTCCCAGCGGCACTGCCACCTGCCTCAGTCGCGTCATACACGGTACGACAAGTGTTCGGCATCTGCATATTTCAACAACAGTAATTATTAGGCGATGTTGTAGAAATTACAGGTGAATGAAAAATTCTGTCGTACTTAATTCACTAGAGAGAATAAATTCATACAATAAAACAGGGGCATAATAAGTCATTCCAATTAACACAACATCACTAATTAGATTACTTAAGCGCACACATCACGTCCATAACAACCAAATTGCCAGCATACATACACTGGACTTTTGACGTTCAGATATCGCCACAACACACCCAAGTTTTCCAACATTACATCAAGGTCTTAGTCTTTCTACTCATTATTACATGCCAGACATGCCAACCATGCAAAAGGTCATCGCAAACGAAACCCTAGTAGCTAGCGCAACAACGACTAGCTACTCATCGTGGTCGCTGTCTAAGTCAGAGATGTCGACATTGTCACTATCTACATCATCGTCGTCATCATCAGCTGGTGCCTCAAGCTCTTTGGGATCCTCGTCCTCATCTAGATCCATCTCTACAGCTCCAGGCGGAACGTAAGGGTGGAGCTAGTTATTTAGCTGATGAACCTCCTCATGCAGGTTGTCGTTGTACTCTTCTGCATTGGCCAGCTGTTTCTCGAGCTCAACCTGTCGAACTCTCAGAACATCTTCTGCGGACCAGGCTTCATTCCTCTAGTGGAGCACATGGATCAACATGCGCTCAGCATTCCTGTTGGCGGTGGTCAGACGCTCGACCTGCTCTCTCAGTGCACGCACGTCTCCCTCATAGGCCCCAGTCCTCCGGGTCGCCTGATCCCTCTGACGAGTCAACTGAGCCATCTCTGCACTGAGCCTCTCAATTTTGGCGTCGTGATCCCTCTGAAGCTGACATCGGTCATCGCGGGCCTGACCAAGAGCACCAGACACACGTCTTAGGCTACCTTCTACTCCATCGAAAGCCTTCATCACTGCGAACATGGCGCTCATAGCAGGGTTATCACTGTGCTGTCCTTCTGCTGCACCAATCTCCATGGATCTTCCTCTTGCTTGCTGCCATGAGTTAGTGGAGGGGTTGCCCCTCGGAAAGACTCCAACTAAAGAGGCTGCCAACTCCTGAGGAAAATGATCCATGATATCCCTTAGTATCCCAAATGCTGCCCTGTCAGCTGCTTCTCCAGCGGTCCTGCCAGTTGACTCATAATCCCAACCAGTCCACTCAGAACCATCACCTCGGGGACGAACAATGGCCTCCACAGTAACCCAGAGACCTTCCCCCAACTGCTCATTTGTCTAGAAATAGCGGGGCTCCATTCCATCAGGATAGCCTACATAGCTGAGCACTCTCCACAAGAGTGTAGGCATTTCAAACTCTCCAAGAAACGTGTGGCGCTGACGGGTACGTGGAGCAAGCGGATGGCGGGGAGCTCTGCCTCCGGTGGACTTGCGAGCGGTATGCTTTGTGCGTGCCATCTGTAGCAAATTTTGTTTTATTACTCACGTGAGAACAAGGTTTAGTTGTCATTTTTATCAAAATGAGATAATCAACTTATAAGGGGAGGAACAATGTCATGAATGATATGTAACAACATGATGCATGCACGTTCTGTACGTTCTCACAAACTTAGGAAAAATAACAATTGCTAGCGGCATAGACGGTGGCATACAACGGTCTCTCATAAACGTAGCTAATACGTACTACACGATAGCGTTGTTACGTACCTGCAAAAGATCCACTTTAGCCCAAACCCTGACAGTATGAAAAATATGCACGAAAGCAGTAAGGTAATCTACTCGCTCTACACGCATCCCCAGATACGCGTACAACGGTAGCAACTACCCGAACCATCGTCCTATCGACGTAATTGTCACCACAGGACGGAATTCCCCACACATTGGATACCTTCATACAAACACGCATATGACATGTAAATAATCCAGCATCATATAAGCACTTCCCTAGATCGGCAGTGTATCCGATCATGCTCTCACAACTCTCACTTACCGAGGTGTAGAGGCAATGGATCCATACATTACCTACTCAAGTGAATGGCACTCATACAATAGCACGCCGTATGAGCGACGAAATAAAATATGATGCAAAGACCCCCAAGTCAGTACTTAAATAAGCCACCTAGAGTCCTTAACTGGGCATAAACGATATGACCACTGACACACTCTTAAGTTTTAAATTAGAGGTTGAAACACCTATATACTATAGTTTGCAATTAGTTTTGTAACACAAAACCCTTTTGTTTTAAATACACAAATGAACAGTAACCTGCTAAACCTTGCTCTGATGCCAGCTGTAACAGAACTGACCAATTATATGAGATTAAGTAAGGAAATCTTCCACCGAAGCAGATAATTTAGCAAACTTAAGCCCGTATAACCCGGTAGTCCGTGAAACCACGAAGGATTTCAAACCAATCGACATACAAACCAAGATCATACAAGTTTAGCAAGTACCGTCACACGTTACATAAAGTTCGTAATCACAGTTGGGTACATCAGAGTTTAGAATATAAAGTTATTACAAACCCAGTTCAATCTGAAATAGCGGAAGCAAATAGTTTTAAGGCCACACACACACTTTTAGTTCAGATACAATGCCAGTAGGTAGTCACCTCCAACAAAAGCATCAGATGAGAGATACGAAGTGACCATTGCCCTTGGTCCTAGTTGTCACCCATCATCGGGTACATGCAGTTAATGCAATAGCCGTAGTACATTTGGCCATCTGCAACAACAATGGGAACAACGCCCTGAGTACGAGAAGGTACTTAGCTAGACTTACCCGTCTTAAACCAAAATAAAGCGACACCAAGGATTATGCAAGGCTTTCTTTAGTGGGCTAGCTGACTTGTTTGCGAAAAGCATAAGTTATCATGAAGACATCATTTTAAATACTTTGCATCATCTTTATAAGGACCTATCCATCTAGGTAAGCACATGTACTATAGCAATCACTTGATTAATCAATAACATCAAGTTACCAATTTAGATTTAGCATATCCCATACCATCCAGATAACCATCATTGTTCCATAATAATTACTACGATGCCGTAGCTCGAGTCAAGTGCTCACTATCCAGGAGTGATGGCGATTCGAATCGATTCATAACCAGCTGGTGATTTATTCGTCACACAAACGATGCTTCCCCTGTTAGGGAAGCTTAGATCACCAAGGACACTATTCAGGTAGCCACGGGACAATCTGGAGCCGCAGTACCCAGGGACCGCCCGACTGCCAGGAATCAGGGCGCACCTGCCCTTGGGCTCACTCTTCGTGTCCCTGTCATACCCCCATCAGCACCAATACGCGCACCCGTGTAGATCCCGGCCCGAATAGTGCCACTAGCTTCGCGGTCGAAAGGTACTTTATTCGGCCAGCTAAATGTGAGGCATGCGTTCAACATGACAAGAGGGACGAGCAACGATCGGTTCTTAATCGACACAGACAGAAACTAACAGCACCCCAGAACCCTGTCTGGTTGCCTCCAACTTTTCCGTCCGGTCTCAAATTATCCATCACACATGGTTAATTCCATGATATCATTCTTTCCATAGCTAAATTCTTCCAGTTACCACCTATAATGTAGGTGACCGGATATCACCGATCGCTACCGGTCTTAGCAAGGCTAAGAAGTTATTCGATCCTGACCTAATAGGGTAAAAGGTAATAAGGTAGGCAAGGATAGTAATAAATGCATCAACGGTTTCAATCAACTCTTACAACTTAATGCAACAATATATAAACTCATATATATAGAAAGAATTGCTTTTATAAATTAGGAGACTTATAATGCTCCGGGGCTTCCCTCGTTCGAACGAACTAGGTTGATGATCCACGCACTCAGGCAAGTCCTCTCCTTGCTCCTCTTCCTCTAGCACCTCCTGTGCCTGGACTTCTTGTGGATCTGTACCGGTCTGCTCTTCCTGAACTACTACTAGCAACTCCTCCTGCGATTCTGTATGATGCAGATGTATAAGTGCTAATGCATAGGTGCATCGGAGAGATAACATGTAATGATCATGATGCATGGAATGTAGATGAACATGTTTAACTTTATTGGACATAGTAGAAGTAAAGTTCTTCTACAAGGTAGCCAACATCATCCAAGAACATGTACTACTATTCTACTACTACAACCACTGTACTAATATGCCAAGTCACCACAGCAAGCTAAGATGCTTCAAAGATACACCAAAGCAAACATTATTAACTAAACATGCATTAAAGAAGATTATTTTATTTCATTTTAAACTAGGGCTACAACAGCAATATATATTTCTGGTGCTAATAAAAATCTGAGAAAATTACAGTAGCAGAGTACTACTCTAAGTACACTACCATAAAACTTTCATGGCATTTGGATAAGTAAAATGGCCTTCACAAAAATGACAAGCTATGGCATAAATATGAGCATGAAAATACTTTGTATTATGAAAAGTATCAAACAATAGATTTAATATTTTTCCTATGTTCTACACAGTAAACAATCACTGCACAAAAATTATCATACACATGTTGTATACAATTTTTACTCTCTATCAAAATAACAAAAATCATCAATTAAAGGCACTTGAACTACACATCAATATTTCTCTACAGAACAAGCATGGCATATATTTTTCACAGAAAGTACATCTCAAGAATAGATCTAAAAGGATCAAGATGCCCAAGAGGGAGGGTGAATTGGGCTAATTCTAAATTTTCTTGCAATAATCGAATCCTACGGATAGCCCAATTAACCCCTTGTGCCTAGAAAAAGTTTTTCTATCAAATCAACGCACAAAGGACTTGCAACCTATGTTCCAAACTTACTCTAGCATAGCAATTCTATGAAAGTAAAGACGAGTATTGAATTGCTCAAAATAAATACTTAAAGTAAATGCTCAAAGTAAATGGAGAGAGGAACGCGCGATGATGTTTTGCCGAGGTATCGAGAGTCGCCACTCTCTACTAGTCCTTGTTGGAGCACCAGCATGAGGGTGTAGCTCCCCTTGATCCGCGCAAGAGGATCAAGTGCTCTCTCGGGTTGATTCTTCGACACTCCGTCACGGTGAATCACCAAAACCGCTCACAACTTGAGTTGGGTCACCCACAAGCTCACCGGGTGATCACCAAGCTCCCAATCACCACCAAGCCGTCTAGGTGATGGCGATCACCAAGAGTAACAAGCACGAACTCTCACTTGACCACGCCGAAGCCTAATGAGAAGATGGATGCACACTTGTCTACTCTTGATTCACTAATGAGGTTTCACTCTTTGATTCTAAAATCACAAACACCTCACTAGGACCTTGCTCTTCTTGGCACTCACAAACGTGTTTCTCAAACTGTTGGAATGAGCAAAAGTGACTCCACACACGAGTGGAGCTTCTATTTATAAAGCGCTCTGAAAAAGGAACCGTTATGAGCTTCATGGGATGACCGGACGCCCGATCGTATTGATCGGACGCTCCGTCAGTTCAACCCATGCTAATGATTTCAAGTGATGACCGGACGCCGCTGTCGGTCCGGTCAAGACCGACCGGACGCGTCAGTCGCTCTTAGAAGCTTCTTCAGAATCGACCGGACGCCGGATACTCGTGGTCCGGTCACCCTATGACGGACACGTCCGATCACACTTTCTCAAGTCTGGACCCTTCTCGAGTCGACCGGACGCTGGCCCCAGCCGTCCGGTCCACACATGACCTTCCAAATCGTCCCATCCTCCAGACTTGTTCTCCTCGATCAAATGAACTGACCGGACCTGCGCGCCAGTCAGTCCGATCGCATGCCGAGCCAGCGTCCGGTCAGTATTTGACCCTCCATTCACTTCCAACTCTCGATCATATGTGAATGAAGTTTGCTCCAAAGGATCTTAGGCATTCATAGGAGCTACCTAGAGCTAGTTTTAACAAGTGTGCACCACACCTAACTCACTAGACTCAACTAGGTCAAGCTACCCGTTCATACCCCCCCTTCATAGTACGACCAAAGGAAAAATAAAGTCCTAAACTACTCTAAGTGTCTCTCCAACTTCAATTGACACTTAGAACTAGTTATCCTTAACCTTGTCGTCCATCCTTTGAAAACCGAAACGATTTCCATCGTAGGGGCATGACAACCTCAATTGGCCAATCGATCTCCATTACCATGACCTAACTTAATTGCCTCTGCAAAACACACGTTAGTCATAGTAATCTTGTATTGACATTAATCACCGAAATCCACGTAGGGGCCTAGATGCTTTCAATCTCCCCCTTTTTGGTGATTGATGACAATACCACCTCGAGTATGTTATGGAATGAGGTTTTTGACGGGCTTGGTTCATATAAGCTTTTGTCGTTAAGAACAAAAGAGTTAGGCAAGCTTATATGACCCAAGCCAACACAATGTACTCAAAGGATATGAATTAAGCATGAGTACAAATAATAAAGCTCATTTGCTTCGAAGTTTAAACACGGAAGCAAAAGCAAATGAGCATAACACAAGTGATATGACATTTACATAATGCAAAGTAGAAAGCACACATGTCATATTTCACAATCACGTAGATAGCACTACCACATATATATAATAGTATGCATGAAAGTAAACACACGAATGCATAAGTAATGTGTAGTATCACACAAATAGAACTCCAAATGTATATAACAAAGCTAATACTAGATAACTAGCTCCCCTAAATGTAGCTCCCCGAGACTACATACTCAACACCCTCTCCCCCCTTTGGCGTAACACACCAAAAACCTAGGGGTTTGGGTCAAGGGGGCAGCAGTGGACGAGTCGGTATTTGAAGAACATGGGGCAAGCCGAACAGGGCACCATCATCATCGACCTTGAGCTCTGAATCGACCGACCCTCTATGGCGGGGAAGTGTCATTGAAGCGGTCTGGTCAGAGTGAACAAGCTGGTCTTTGCTGTGAAGCTGCTAGTATGTCTGTCGTGAGGATCTGATGAGGCGACAGACGAGGGAGCCTCTGAGTAGTCACAGCGATCGGGTCTCTTGTCAGAAGGACCGGCGTAATGCATATGAGGTGGAGTAGGCATGCCGGTCAACTCTCAAGGATGCTCCAAGACTCTGAGACCCGATGTGTCGAGCACGAATAGCGAGGAGGACTGCCTGTGTGAAGCCCGTCTCAAAGTGGAGTGAATCTGCGCGGGGCTACCACGAGTGAGGCCAACCACCGGGACACTGCACAAGAGGTGAAGCAAATTGAGCTAGAGGCTGTCCTCGACCAAAAGCCATTGGGCTGAATAGCCGAGTCATCGTGGTGGAAGCAGTTTGAGCAAGTCGGGCGAAAATCTGTGGGTCAGGGGCCCCCAAGAGCTGTCACTACGTCTTGCATGAAACCCATAAGCCGCTTTGCTACAAGAGTATCTCGCTGTTGATGCATCTGCTTCTGCTTCTTTCTTTGCATGGCTCTTCTTGCCTCTAGAACTCGCCCCTGTCGAGTCTAAAATCGGGCAAAAGTAGCAAATGCTCTCGTGCTCGCTTATCTCTGTGTCTGTTGCATCCGCTCAAGAATAGCAATGAGAGCGGGGTCTGTCTGCGGAGCAGGTGGAGCAGAACTGGAGCTACCGGCCTCTGCATCATGTCTGCATGGAGGCATCTGAGGAATAGGCAGATAGTCATCGTCAGAGCTGTCACTGTACTCGCTCACCTCCTGCTGTGCCTCTAGCTCCTCCTCCTCAGTGGCTACAATCCCTCTGATGATCTCATCCTGCTGAGCTGCAGACTCTGGCACGTCAGGACGACGGCTAGGCTGTCTGGGTGCCTGAGGCGTGGTATGTCTGATCCTCTGTGACAGGTTGTAAGCTGGGAACTCTGTGGTGGCACCTGTATTCTCATCCATCATACCAGGGGGCTTATCAAGCACTATTCTGCGGATAAGAAACGTGATCTAGTGAGCATAGGGAAGCTACCTACGACCCTTGAATCCCTCAGCTATAGTATCCTCCATCTCTGAAAGAAGGAGGTCCCAGATATCAAATACTATCTACTGCATCAGAGCATTAAGAAGCCGTGAGTCAAGCGCGGTCGACCCTCTCTATATCCCAACCTAGGAAGCAGTGTCCTCCTGATAATGGCCTCTAGCACTCTCGCTGTAGGAGTCAAGTCACTTTGGGGTTCCCCGCTCGACCCTCTCCAAAAGGTTCCTTGAAGCAATGTCGCACTAAATCAGAGGGAGGCACCAACCCTCCATGTGGACGCCTGGGAGGCTCCTGCTGTCCATAACAGACCTCATGTATCCTGACAGGCTGCTCCTGTAGCCTCAGTATCTCTCTAACCACCGCCACTAGTCACTCTGTAGTCTTTGCCTCTCAAAAGCAAAGTGAATAAACATGTGATGTGGATCGATGAAGAGTGAAGCATAAAACCGACGAACCCAAGATGGTACATATATCCCGTCCGTCCAATCAAATCACATCGGCCCCGGCAAATATGACAAGTATGGCGAATGCTCTCTCCGTTCTTTGCCACAATAGACTCTATCGACAAACTCTCTCGAGATCTGAACACTGCCCCACTGTTGAGATAAGCATTATAGAAATCCTCCTGTAGTGGCGTGTAGAAACCCTCAGCTGCTCTCTCATCCCTCCTTGGAGGAAACCAAACCTCAAACTCAACAAAACGCAGCTGCTGAACCTGCCTGGCGGTAGCGGCCCTCAAGTCGAGGTGAACCACCGAGGTGGACCACGTGGTCTAGGTGGAGGACGTGATCCCTCCGGCCGTGTCGGGCGGCCTCGGCGAGATCGGGTACACGGTCCGTCTAGAGCGCGGGCTGGGGTGCCAGCTCTGTCTCCTCGGCTTCACAGGTCCGCTAAGGCTCTGCTTGTGGGGGTTGCTTCTTTGTCTTGTGGACCCTCCTCAATGGCAACCCATCGTCTCTGCAAACATGGCGGTCCAATTTGGACTACCATGACGACGCTCAACCTCCTCAATCGCAGCTCACGAGTCTTTGGTGGCTGGCCGATCTGCAATGACAACTTCATTGTGGGCACCACCTCTCTCGGCACGCTCTATGGCCATTGCAAATTTCGCTTTGCTTTTTTGCTCTGCATCGCATCGATACTTCCGCTTCTTGGATGTCACCGCTTGGTTGACTTGCCCTTAGATCCGGCTGGTCATTGGCGGCGGGGCCTCCGATCATCATCACCGGGCCACCACCAACGTTCTTGGTGCGAGCCATCTGAATCGACAAGATGGTGAATGCCATTGATGAAGATCAATCACAAATCTGCTGCTTTCGAGGCTTGGCCTCGATCCTTACTTCGCGAAGCTTGGCTCGAAGTTGATTGGCCCAACCGCCACAAGAACCACAACGGAACCGACTCATTGCGACGATAGAATAGATGGATATACAAATAAATACCATATTGCTAATAGATGCGAAACCCTAACAGAGAAAGCAATGTAGATGCGAAATTGAATCGAATGGCTTTCTACCTGACGATGAGCGATCCGTGAAAAGATGAGATGTCATGCGGGGGAACCTCGGGACCGGCTAGGGTTACACGGAGCAATGATGAACTGGTGGCCCTAGTATTTGTGAAATCAGTGCATTGTATTGCAAATTGATCTACGCAATTTGAAATTGAAACAAGGGGCTAGCCTTACCGAGAGGAGATGAGGCTAGGGCACACAGCAAGAGGCAGAGTAGAGGCATGGACAGGGCAACTTCGGCGAGCTACGGCGGCATTGGCGCGGTGGCGCGTGCTGTGCTGGCACGGTGGTGCGCGGGAAGGCTCGGGCGCAGTGGCACGGCGAGGCTGGAGCACGGCGGCGTGGGCGTGAGGTGGCCGGCGCAGGGTCGCGGTGGCGCGGCGAGGCAAGGGCACGGCGGCGCGTGGCTGGCGAGCAGAGGAGGCGCAAGAGGCTGCGGCGCTGGCTAGGGCAAGGCGGGATGAGGGCGAACAAAGGTACGGCTTGCGGTTAAATAGTTCCCCACACACGACAGAAAAGGAATTGGAGAAAGGAGTCCTGAAGCCGCGTGAGATCCACTGACCGAACGCTCCGGTGGTAGCGATCGGACGCTACCACCCAGCGTCCGGTCGATTCCAGAGAGGTCCAAATCCTCTGGAATCGGGACCGGACGCGTCCGGTGGTCCATGACCGGACGTAGGCAGGGTCCGGTCAAAACAATTGGTCTTCCTTCGATCGACCGGACGCTAAACCCTTCCTGGCCGGACGCACAGACGCAGCGTCCGGTCACTCCTTCACCAGCAGTTCACCTCCTGTGAACTGACCGGATGCTAGACAACAGCGTCTGGTGCAGCGTCCGGTGCACCTTTTCCAGCAAATCTTCAAACATCCATCTCGCTGCCTGTTCCCAATCAAGTCCCAACTTGAATAAGATCCAAATAAACACCAATTGGGACTGATGTGAGTGACCTCTCTCAAACCCTCATATATATTTTTTTTAAATATTTTGCCTTAGGCTATAATTCTTTTTAAGAAAATAGGCAACAAGAGGGCAAACGGAACAAAACGACAAAACAACATTCATGCATATGCAATACTTGAGTAAATCTAGTTGCTTGTCAAGTTTGATCCAAGGTTAAGCTTCTTCACACGCTTTTCGGCGGTTATCTTAACCATGTTAGACAAGCGCTATATGCATTGCCACGAATTTAAACATGTCGTATATTACAATGAATGCATGGGACAATACAAGCTCAATTTTTAGTGAAGTTACTAAAATCAAGTACATTGAGCTCATTCCGCAATCTACAAAATGTAGCCTCATCTAGCGGTTTAGTGAAGATATCCGCTAATTGATCTTCGGATCTTACACCTTCTAGTGATATATCATTTTTAGCCACATGATCTCTTAGAAAGTGATGGCGGATATCTATATGCTTGGTGCGAGAGTGTTGAACCGGATTATTTGCAAGTTTTACCGCACTTTCATTGTCGCACAAAAGAGGTACGTTCTCTAGAACTACTCCATAGTCTAGCAAAGTTTGTTTCATGTATAATATTTGTGCACAACAAGCACCCGCGGCAATGTATTCCGCTTCGGCGGTGGACAAAGCCACACTATTTTGTTTCTTGGAGGACCAAGACACAAGTGATCTTCCAAGCAAATGGCACCCTTCGGATGTGCTCTTTCTATCAACTTTGCATCCGGCATAATCCGAATCGGAATAGCCAATTAATTCAAATAAAGCTCCTTTGGGATACCAAAGACCAATGCTTGGTGTGTGCTTAAGATACCTAAGGATTCTTTTTACGGCAATTAAATGAGTTTCCTTAGGAC
The DNA here is from genome assembly GCA_904845875.1 of Miscanthus lutarioriparius. Lineage (NCBI taxonomy): Eukaryota > Viridiplantae > Streptophyta > Magnoliopsida > Poales > Poaceae > Miscanthus > Miscanthus lutarioriparius. The sequence continues at coordinate 79,416,969 of CAJGYO010000006.1, forward strand.
TAGCTTGAAATCTAGCACACATACACACACTAAACATGATATTGGGCCTAGATGCGGTTAAATATAACAAGCTACCAATCATAGAACGGTAGAGAGTTTGATCAACCGGGTTATCTCCCTCATCTAGATCGAGATGTCCATTTGTAGGCATTGGTGTCTTGATTGGCTTACATTCATCCATCTTGAATCTCTTGAGAAGATCTTTTGTGTATTTCTCTTGAGAGATGAAGATGCCTTCTTTCATTTGCTTGACTTGAAAACCAAGAAAGAATGTAAGCTCACCAATCATTGACATCTCGAACTCCTTCGACATCAATTCACCAAATTCTTTGCATGAGTCTTCATTTGATGATCCAAAGATGATATCATCAACATATACTTGACAAATAAAGATATGCCCATCAAGCTTCTTGGTGAATAGTGTGGTGTCGACCTTCCCAATGGTGATGCCCTTCTCAATGAGGAAGTCCCGAAGGCGCTCATACCAAGCTCTTGGGGCTTGCTTAAGCCCATATAGTGCCTTGGACAACCTATAAACATGATTAGGATATCTAGGGTCTTTAAATTCAGGAGGTTGATCAACATAGACTAGTTTATTTATAAAGCCATTTAAAAAATCACTTTTCACATCCATTTGATATAGTTTCATTTCATGATGTGATGCATATGCAAGAAGGATACGGATGGCTTCTAATCTTGCAACCGGTGCAAAGGTCTCTCCAAAATCCAAATCTTCAACTTGAGAGAACCCCTTTGCAACTAGTCTTGCCTTGTTCTTCACAACAACACCTTGATCATCTTGCTTGTTGCGGAACACCCACTTTGTTCCAATGACTCTTGCACCTTTTGGTCGCTCTTCAAGAGTCCAAACTTCATTGCGAGTGAAGTTGTTCAACTCTTCATGCATAGCATTGATCCAATCCGGATCTTTAAGAGCTTCTTCTACCTTGGTAGGCTCATAGCAAGAGACAAAAGAATGGTGAGCAATAAATGAAGTAAGTTTTTGAGATCGAGTCATCACACCCTTTGATGGACTCCCTATGATGAGATCTTGTGGATGATCTTATAGGAGAGGTGTGTTTCTTCTATTGACCACTTGAGGAGGAGGTTGTGGAGCATCAACATTTTGTGCTTGTACCACCATTTGCTCATGGGAGATATGAGTATCTTCATTTTCTACTCTCCCATCTTTTTCACCATCTTGTGGTACATTTGATGAAGAAGGTTGGTCAATGACTTGTACATCATTTTCATCATCTTTTGGCTTGATGTCTCCCACCGTGATATTCTTCATAGCCTCCCTCAATGGTTCATCACCTACATCATCAAGATTCTCATGTGCTCCTTGGGAGCCGTTAGATTCATCAAATTCCACATCATATGTTTCTTCAACCAAGCCGGTGGCATGATTAAATACTCTATATGCTTTGGACTTCAATGAGTAACCAACAAGAAAACCTATATCACAACGTCTTTGAAACTTCCCTAGGTGTTGCCGCTTCTTGTAGATGTAGCACTTGCAACCAAACACCCTAAAGAAGGAGACGTCCGGCTTCTTCCCATTGAGCAACTCATACGGTGTCTTGACAAGGAATTTTTGAAGAAATAGGCGGTTGGATGCATAACATGCGGTGTTGATTGCTTCCGCCCATAGAGCTTCGGGGGTGTTGTACTCATCTAGCATTGTCCTTGCAAGGGTGATCAAAGTCCGATTCTTCCTCTCAACTACACCATTTTGTTGAGGAGTATAGGTTGCGGAGACTTCATGTTTGATTCCAACTTCATCACAATAGGATTCAATATTTGTGTTGTCAAACTCTTTGTCATTGTCACTTCTTATCTTCTTAAGCTTCACTTCAAATTCATTTTGAGCTCTCTTGGCAAACTTCTTGAAACAAGATGCAACTTCGGATTTGTCATGAAGGAAGAATACCCATGTATACCTTGAATAGTCATCCACAATCACAAGACAATAGAGATTTCCTCCCAAACTCTTATATGTTGTTGGTCCAAATAAATCCATGTGTAGGAGTTCTAGCACTCTTGTGGTTGACATAAAAGCTTTGGTTGGATGAGTGTTTGCAACTTGCTTGCCGGCTTGACATGCACTACAAAGCTTGTCCTTCTCAAACTTCACATCCTTCAACCCTCTCACCAAATCATTCTTCATAAGCTTCTTGAGTGAGCTCATCCCAATGTGAGCAAGTCTTCTATGCCATAGCCACCCAAGTGTTGTTTTGGTGAATAGACAAGTCTTCAAGTTTGCATCTTCGGAGGTGAAGTCAACTAGATATAAGTTGTTGTATCTAAGTCCATTGAATATCACTTGTTTGTCATCTACTTTGGATACAACAACCTCCTTCTCGGTGAATAAGCATTGGAAACCAAGATCACACAATTGCCCAACGGATAGCAAGTTGAAACTTAATGAGGCAACATAGAGCACATTGGAGATAGAATGATCATTTGATATTGCCACTTTGCCCAATCCTTTAACCTTGCCCTTTGAATTATCTCCAAATGTTATTTTCTCTTGTCCATTTATCTCTTCATCTAGTGAGGTGAACATACGAGGATCACCGGTCATATGTTGAGTGCAACCACTATCAATAACCTAATGACTTCCACCAGTCTTGTAGTTCACCTACACACAAGAGATTCAAGCTTTAGGGATCCAAACTTGTTGAGGGCCCTTCACCTTCTCAACAAGTGACTTAGCCACCCAAATCTTCTTAGGCCTACTCTTGTTGGGGGGTCCTAAGAACATGACTTTCATCTTTCCACTAGAATCTTTTCTAAGCATGTAGTGAGCATTGAAAGCAAAGGGTCTAGCATGTTTGGGCAAGGGTTGTGGTGGTGGAGTTTGACACTCATGAGCAAAGTGGCCTTCTTGTCCACACTCAAAACATCTCTTTGGCTTTGGCTTTGGCTTTGATTGTTGGTGTTGAGCTTGAGCCTTCTTCTTCTCTACACTTGCCATATATCCAATGCCACTTCTATCCATCTTCATGATGGTATTCATGAGTAGCTCACTTTGGAGATGCTTGCCTCTAGCGAACTTGCTCAATCCCACCTTGAGATGCTCTTTCTCCATCTTGAGCTTCTTGTTTTCTTCCGTGAGAATATCATTGTTCTTCTCTTCCTTGAGTTTCTTGTTTTCTTCTTTGAGCTTCTCATTCTCAAGGATCAACTCTTTGTCATGATCAAGAGTTTCTAGCACAATGGTGTTGTGACTTTTCATCTCTTCAAGATCTTTCATGAGCTTCTCATGGTCACTCTTGAGCTTGACATACTCATCATAGTCATTGCACTCAACCACTTGCTTGCCTTTGCTACTAGATCCATGCTCAATGCTCTCATCAATTAAATCATCACATGAGGTAGTTATATCAATCTTAACAACATGGTTAGTAGCAACATATGGCTCATTTGGTAAGAATTCTTGTGCAATAACAAGGGTATCATAATTGATCTTTAGAGTTGTATATTCATCTTTTAGCTTGTTGTGACTAATGATAAGCTCATTGTGCACCCACTCAAGTTTATCATGTTTATCTTTGAGCTCTTTCTTAGAAGATTTGAGCTCCTTGAGTTTGGATGATATAGAGTCATTTGTTTCTTTGAGCTCATCATTAGCCTTTTCCAATGCATCACACTTAGCTAAGAGTGAATCATTTTTAGCATCAAGTTTGTCATTTGTAGCTCTACTCTTTCTAATGATCTTAGTGTATTTTCTTAATATTTTGACAAGATCATCATATGTGGGTGAATCATCATCGCTATCACTATCATCATCACTAGCTTGCTCATCATCACTACTATCATCACTCTTAGTTACCTTGCGTTCACCCTTGGCCATAAGGCATAGGTGTGTAGAGGATGATGGCGATGGTGGCGGTGAGGATGCAAGATCAATAGCAATGGCGGCCACCTTCTCATTGTCACTCTCATCATCGGATGATCCACTTGAGGAATCAATGTCCATGAGCCAATCACAGACAATATAGGCCTTGCCACTCTTCTTCTTCTTGTAGAAGTCTCTCTTTTTGCCATCTCTCTTCTTGTATGGCTTGTTCTTTTTCTTTTCATCTTCATCACTTGAATCATCTTTCTTGCCCTTGTTCTTGAACTTGTCTTTCTTGGGCTTTATGCATTGATGAGCTAGGTGGCCAAGTTCGCCGCAATTGTAGCAATCCATCTTGAAGATTGGCTTTCTTCTTGAGCTAGTGAAGAACTTCTTCTTGCCGTCAAACTTGATGCCACTCTTGTTTAGCTTCTTTAGCATCTTGGCGGTCTTCTTCACCATGAGAGCAAGACTTTCTTCATCATCTTCATCACTTGAGCTCTCATACTCAAGTCTTGCCTTGCCCTTATCTTGGCTAGCTTTGATTGCTAAGTCCTTCTCTTTCTTCTTTGTAGAGGATGAGCCATCTTGTGGCGTGATGTGCATGTACATCTCATGAGCATTGATCTTTCCCAAGATTTGTGTCGGTGTAGCAGCAGAAAGATCACCTTGATGTAGCACGGTCACAATGTGCCCATATTTATCAATGGGGAGGACACTCAAGATCTTTCTCACAACGTCGGATGGTGACATTTGAGTAAGTCCAAGCCCATTGACTTCCTCTACAAGAACATTTAAACGAGAATACATTTCATTAGCACTTTATTTGGCAAGCATCTCAAAAGAATTTAGCTTTTTAATCACAAGATGATAGCGTTCCTCACGCTCACTCTTGGTTCCCTCATAGAGCGCACAAACGTCCGACCATAGAGCATGGGCGTCTTTGTGGTTCCTTACACGATTAAACACATCTTTGCAAAGGCCTCTACAGATGGTGTTGCGAGCCTTTGCATTCCATTTTTCATAGTTTACTTCATCGCCTTGAAGTTGTGTGGCATTCTTAGGTGTTGGGAACCCTTGAGAGGCGGCTCTAAGAATTCCAACATCTAGAGCTTCTAGGTAAGCCTCCATGCGAATTTTCCAATATAGAAAATCATCCCCCTCGAAGATAGGAGGAGGTCCATCCCCGTGAGACATCTTGCTCCAAGCGGTTAGGCTTAAAAACGTGAGCATGAGGCTCTGATACCAATTGAAAGGATCAAGATGCCCAAGAGGGGGGGTGAATTGGGTTAATTCTAAATTTTCTTGCAATAATCGAATCCTACGGATAGCCCAATTAACCCCTTGTGCCTAGAAAAAGTTTTTCTATCAAATCAACGCACAAAGGACTTGCAACCTATGTTCCAAACTTACTCTAGCATAGCAATTCTATGAAAGTAAAGACGAGTATTGAATTGCTCAAAATAAATATTTAAAGTAAATGCTCAAAGTAAATGGAGAGAGGAACGCGGCGATGTTTTGCCGAGGTATCGTAGAGTCGCCACTCTCCACTAGTCCTCGTTGGAGCACCCGCGCAAGGGTGTAGCTCCCCCTTGATCCGCGCAAGGATCAAGTGCTCTCTACGGGTTGATTCTTCGACACTCCGTCGCGGCGAATCACCCAAAACCGCTCACAACTTGAGTTGGGTCACCCACAAGCTCCGCCGGGTGATCACCAAGCTCCCAATCACCACCAAGCCGTCTAGGTGATGGCGATCACCAAGAGTAACAAGCACGAACTCTCACTTGACCACGCGAAGCCTAATGAGAAGATGGATGCACAATTGTCTACTCTTGATTCACTAATGAGGTTTCACTCTTTGATTCTCAAATCACAAACACCTCACTAGGACCTTGCTCTTCTTGGCACTCATAAACGTGTTTCTCAATTGTTGAATGAGCAAAAGTGACTCCACACACGAGTGGAGCTTCTATTTATAAGGCGACTGAAAAACGAACCGTTATGAGCTTCATGCGGGATGATCGGACGCTCGATCGTATTGACCGGATGCTCGGTCAGTTCAACCAGCATAATTCCCCAAGTGATGACCGGACGCTGTCGGGTCCGGTCAAGACTTGACTGACGCTGTCCGTCGCTCTTGGAAGCTTCTTCAGAATCGGCCGGACGCTGGATACTCGGTCCGGTCACCACCGACCGGATCGTCCGATCACACTTTCTCAAGTCTGGACCCTTCTTTGGAGTCGACCGGACGCTGGCCCCAGCGTCCGGTCACACGACCTTCCAGTCATCCGGTCCTCCGGACTTGTTCTCCTCAATCAAATGAACTGGACCGGACCCTGCAATGTCCGTCCGGTGCCCCAGCCAGCCGCGTCCGGTCGATGTTGACCCTCCATTCACTTCCAACTCTCGATCATATGTGAATGAAGTTTGCTCCAAAGGATCTTAGGCATTCATAGGAGCTACCTAGAGCTAGTTTTAACAAGTGTGCACCACACCTAACTCACTAGACTCAACTAGGTCAAGCTACCCGTTCATACCCCCCCTTCATAGTACGGCCAAAGGAAAAACAAAGTCCTAAACTACTCTAAGTGTCTCTCCAACTTCAATTGACACTTAGAACTAGTTATCCTTAACCTTGTCGTCCATCCTTTGAAAACCGAAACGATTTCCATCATAGGGGCATGACAACCTCAATTGCCCAATCGATCTCCATTACCATGACCTAACTTAATTGCCTCTACAAAACACACGTTAGTCATAGTAATCTTGTATTGACATTAATCATCGAAATCCACTTAGGGGCCTAGATGCTTTCAAGATCAACCAAATTGGAATCATATTTTTCTGATGTATATTCTATTTATTAAGCATTTTCCAAGAAAACAGCAATTACAAGAATTAACTAAAGCCCTATATAAATGTATCCCAAAACTGACATGCAACATTTTTATATTGTAGATCTACTTCTAAGAAACACAACAAAATTTGTCTCACTCTATTTGGAGCTAAGATGAGCAAACTATGGATTTTTGAAGCCTTTACAACATTTTTTGGAAATCATTTCTTAAAAACCCCTTTTTGAAAACCGAGGCATAAATGCTAGATCTACCCGGATCTCCACCCAGGCTTGCACCCCTGCGGCTGACAGTGGCCCCTAAGGCCAACTGGGCCCACCCGTTAGTCGAACGGAAACCAGAGGAGATCACCGGCGGCGAGAGCTCACCGACGGCGAGGTCTCCGGCCAGCTAAGGTGACCAGCGTGCTCCCCACCCTCACGCGAACCCAACGGTGCCTGTGGCATGGGCCAAGGAGCTCGGGAAGCCGGCCGCTGCCGTGCATGGCGGAGCTGCGGTGCGGGTCGTCGCCGGTGGGGCGTCCCCGACCACGGCACGGTAAGTGGAGGCGCTCGGGAGCCTCAGTGATGCGGTGTGGTGCTCGTGCGCGAGAAAAGAGAGCGGGATGCGTAGCGGAGAGGAGATGTCCACAGAGCGGAGCACTCCGGCGAGGAGGAGCTCAGTCCGGTGAGCGATTCACAGCCGTTGAAAGCTTACCACGGCGAACCGATGCGAGCACCAGCTGCGCGATGGCAAAGCGAAGCAACGGCGAAGACGGAGCTAGCTCTAGCGAACTGGAGCGGCCGGAACGGCTAACTCTGGCGAGGAGCTGGTGCGGGCGGTGGTGGAGGTGAGCGCGTGCGCGTGCTCTGCTGCTGGCGCGTGAGAGGAAAATGGGAGAGAGCACAGGGGAGTCAGTCACGCGTGCGGAGGTGTAGGCGAGCGCGTGGGGCGCGGGGGCCACCGAGACGGCCAGGTGCCGCCGTCGCCGGCGCATGGCGTCCACGCGGTGGCGGGTGTCTGCCGTGGTCGAGGTCAGCAGTGGCAAGCGGCGGCGCGGCGGGGCGCGCGCATGGGCTGGGCCGCAAAGCGGGTTGCTTGGGCGAGGCGGCAGCGGCGGCGCGAGCGCGAGCGGCAAGGCCAGTAGGGCCAAATCATGAGCGGGCATGCGGGCGGGAAGGAGGCGGCCCCCAACTAAGGTAAGAACTATTTTTCATTTTCTTTTCTTTCCCCAAATTCATTCAAATGAAATTTTAAACCTTTTTCAAAGCAGTTTCAAAAGTTGGACCCAAACTAGAAGTTGCTCAGAAAAATGTACTCTACAACTTTGCCAAAAAGAGTAAGGCCAAAATCCAATTAGATTTTGAACTATAGATTTAAAGTTAATTTAAATCAAAAACCATATTTTAGAAGATTATTTTTAAAAGCAAAATTTGAGAAAACTTTGAATATACACTTTGCTCCAAATTGCATCTGAATTACTTCTAATTGGTCTAAGTGATCAACTAAGGTACACACATGGCAAAACAAACATAGCATCCAATCTATTAAAACAAAACTATGCAACATACATGTTTCATTAGTATGTTTTAATTCTATATTTCATGTCATGCTTATGAATGTATAATAATGATTATGCTCATGATTTGCAAAATGTTAATGCATGCTTAACACCGAGGTGTTACAGGTCACACAAACCTATGCCACTAGTATTTCAAGCAACGAGGGAGCTCCTACACATGCTAATAAGCAAAAGCACAAAGCCATCTAAGCTCACTAGCAATGCTCAATAACAAGGCAACCAATGCCAAATTAGTGAGCGCAAATACTTAGCTACACAAACTAAGCAATGTGACTAACAAGGTTACACAAACCAAATTAGCCACGCAAGGGAGCTACTTCTATGCTACACAAGTAAGAAGGTAACTAGTGAGCTACACAAGCTAACTAATTACAAGACCAACTACACAAGCACAATGTATGTGAAAGTAAGTACAAGCTTGTGTAAGGGGATTGCAAACCAACGGGAAGAACAATGTTGACACAGTGAATTTTCTCCCGAGGTTCACGTGCTTGCCAACACGCTACGTCCCCGTTGAGACAAGCTCCAAGGTTGCCGCCGGTCCTATTGCTAGTGGTGACCCACATGTCACACTCTCCCACGTGGAGTGCTTAGCACAAGCTCTAGCACTTGACCTGGCTGGACCACTTGTCGCCCTTCACGTCTCGCTCTACTTGAGTTGCTCTTCGCGGCTCCCGCAGGGCGAGCACAATGCCCCTCACAAAGCTCTTCTCCAGAGCACCGCACAAAGCTTCTTGTAGGCTTCGACGGAGACCACCACCAAGCCGTCTGGGAGGTGGCAACCTTCAAGAGTAACAAGCACCACCGGCTTGCAACTCGATCACCTAGTGCCACTCGATGCAACCTCATGATGCAATCGCACTAGAATCGCTTTCTCACACAATCGGATGATCACTATCAAGTGTATGTGAGATGGAGGGCACCTAAGCAATCTCAAGCATGGACACAAAGTCCCCGAAGGTGCTCAACCACAGCCATGGCCGAGACCACCTTCTATTTATAGCCCCACGGGCTAAACTAGCCATTACTCCTTCACTGGTAATTTTTTGGGACGACCGGACGCGTAGGTCGTGTGCACCGGATGCGTCCAATCGCTGCTTGACCGCCACGTGTCCCATTCAAACGAAATAGCCATTGCCGCCCAACAAAGATCGGACGCATCTGGTGTGATCGATCGGACGTAGGACGGGCAACGTCCGGTAGAGTCCAGAGAGCTCCTAGAGCTGCTCAACTCCGACCGGACGCGTCCGGTGTGACTGACCAGACGCAGGACGAGCAGCTTCCGATCGAGTCTAGAGAGCTCCCAGAGCTGCTCAACTCTGATCGGATGCGCCCCTGCGTCCGGTCCTCTCTGGACCAACACCCACGCCCCACATCACCATGACCTGACGCTAAACAATGATTGCCCAATGTCCGGTCACTACTATGAGCCAGAGTCCGGTCACCTCGGCAACTCTGCCCGCGCCTGGCCAGAATACTAGATGCATCCGATATTGATATCAGACGCGTCCGATCATGTCGGAATACCGGACGCGTCCGGTCCTCATGTCGGACGCGTTCGGTGACCCCGTGACCAGCGCATTCAACTCCTTTTCTTTACCAACTTCTTCTTTGCAAATGTGCCAACACCACCAAGTGTACAACACCTTGTGCACGTGTGTTAGCTTCTCACAAACATTTTTCAAGGAGTTAACCACTCAACTTGCCGCACCACTCGATCCTAGCAATGATGCAAAGTTAGATCTGTGGGGGGTACGACCCCAGATACCCACGATAGACTACATGGGCTGCGCCCCTAGGGGTGGTCTAGCCCACAAGACGAAGATTTACGGTGCACGGTACTGCTCGACATGTACCGCAAGACATTAAGGGTGATATCCTGAAGATACTATGAGATCTATTAGGATATGTTTGATCCCATGATTCCTGTAATCTATTATTACTTACCGGTTATCTCCTAGATCCAACCGACTTGTAACCCTTCCCCCAGCTATATAAGGTGGGTAGGGGACCCCCTCAAAACACATACAATATCATACGATAGCCAATACAAACCAACAGACCACAGGAGTAGGGTATTACGTCATGCAGACGGTCCGAACCTATCTAACTCTTGTGTCTCTGTTGCCTTCTTGTTCTTGATTACGCGCACCGCTGTCGATCAATCTACCTTCGTGGGATACCCCTTGGAGGACCGCCGACGATATTCTATCAACAGTTGGCGCGCTAGGTAGGGGGTGTGTGCTGTTTCCATGATGAACAAGATGATACGTTTTGTAGGCTCTTTGTCCTCCCCAAAGCCCAGCCAGATCTTTACGGTAGGATTGATCTCCTGGGTCATCAATGCTGGTGGAGATGGAGGGATCATCGAGCCGGTGCAGATCGATTCTGTGCTAGCCACACCAACTATTGCAATAGCAGATTCGATCTCAGAACCGCCTCCGAGGTCGTCTTCACCAACAACTGCCACCGCTCCCCGCTACCCGAGGAAGCAGATCAACAACGACGATCTGATCGCATCCATCGATCAGGTTGGCCAGAAGCTCGTCGACTGCCTCTCCATCGCGGAATCGGCTCTAACCACTGTTCAGCGCCGACCACCCTCCGATTCCAATCTATCAGAGGCTGATCAGGAAACTCCAGGGGTTACGACCGTCGTCCATCAGGATGCCCTAAGGGGTAAATTTGCTGACCAGGTGGGAGACATCTATCCTCTCGCCGACCCGATCACCGACCAGCTCTCGCCGACTGTTAATATGCTGCAAATCGGCCGACGTCCTGAAGGATCCCTCCACACCATCCTAGATGAAAACCCAGACTTCGAGTCCTAGGGCTCTACGGAGATTGTCACCGAAACCGCCGCCGTCCAACCTCCTTTCCCACCCTTTCGAGGAAGCGGGATTTTTAATGTCAGTGTCGATAGCCCTCCACGGGATGGAGAAACCGATGAGGACCGTGCGGCTCGCGTCAATAGAAACACCAACCGTGCACAGCGCCGAGTGAATGAGGCTGCCATTGTGCTAGCCGAGGCTACTCGCGACGGAGAACAACTCGACTTGCAAGGGAGGCCACGCCCAATCCGCCATAACCTCGACGACGAATTCGTTCGTGTCGACAGTCACGATGTCTACAAGACCCAAAGCGCCAACTTGGCCGTAGCCACCAATGAGCTCGCTCGGCTCGAACAAACGCCAGAAGTAGCCAAGGTCGCCGCAATGCTTAAAGCTGCGCACTGCTAGGTCAATGAGATCCGCCAGGATAAGGGACCTTCCTACTCGATAAGCTCGAATCGCCGATCCGCCATGCCAAGGTCCAATCGCTGCCCTAGCAGAAGCCGTTTCGCCGACCAACATCGTGATGATGGACAACCCCACCAGGGGAGCTAGGTGGAACTACATCAACTACCTTCGCCAACACGACCAAGAAGTCGATCAAGATGTCTGAGCACTCATCAACAACCTCCGGGATGCGTGATGTCATATCGACGGGTGTCGTTTCTCTCAGCATGAAGAGGAAGTACGCCGGCGTCAAGAATATGAGCAAGAGTTCGGTAATCCGGATGCAGCCCTCCAGCCACTTAACGTCCGACAATGCTGCAGATCCCGAAGGGCCCCAAGCATTCACAAGAGCACTCCGAATAGTCCAGTGGCCCCATGGTTTCAAAATCACCGGGGTCAAGCCCTACGAGGGGAAGATGATCCCCACAGTGGCTACAAGCTTATGCCACCGCCGTGTGTGCCGTCAGGGGAGATACCAGTGTCATGGAAAACTATCTTCCTGTCTTGCTCACGCCAACCGCAATGAACTGGCTCACAAGCCTCGCCCGGATTCCATCGGATCTTGGGAATAGTTGAAGAAGGTCTTCACCGACAACTACATGGCTACATGTACTCGACCGGGCTCCAAGCATGATCTGAAGCGCATCTATCAGAAACCGTCCGAGCACCTCTGTAGCTACATCGGATGATTTTTTGAGATGAGGAATTCTATCCCCAACATCACGGAAGCAGAAGTCATCACCGCCTTTGTCAAAAGACTCCATCACCGCGACCTCCGCTCCAAATTCAATCGTAAGCCACCAAAGGGGATTGGCGAGATCACGACCGCCGATCAGTATGCCGACGCTGAAGAGGCCGAAGTTCACTTCAATGAGGATGCGGGCACTCACCGCCCAGCTCACCGCAGTGACGAGCGCCCTGACGAAGGATGCCACAGTGACCGCCACTACGACGACCACGACCACCATCAGGATAGTGGCCGTGATCAACCAAAAGGGTCCAAAGCTGGTCAATATCACCGCCGCTGACCAGACAACATCGTCACCACCGTTGACGGACCCTGCGCCAAACGCAACTACGACGAGCAGTACAAGAAAATCCTCGAAGGCCCATGCCCCCTCCACAAGAACAGCAAGCACAAGATGAAGGATTGCCTTGGCTTGGCTAAGGACTTCTAGGCCAAAAAGAAGGACGACGACAATGACGATGGAGCCAGAGGTCGCCGACCACCCGGGGACAACAACAACGCCTTCTAGGATCACTACAAAGTGGTTGCCACTGTCTTTGAGGGCCTCACCGCCGTCGAGAGTAGAAGAGATTGAAAGCTCACCACCCGCCAGGTGCTTGCCATCAACACAGAAGACCACATCGCCGACCCCAGCTATCGCCCCTGGTCTGAGGACCCCATCACCTTCAACAGGGCTAACCAATGAGCAGACATCCCTTACACAGGGCATTTCCCCTCGTTCTCGATGCTACCGTCAATAAAGTACTCTTTAGGAAAGTACTCATCGACGGCGGAAGTGCCCTGAACCCACTCTTCGCCGAAGCCCTAAAGGAGCTAGGCCTTGGAACAGAAGACCTCACTCCCTCCGACTCCTCCTTCTGGGGTGTGGTACTGGGCAGGGCATCCAAACCACTTGGAGAGATCACCCTCCTGGTACAATTCGGCACGGCTAGCAACTTCCGTGTCGCGCACATCAACTTCTACGTCGTCGACTTCAACACCGCCTACCACGCCATACTTGGTCGGCCAACTCTGACCAAGTTCATGGCCATACCACACTTTGCGTATCTGGTATTAAAGATGCCTTCTCCTGCAGGAGTTCAGGCTCTACGGGCCAACCTCTCCATCGCCTATGCCTACGAAACAGAGAGTCTCTCCCTCACCAAAGCCATCGACCTCTCTATCTAGATGGCCAGCATGGTCAACGACGCCAAGACGGTGCTCGCCGATGACCTAGAGATCCCAGCGCTAGAGCCTCCACGTGCCTCCGCCAAGTCAAAGGAAACGAAGGAGGTTGGCCTCGGCTCGACAACCCCACCAAGACCGCCAAGATTGGGGCTCATCTTGACCCCAAATAGGAAAGTGCGCTCGTCTCCTTCCTATGTGCCAACGCCGACGTGTTTGCTTGGAAACCTGTAGACATGCCGGGGGTACCATAGGAGAAGATCGAGCACTCCTTAAATGTCTCACCGATCGCTAAGCCGATCAAACAGAAGCTCCAACGATTCACGCCAGACAAAAAGGAGGCTATTAGGGTAGAAATAAAATGGCTCCTAGCAGCTAGATTTATTAAAGAAGTGTATCATCCTGAGTGGCTGGCAAACCTAGTCCTTGTTCAAAAGAAGAATAAAGAACGGAGAATGTGCGTTGATTACACCGATCTCAACAAACACTGCCCTAAAGACCCCTTCGGCCTACCTCGGATAGACGAGGTTGTAGACTCCACCGCCGGCTGCGAACTCCTCTCCTTCCTTGACTGTTACTCTGGCTATCACCACATACCTCTCAAAGAAGACGACCAGATCAAAACATCGTTCATCACGCCTTTCGGTGCGTATTGCTATACCACCATGTCTTTCAGACTCAAAAACACCGGTGCGACCTACCAAAGGGCCATCCAAATGTGCCTTGACCAACAGATAGGCCGCAACGTCGAAGCCTACATCAACGATGTGGTCGTCAAATCCACAACCGCCGACAGTCTCATCGCTGACCTCGAAGAAACGTTCGCCAACCTAAAAAGATACATATGGAAGTTGAACCCTTCAAAGTGCATCTTTGGAGTTCCATCCGGCATACTCCTGGGCTACATTTTCAGCGCCCGCGGTATCAAACCCAACCCTGATAAGGTCTCCACCATTACCAATATGAAATGGCCAACCTGCATAAAGGATATACACAAGCTCACAGGGTGCATGGCTGCTCTCAGCCGCTTTATATCATGCCTCGACAAAAAGGGACTACCATTCTTCAAACTACTCAAGGCCTCTGAGCGCTTCTCCTGGTTAGAGGAAGTTGATACGTCCTTTGAGCAACTCAAGTCGTTTTTAACAAAGCCTCCAATCATGACGGTGCCTCAACCAAACGAAACCCTATTGATCTACATCGCCGCCACTTCTCGCATCGTTAGCACAGCTATCGTCATCGAGCGCGAGGAAGTTGGACACGCCTATAAGGTACAACGTCCGGTCTACTTCATCAGCGAGGTTCTTAATGAGTCCAAAACTCGTTATCCTCAGGTTCAGAAGCTGTTATACGCTAGTATGGTCATGTCGCGCAAGCTCCGCCATTACTTCGAGTACTACAAGATCGCCATGGTCACCGAGTTCCCTCTAGGGGACATCCTCTGTAACAAAGAGGCCAATGGCCGCATCATCAAGTGGGTAGTCAAGCTCACCATCTATTCCATAGAATTCAGAAGCAGGCCTACCATTAAGTCGCAGGCACTGGCTGACTTCGTCGCTGAGTGGACCGAGATCCAAGAGCCCATCTCCGCTGCTTGCCCCGAGCACTGGGTGATGTATTTTGACGACGCCCTCAACATCAACGGTGCTGGGGCTAGCATTTTATTCATTACTCCGACTAAGGACAAGCTCCGATACGTCCTCTGAATTCATTTTCCAACCTCCAACAATGCCGTGGAATATGAAGCATGTCTCCACGGACTTCGTATAGCCGTCAAGCTCGGCGTCAAACACCTCATGGTATACGGAGACTCCGCGTTGGTCATCAACCAAATCAACAAAGATTAGTTCTGTTCCAGTGAGAAGATGGACGCATACTACACCGAGATCGGGAAACTCGAAGGAAAGTTCTACGTATCATGTACCACCACGTGGGATGAGACCAAAATCAGCTCGCCAACCACCTATCTAAGATAGGCTCTTCTCGCGCCGTGATTCTGCGTGGGGTTTTTGTTCAAGACCTCTTTACGCCGACTATTAAGGAAGAGAAGGAAGTTCAAGAAGTTACCACCGCCGAGCAGCTGGTACTTATAGTACCTTCGCCGATCATAGATTGGAGGGAACAGTTCGTCAAGTATTTCACCAGCACCGACGTACCCACTGATATGACTGAAACTGAACTCCTCATCCATCGCAGCAAGCATTACATACTGGTGGATGGGAAGTTGATGAGTCAAAGCGCCAAGGAAGGGATACTATAGAAATGCATCACCCAAGAAGAGGGAGTGAAATTACTTCTTGAGATTCACTCTGGCTCCTGTGGCAATCACGTGGCCTCCAGAAACCTGGTTGGCAAAGCTTTTCGAGCTAGTTTTTACTGGCCCATGGCCATCATCGACGCAGAAGACCATGTCCGACGTTGTGAAGGATGTCAATTTTTTGCCAAGCAAATACACGTGCTGGCGTAGGAATTGTAGACCATCCCAACTTCTTGGCCTTTTGCATGTTGGGGACTGGACATGATCAGGCCTTTCAAGCCAGCACCAGGTGGTTTTTGGTACGTATACGTCACCATTGACAAGTTCTCCAAGTGGATCGAATACAAGCCGCTTGTTTCGACCACTGCAAAGAAGGCAGTCAAGCTCTTCAAATATATGCTCCATAGATTCGGTCTCCCGAACAGCATTATCACCGACCTTAGAACTACATTCACTGGTCACCATTTTTGGAACTTCTATGAAGATCGATGCATCTCCATCAAATACGTCTCTGTTGCCCATCCTAGAGCCAACGGCCAGGTCGAACGGGCGAACGGCATGATCCTCGATGCCCTCAAAAAGAGACTATATTAGAAAGAGGAAAACATTCGGGCAGATGGCTCAAAGAGCTCCCAGCTGTGGTCTAGGGACTGCGCACTCAAGCTAGTCGCAACACCGGTGTATCTCCATATTTTTTGGTTTATGGCTTAGAAGCCATACTTCCTGTGGACATTGCCTTCCGAGCACCTAGGGTGAAACATTATAATGAAGAGCAAGACGTAGATGTTCGGACACAGGACGTCGATAGAGCTGAAGAAGAACGCCTGATCACTTGCATTCGCACAGCCAAATACCTAGAAGGCCTACGAAGATACTACAATCGCAACATCAAAGGTCATTCATTTGTGGTCGACGACCTCGTTCTCCGTAGAAAGTAGAAAACCAAAGGGATGCACAAGCTCTCCTCCCCCTAGGAAGGGCCTTACGTGGTCAAAGAGGTTACCCGACCAGGGTCTTACCATCTATGTGACATGGAGGGAGTCGATATACCCAATTCATGGCACATCGAGCAACTTATACGTTTCTATCCTTAAAATGCTCCAGATATGTACTCTTCACTCCATAATGAATAAAGTTTTCATAGCCATAAATCGTCTCCATTATTACTCCACTCTAGTTTAATCTCCGTTTACGACCACCAGCTCCAAGCTACACCTCCATAAACTCCGACAATTATACGTGATCTCCATAAATGCTCTGCCTCGTTTCTCCATACTTAAATATCTCTAAGATATTCCGCCAACCATCGAGCAGCACATGTTCTGCTTTGTGTTCTTTGGAGAAAACCTGTCTCCGATCTCTCCCTACACGTGCTACGGGCTCCAGCGCACTGCATTATGGGTGGTCAACAGTGGTTCCTCGGTCACGTCTGTTCCTCCTACACGTGCATGGGCTCTAGCGCTCAACGTTATGGAATACGAGCTAGCCAAGGCTAAGAGCCCAGTAATGAACTAACTGCTCGAACGCTACTTATACCACGTATAAACGCGTTAGGGTTAACAACATGTCTTTTTTTGTCCGCAAGCGCTAGCAAGCCACCTGAACATGCACATGCCTACTTACAACATTTATACAAATACATAAATGTTTGCTTATGCCCTCGCGCATCTAACTCTCCTCTCTAGTTGTCCCATACAGGTTCCTCTCCATTGAGGTTATTGAGCTTGGCCCTCACCGTCTACCTCGCCGAACAGATTGACATCATCGGCCAGCCTCTTCGCCGCGTCCTCCACCACGTCTTTCAACTGCTCCTACTTCGTCGCACCCGTCCCTCTAGCGAATTTGGCCCCTATCGCTCGAAGATTGATGGCAGGGTAGCGAGACCGGACCACAGCCAGGGCATGTGTCATGACGGAGACAGTGGTGTCTCGGTTGAAGCTTTTGAAGTTCTCCCACGCCGCCTTGCACCTGTCAATGACGGCGTCCGGAGGGGCGGACTATCGTGGGGCTGAGGAGCTACCTCCATGTCGATATAGTCGAGCACTGGCCTAACTTTGGCCACCACTACATCAAGAAATCATATCAGCAACAGCTCTGACCACGAACTACTCACCTTCCAGATCCTCGGCTAGTTTCTCCGCTCGCCCAGACACCTTCTCCTTCTCCTCTTGGAGTTGACCGATGACTTGATGCAACCGGCTGAGCTCCGCATCTTGCTCTACAAACATAACGATTGGCAGCAACATTAAGACTGTTCGGCAATGAAGAACAAATTCACTGATCTGCAGTATCTTTCTTTTGCTCAAAGATGCTTTTCAACTCCTCGGAGGTGCGCCCCAGCTGCTCAAAGACGCTTTTTAGCTACTCAAAGGTGCGCTCCAGCTGCTCCGAGATGGTCTTCTGCTGCTCAGATGAGGCGCCCTTTTGGTACTCCAGGTCCTTCACGTTTGATTCAGTAAGATCCCGTTCACGCTAGGCCCTCTGGACGTTCCTCTCCATCAGTTTTATTGCCTCCTTTAGCTTCTCGTTCTCCTCGGTGAGGGGCTCCATCCTCTTGATCAACTGCTGTCGTTGTACGGTAGTTCGCGCTATGCTCTGCAAAGCACCAAGATTATAAAGGACCATAGTCTCCAACGCCAAAGACGGACTGTAACACCCAAAAATTTTACTACAAATTAGCAATTAATTCTTAGCCTTTATTAATTTTTCTAGGTATTTTTAACTTAGGCCAAATAATAAATATTGGATAAATAAAATAAACTATATGGTTTAGAAACATGTTTGTTGCATTCATGCCAAAGCATATTGTTTTTGGTTGAGTATAGGGCTAGATGATTTGAAGTTGAATTCAAATTCTATTTGAATTTGGCTTAGAAATGAAAAATAGAATTGGAAAAAGGTTTTTGTTTTTGAAGTCTCCCTTTCTTCCATTCTGGCCCAACCTCTTTTCTCCTCCTTCCCGCGCTGGCCCGCTGGCAGCCCAGCCACGCCTCCCCTTCCTCCTTTCTTTTTCTCCCATGCCGGCCTGTTCGCTCCAGCCCACTCGGCGGCCTGCCCGCACCGACCCACTCCGTGCGGCCCTTTTCTTCTCCCGCACGCGCACCGCACAGTGCAGCCCAGCTTGGTGCCCCGGCCCGCTCGGCATCACCCGAAGTACCACGCCCGTCCGCTCTCTTTCTCTCTCTCACTGTGCGCTGGCCCCGCCTGTCAGCGCCGTGAATCTTACCACTCCATCCGAAGAGAAAATTGAGTATGTGGCAACACAGTCAGCTGCAGAAATCTGCCGGGTTAATCAGTTGGAGGGAACAACCTTAGAAGATATAAGGATAGTAAACGAGTACCCAGATGTCTTCCCTGAGGAATTGCCAGGTATGCCACCTGAACGAGACATCGAGTTTATAATTGAACTTTTACCTGGAACTGCACCCATAGCTAAGGGACCCTATAGAATGGGAGTGAATGAATTAGCAGAACTTAAGAAACAATTAAGGGAATTGTTAGATAAGGGTTATGTTCAACCTAGTTCTTCACCTTGGGGTGCACCAGTACTGTTTATAGAGAAGAAGGATGGTACACAGAGAATGTGCATAGATTACAGGTCACTTAATGAGGTCACAATTAAGAACAAGTATCCACTGCCTAGAATTGATGACCTGTTTGACCAGTTGAAAGGGGCTTGTGTGTTTTCCAAGATCGACCTTCGATATGGATACCATCAGTTGAGAATAAGGCGTACTGACATCCCCAAGACTGCTTTTGTGACCCGATATGGACTGTATGAGTTCACAGTCATGTCCTTTGGTCTGACAAATGCACCTGCTTACTTCATGTATCTGATGAACAAAGTGTTCATGGAGTACCTTGACAAGTTCGTCGTCGTGTTCATTGATGACATATTAGTGTACTCTAAGAATGAAGAAGAACATGAAGAACATTTGAGGTTGGTGTTGCAGAAGCTTAGAGAACATCAGCTTTATGCCAAGTTTAGCAAATGTGAGTTCTGGCTAAAAGAAGTATCTTTCCTTGGTCATATAATCTCTAATGGAGGAGTAGCAGTAGATCCCAAGAAGGTTAGAGATGTGTTGAGTTGGAAGCCACCTAAGGATGTTAGTGAGATTCAGAGTTTTCTGGGTATGGCTGGGTACTATAGGAGATTCATCGAGGGATTCTCTAAGTTAGCAAAGCCCATGACTGCTCTGTTAGAAAAGAATGCTAAATTTGTATGGACTAAGCAATGTCAGGATAGTTTTGAGGAGTTGAAGAAGAGATTGACTTCTGCCCTAGTGCTCATCTTACCTGATCTCACCAAAAGCTTCTCTATCTATTGTGATGCCTCACGACAATGTCTAGGCGGCGTTCTTATGCAAGAAGGCAGAGTTGTTGCCTATGCATCCAGACAGCTAAGGAAACATGAGTTAAATTATTTGACTCATGATCTAGAGTTAGCAGCCGTGGTACATGCTCTCAAGATATGGAGGCATTACCTGATTGGTCATAAGTGTGAAATTTATACGGACCATAAGAGTTTAAAGTATATATTCACACAGTCAGATCTGAATTTGAGGCAACGCAGATGGCTAGAGTTAATCAAGGATTATGATTTGGACATACACTATCACCCGGGAAAGGCTAATGTTGTAGCAGACGCCTTGAGTAGGAGGAGTTATGTGAACATGACCTATACTACTCAACTACCTAAAGAGTTGTGTGAGGAGTTCAAATACCTGAATTTGGGTATTGTGGCTAACACCATGGAGTTAGAGGTAGAACCTACTCTGGCACAAGAGATTCATTAGGGACAGCTGAATGATGAGAGGATCAAGGATATTGTGGAACGTATAGTGATTGGTAAAGCACCAGGGTTCCAAATGGATGATCAAGGGATAGTATGGTTTGGCAAAAGGATTTGTGTGCCAGAAGTGAAATCTATTAGGGAGTCTATTTTGAGGGAAGCTCATGACTCAGCCTATTCCATACACCCAGGGAGTACTAAAATGTATCTTGATCTTAAAGAGAGATACTGGTGGTATGGACTATGTGACACGTGCCAAAGAGTAAAAGCAGAACATCAGAGGCCAGCAGGTTTGCTACAGCCTATGAAGATACCTGAGTGGAAATGGGAAGAAGTTGGAATAGACTTTATAGTTGGATTACCTCGTACATAGAGAGGATTTGACTCTATCTAGGTAATTGTAGACTGTCTGACAAAAGTGGCACATTTCATTCCAGTCAAGATAACTTATTCGGGTGCAAAGTTGGCAAAGTTATACATGGAAAGGATTGTATGTTTACATGGAGTACCAAAGAAGATTGTTTTAGATAGGGGTATGCAGTTCACATCACATTTTTGGTAGAAATTGCATGAGTCCATGGATACAAAGTTGAACTTTAGCTCAGCTTACCATCCTCAGACAGATGGCCAGACCGAGAGAACAAATCAGATCTTACAGGATATGCTAAGAGCTTGTGCTCTGCAGTATAAGACAAGTTGGGATAAGAGTTTACCCTATGCCGAATTCTCCTATAATAATAGCTACCAAAAGAGTCTTAAGATGGCACTATTTGAGGCATTGTATGGCAGAAAGTGCAGAACCCCATTGTTTTGGAATCAAACGGGGGAAAGTCAAGTCTTTGGGCCAGATGTTTTGCAACTGGCAGAAAAACAAGTACAAACAATAAGGCAAAACTTGAAGGTTGCATAGTCTCGACAGAAAAGTTATGCGGACACAAGAAGAAGAGATTTGGTGTTTGAAATCGGTGACTTTGTTTATCTCAAAGTTTCACCTATGAAAGGAGTTAAGAGATTTCATACCAAGGGAAAGTTGTCACCCAGGTATGTGGGACCATTCAAGATCATCAACAGGAGAGGAGAAGTTGCTTACCAGCTAGAATTACCAGAGCAGATTTTAGGTGTTCATAATGTCTTCCATGTGCCGCAACTTAAGAAATGTTTGAGAGTACAAGAGGAACAACTACCTTTGGAAGAACTGGATATCCGAGGGGATCTATCATACAAAGAATATCCAGTGAGAATCTTGGAAACAGTGGAGAGAATCATAAGGAGCAAGATAATAAGAATGTGCAAGGTTCAATGGAACATACACTCAGTGGATGAGGCAACTTGGGAAAGAGAGGAAGATCTGAGAACTGACTATCCCAATCTCTTTGAACCATCCAAATCTCGAGGACGAGATTCATCCTAAGGGGGGTAGGTTTGCAACACCCAAAAAATTTACTACAAATTAGCAATTAATTCTTAGCCTTTATTAAATTTTCTAGGTATTTTTAACTTAGGACAAATAATAAATATTGGATAAATAAAATAAACTATAAGATTTAAAAACATGTTTGTTGCATTCATGCCGAAGCATATTGTTTTTGGTTGAGTGTAGGGCTAGATGATTTGAAGTTGAATTCAAATTCTATTTGAATTTGGCTTAGAAATGAAAAATAGAATTGGAAAAAGGTTTTTGTTTTTGAAAAGTCTCCCTTTCTTCCATTCTAGCCTAGCCTCTTTTCTCCTCCTTCCCGCGTTGGCCCGCTGGTGGCCCAGCCGTGCCTCCCCTTGCTCCTTTCTTTTTCTCCCGCGTCGGCCTGTTCGCTCCAGCCCCCTCGGCGGCCTGCCCGCACCGACCCACTCCACGCGGCCCTTTTCTCTCACTGCGTTGGCCCTACCTGTCAGCGCCCTTCTCTTCCCTTCCTTTCTTCTTCCCCAGTGTTTCCTTTCTTTCCCCGGCGCTTTCCTTTCTTCCCCGCCGCCGTTAGCGCTGCCAGCATGGAAAGCCACCGCCGTCGCCCACATATGGCAGGCGGCCAATCCCACCCAAATCTTCTCGCTCCCCTTCCTTATTCCCCTTACCGTCCAGCCTATAAAGCTCCACGCCGTCCCTCTCCCTCTTCCATCCTCTGCTTTCATTTTCCAGCAGTCGCCGCCGTAGTTCTTCCTCACCGCGCCTCGGAACTCGACGCCGATGCCACTCTGAGCTTCACCGTGACCTCCCACAGCCGTAGGTACCGTCAATTTGACGTTTTGGTCGCAGCTTGATCGGATTCATCCTCACCCGTGCGCTCTCTTTCTCTCCAGTTCACCGCCATCTTCGACCTTGCTTTCGGAGCCCGTCCCAAACGCCGTGAACGCCTCCATCAGACCCGCGGTGAGCCCCTCGACCTTCCTGTCCCATCGTCCTTGAGTTTAGTGCCCTGGAGCGCCGCTTAGGGGAGCTCCTGTTCATCTCGACCATGGCGCCGCCGTGGGAGCCGTCATCTCGATGTGCTTCCCGTCCTTGTTTTGTACCCTGCTGAGTTCGTGTGGATCCGCTCTTCATTTTTATGCTTTCGGTTCGGAACGTGGTGGTCGGAATCACCTTTGCAGCAACCGCCACCGAGCTTGTCTCGCTACCGGCCATGGTGTTGGCCGCGGGAGCAGTCTTCCCCGGTGACCCTCTGTTCCTTTGCGGTAGCGCCGTTAGTTTTTAGATGGACGGCCGAGATCACGTACCCCTTCGGGGATTATAACCGATCCACCGGTTGGACCGTGGACTCGGTCTGTAGCGCCACGTCAGCGCGCCCATGCACACGTGGTGCACCGTGCCACTCACACACCGCCGCGTGGCCGCCCAGTCACCCGGTGATGCGGTCAACCGCGACCCGCCGCGCACTTTTGTGCTTTAGCCCTTCGGTTTTCTCAGAATAAACCCACAGTCCAGTTTAATTCAAAGTAATTATTTTTCAGTCCTGTTTTTATTCACTTTAGACCCTATATTTTTTAGAATTAGTACCCGCAGTCCTATTACCGTGAATATTCATATTTTTAATTGTTTTAATTTAAAAATAGGATTAGTTTATTTACAGAAATGCTATTACATCTTATTTCATGCATAACTTTCACGTTTTAAGTCTGATTTGAGTGATTCTTTTGCTCACGTGTTCGTAGCAATACGTAGAATATATTTATAAGCTTTTGAACTTATGTTTTTACTGTTTGGTGTACTGTTCTAATGGAAGTCTTTCTTGTATGCATGTAATGATTGGAATGATGCTTGATTGGTGATTTGGAACACGATTAGAGGGTGAGCCATTTGAGGTGACTGAAGACCCACAGCAGGATCAGTAGTACTTCCAGGACAACTTTGAGGAAGGCAAGTGTACCAAAGGCCCCTTGTTACCTATGAACTATTACCATTCATATTCATGCATGTGTTTAATTTGAAATACCTTTAAGGACTTTACCTAGATGATTACTTGTACCACATATCCTTGATACCTGGGGTTTTTGGGAGGCATTTTGGATAGATGCTGCAGCGCTTAACATAAAATAATTGTGAAACATGACTAAAGGCTATATGCAATGTGATAAAATGAAGCTTTGTAGTAACATATAGGGGGCAACCTATAAGGACTTAATCCTAAAGCGGCAACCTAGGAGGGTCCGTACAACCCCGAGTGTCATATGGCTCTAACTTTAACCTGTTAACTAGATTGTACTAGCTCGTCTGTAGCTCCAGTAAGGGTAAGAGGGTATCTTTCCTTTTTCTGCTAGGGTGTGTACCGTGCTGCGATGCCCACGTGTGCCACTCCTTTGTAGCTACGACTTGTTAGTGCAACTAGTTAAGGGTTTCATAGTGAAACCTTGCCACACTTCCTAGGAAGAGGTGTAGTGGGTCTCGCGAACCCCGGCATTAGGAATCACGGCTCGATGGGCAAAGATGTACAATTTCTATAGAAATATTTAGCTTGTTATAACAGCCATGCTCATGGATACGAGCGGTCTAGATCCTTCAAGATTAGTGGTTACCGTGGGTGGTGGATGGTTGGGAATTGAGATAAATATGACTATACTTTATTATCACTTGGGAATTGGGACTGATCATTAAAGTAGTGATTCAGGATGCTAAAATTTGATCAACTAAAACTGTGAACCGTAGTCAAACAGTGTCAAGCCTTTTGAGCCTCATAGATCCCTTTGATATACTTGTTAAGCATGGTGAGCATACACTTGCTTTACATCCAATGAAAATCCCGGATGGGTAACAGATAATGGATATGAAGAGTTTTCGGAGGATGTCTAGGACTACTAGGGAGATGTTCACCAGTTGGAGTCCCTGTGGTAGTTGGGCTAGTTATTCCGCTGTGATTGTAATAATATTGCCTTTAAGCAAACTTTGTATTAATTTTATGATGAGATATGTGATGTAATAAGTACTTTACTTTGATACTATTGCAATTTGTGATATATGTGTGTGTTTGGACATCCTGGGCGCACATATATGAGTACTTGGTTTTGCTATGCAAAATTGGGTGCGACATGGACACCACAGACACAATACTAACCTCAATTTGCTTCATGACTGTGGAAAGGGTGGACCGTAGCCTCTTCACCTCCCTAGTGGTGTCCTCCTCTTCCACAACCACAACTTCGTCCCCTCGCTTGTGGAAGATGCGGACAATTTGAGATCGTGATCCTTCATGCTCAATCTCCTTGACCTCGTCCTTGTCCTCCATAGCCGGTGGTGCTCCCTGGGGGCTCGGTGGTCGCACAGAGCGACCGACCATGCCCTGCGGCATCTCAGGGCGCGCCCTTGCTCCTCCGACGCTGCCGACCTCCGCGCCTCAGACTCCGGCACGACGTTGGTAGCTCCCGCCTCCGCCCTTGAAGACTCAGCGGCTCTCATCGTTGCTCCTGGCATCTCCGTCGAATCATTCGCCGTTGTCACGAACCGCTCTCTGCCTCCAACAATAGTGGTGGTCAAATCCTCCGCAAACCGACGAGCGCCCGGGGACTCTGGGACGGAGTCTATCCACAATGTCTCCATGCCGGGACCAGCCCCTGGCTGCTCGCTAGTTTGGCCTGAAGGATTCAGATCCTCCGTGCGCCCCATTCTGTATCAGATGAGTCCATTAATCACCACCACTATAAAGATCGACAGCAACCGATTCCAAAGCAAAGATACTTACACGACAGCTTCCCGATAAACGGTTCTAAACCAGCGCTGCCTCCCCGAGCACCCAGGCACTGCTCTGGGGTCAACCCGCGTGTCCTAGGCTAGAGATCTTGCAGCCCCCACCGTCGGCGTCTTCTCCGTCTGCTGCTCGGGGACTCCTCCTCCCTTCGATTGCACCTTCACGCACGTAGTGCTCGAAGGGGGAGCTACTGGAGCCCCATCGTCATCCGACCACTCGGACATCGCCGCACTCTGCGTCTGAGCAGTCCGATCATCACTAAGTGATATGCCCACCAGCTTGCAGGGGGCTACATCCATCGTTCTTCTCTTCTTTTGGGTCGGCTCAATTTTCGCCACCCTTTTCCCTCAAACTTTCTCTGATACCGGGGGGACTCTACTTCCGGCCAACACCTGCGCCCCCGGATTCGAACGAGGTGCTGACGACACCTTCCTCCATCTGAGTGGTCAGCCTAGCATCCACTGCCTTTGACCAATCGCCCCTTGGCATGCCAAGAAGTACGCCGCCCATTCCTGCCAATGGATCTTTACACAAACGAATCAGTCCACTGTTCAGCGCCGGCACGGGATAAAAACCACCATGAACAGCAGTTGAGATTTTTACCTAAGGAGGTGGGTTCGTGCAGTTGAAGGGTTTCGGCTGCCCTGGTACGGTGTACAACATGTTTGGAGCAAATAGTTTGGTGGCCCGATGTAGCACAACCTCCTTCGCTAGGTTCTCCGCCCTCTCCCGGGTGCCGTCGGTATCTCCCTTGAAGTCAAAGCCCGCGTGGGCCCTCTCCTTGCAGGGCTGGACGCGGCGTAGTATGAAGTTCACCGCCACCACCACTCCGCTCATCTTCATGCCCCTTACTAGCTCAAGGAGCTCCTTCACGTGTTCCATATCGGCACTGGTCGGCTTCTCCGACCAGCTCCTCTAATTCTCTAGAATCAGTCGACATCACATCGGATGGCAGGATCACTTTTCTTCATATAAAACCACCTGGTATTCCACCCCTTCAGCTGAGGCATTCAGTGGCACAGTAATGTATTCGCCCACCATCCCATCATGAGGCTATAGATACACACCGCCGACCACTTTGGAACCGCCCCCTCCGTTCTTCTTCAGGCAGAAAAGGTGCCGGAAGAGATTGAAATGGGGAAGAATGCCAAGATAAACCTCACAGAAGAGGATAAACACAGAAATGTGCAAAATAGTGTTCAGATGAAGATTACACAAGCTCACTCCCCAATACTCCAACAGATCCCGTAAGAAAGGATGTACCGGAAGTCCTAATCCACGCCAGAAATAATCTTTGAATACGATGAGTTTGTCGGTGTGTGGCATTAGATTGGGCTCACCATCGGCCGGACGCCATCCGACGGTGACATGATCAGGAAGAACACTGTAACAGAACCGACCAATTATACGAAATTAAGTAAGAAAATCATCCACCAGAGCAGACGATTGAGCAAACTTAAGCCCGTATAACCCGGTAGTCCGTGAAATCACGAAGGATTTCAAACCAACTCGTGTCCCAAATGGCGATCGTAATAAGTTTAGCGGTCACCAATCACATATTACATAAAAGTTTCCATAACAGATACATCAGAGTTTAAACATAGTTATTACAAAACAAGTTCGAATAAAAGTAGCGGAAGTCATTTGTTTAAAACCACACACACTCACACGTAGTTCAAATATAGTGCCAGCTGATGATCATCTCCAACAAAAGCATTAGACGAGACGTAAGGAATGACCATGCCCATGGTCCTAAGCATCACCCATCGCAGGATAAAGGCAGTTGATACAGTAGCCATAGTACATCTGCCCATCTGCAACAAGTGGGAAATAAAACCCTGAGTACGAGAATGTACTCAGCCAGACTTACCCGACATAACCGAAAATAAATGACACCAAGGATTAAGCAGGCATTATAGTAGGGTAGCTGACTCATTTGCAAAAGAAGCATTTTTAGCATTTCAAGAACCTTTCTAAAAGCATTATTGTCAAGTTAATTATTATTAACCTGTCGACTAGATTTTGCACCTATACTAGAGTAAACATGTGATTAAGCAATTAATGATAACCACCGATCATTAAACAACTTCCATCTTGTCATATTCACTATAACTCATCCAAGTGTTCCATAAACATTTACTACGATGAAGTAACTCAAGTCAAGTGCTCACTATCCGGGAGCGATGGCGATTCGAATCGATTCCTAACCACCGGTGATTTATTCCTTACACAAATCTCACTCACCCGCTAAAGTGAGATATTGATCACCGAGTCAACTTTCCGTATCTCGAGTTTGCCAGAACCACATGTACCGGGGCCGACCGGCGCACTTTGGTCTTATCATCCGCCCGTGTCCTACCACACAACCGGCCTGCGGTCTGTGGCTGCTGGGCAATCTACTCGGCCCGAAAATCTCCCGGCTTCAGCGGTCGGAAGGTACTTTATCCGCCCATTAAATGTAAGGCATCGTTCAACATGACTCGAGGCCCAACAACGGTCGGTCCTTAATCGACACGAGCGGAAACACTACAGTCAAAACCACCGCAAGTCTCCGCCTCGGTCTCAACTTCATTTAACACTTAGTTATACCATGACTTCATAGCCATCCAAACAGATCCGGTAACCACCTATAGCTCGCGGTGACAGGAAATCACCCGACTTCTACCGGTCTAAGCCAAATAAGCATTGACTTCATTGCGGATACCGGGGTAACAAGGATATAGTATAACAAAGGTAAACAAGGTATAATGCAACAAACGGTTGCAAACAACTCCTGAACGTAATGCATCAATTTCAAGTAAAGCTTTTAACGAAATCATTGCAAACCGGAGAAAAAGATGCTCCGGGGCTTGCCTCTCTCGAAGGAGCTCGACGACGGTGATCGGGGCACTCCGGAAGTTCTTCAACGTCCTCTCGCTCGTCGGCTTACGGCACTTCTGCGGCGCACCTCGAACTGGTCCTCGGGCTCCTCGGGAATGACGACTGGGTTCTCGGTTTGCGATCTGTATGATGCAATGCGTGTAAGTGCCTATGCAATCGGTGCATAGAATGAGATGAATGCAATGGATATGTTGAAAAGCAAGGTAGTCACATCATCTAAGAAAATATACTACAAGCACATGTCATCTACTGCATTCTCTTCCACTACTAATAGGTTAAGTCAACACATCTTATTAAATGCTTCAAAGATACACCAAAGCTTTGCTAATTTCTTAATCACACTTAAAGCAACACTTGCTTAAACCCTAATTAATAATAGGTTTGAATAGCAACATATATTTCTGATGCTCCTAAAATCTGAGAAAAATTTACAGTAGCATAATACTACCCTAAACAGACTACCATAAAAATTTCATGGCATTTGGATAAGTAAACTATCCTACACAAAAATGACAAGCTATAGCCTAAAAATGAGCATGAAATTACTTTGTACTATGAAAAGTGTCAAACAACAGAATTAATATTTTTCCTAGGTTCTTCATGGTATATAATGACTGTCCAAAAATTTTCACATGCATGTTTTGTACAAATTTTGCTCTCTAGCAAAAATAACAAAAATCAGCCATTTAAGGTACTTGAACTACACCTCAAAATTTTTCCACAGTACATGCATGAAATATATTTTTCCTAGGAAGTACATTACATAGTAAGATTAACAACCTTGCAATCATATTTTTCTGAAGACTATAGATTTTTCTACACATTTTTCAAGTTATCAGCAATATTTATGATTAAATAAAATCCTACAGAAAAGTATATCAAAAATGACATGCACTATTTTTCCCAAGTAGATCTGGTGATAAGGAACCTAGAAAAATTTGTTTCAACAAATTTGGAGCAACTTTGAGTATCCAAATATTTTGCAAACCATTTCTGTTTTCAAATAATAATGAATAAATTGAAAACAAATCATTTAAATGCTACTGGGCCGGCCCACGGAAATGAACTGGCCCACGGCCACAGTGACCCTGGCGCTTACCAAGCGCCAGGGAAGGAAGACGGCCCACAGCAACCCCCCCCCTGCTCGGCTTCGGCCCGGAGAAATGAGGCGCCTTCTTGCGGGAGCATCGCTACCGGGCGCTGACGGCGAGGCTTTGCTCGGCCAAGCGGCAGCGGGCCGCCTCCGCCCACGGCAGCAACCAATGAGCGAAGCGCAGAGACGTCTGAGGAGAAGGCGAGCTCGGTAGGGTAGCTAAGCGAGGCTGGAGGAGAAGGAAGACGGGTTCCATGGCGGCCGAAACACACAGGGCGCCATGGCCGTCAGCTGGCGAGACGGGGAGGCCCGACCTGTGCTTTCTAAGGCGGAGTAAGCTCGAGCGCGACCTCAAGGAAGGCGAGGCGGAGCTGCGGGCGTGATTTAATTGGAGAATGGCGCGGTGGTGCGGGAGTTTGACGCCGGGAGCTCGAGAGCTTGCGAGGCGGAGCTCGGGGCTCATGCTCTGGCGGAAGGAAAGGCAGTGCGGGAGGAGTGAAGGCAGAGCGCGTGCGACTGGCAGCAGGCGCGCTCCTCTTCAAGCCCGCCAGCGCGCTGCGTGGTCAGAGCTAGCCGGGCGCGTGGCGGACACGCGGCGGGCGTCGCCTGACGCGGTCAGGACGTGGCGCGGCGACGGCACCACGCCAGGAGAAGAAGGCGCCTTGGCAGGGCAGGCCGGCTGGCGGCGCGGGTGGGCCGGCTGGGCGGGTGTGGGGCTTCATTGGGCGGCTTATGGGGTGGGCGGAAAGGAGGCGGCGTCAGCAAAATGCAGAAACATTCTTTTCAATTTCCATTTTCAATAAATTTTCAAATAACAGTTTTCAAATATTATTTTGAGCAAGAAAATGACCTCTTTTGAAAATGTACCAAAAATGAAAGTTGCTTAGAATTTAATTCCCTACAACTTTGCTTTTATGACCAAAGTCCAATTCTATCTAGATTTTGAATTATAAAATCAAAGTCAATTTTAATTCAAAACCCTCATTTTGGAGAATTATTTTGAAAGCAAAATTTTGAATTACTTTGAATACAAACATTGCTCCAAAAATTGAACTAATTATTGCTAGCTGATTTACAATAGCAGCCAAACATGTTTTACTAACCTAGCAAGAAAATTTCAGGGCAAAACAATTCTAATAAATGTATGCATCATTTACTTTTCACAAACATGTTTCGTATGTTTCGAAGTAATGTTTCAGTTGTTATATGCAAGATTACGCATGTATGAATAGGATGCTTGATGATGCACGATATGTATGATTAGCAATGCCTAAATGCAGGCATAACACCGGGGTGTTACAGCCCTCCCCCCTTATAAAAATCTCGTCCCGAGATTTGGGTTACGAACCATTTGTTATAAAATTCTTCATAAGCTTTTCGTAGATACTCTCCTGTTTCCCAAGTTGCATCTCCCTCATCATGATGATTCCACTGTATCTTGTATGTTTTCACCACACTATTCCGAGTAGCACGTTCCTTAGTGTCTAACACCCGGACTGGTTGTTCACGATACACCAAATCTGATTTGAGTTGGATACCTCGAGGTTCTATTCTTTCCTCCGGAACACGCAAACATTTCTTGAGATGTGATACATGGAAAACTGGGAAGACTGTACTCATTGTCTCAGGTAACTCTAACTTGTAGGCTACCGGACCTCTTTGTTCCAAGATCTTGTATGGTCCTACGAATCTCGCGGCAAGCTTTCTTCGGATTCCAAACCTTTTCTTCTTCATTGGCGTGACTTTCAGATAAACATAGTCACCAACTTCAAATACAAGGGGTCTTCTTCTTTTGTCTGCATAGCTTTTCTGACGTGATTGGGCCGCTTTCATATTCTGCTGAATAATATGAACTTTCTTCTCGGCTTCTTCTACAAAGTCAATGCCATAATACCTTCTATCTCCAGGTTCGACCCAATTCAATGGTGTTCTACATTTTCTGCCATATAAAGCTTCGAATGGGGCCATCTTGATGCTTTCTTGATAGCTATTATTATAAGAAAACTCAGCTAATGGTAACCATGACTCCCATGATCCCTTGGAAGACAATACACAGGCTCTCAACATATCCTCCAAAACAGCATTTACTCGCTCAGTCTGCCCATCTGTCTGAGGATGATAAGCGGTACTGCGAATCAAACTAGTTCCTAAACCTTTGTGTAAATGTTCCCAAAAATGAGCCGTGAACTGTGAGCCTCTATCAGATATTATGGTCTTTGGTATACCATGCAACCTCACAATTTCTGCGATATACTTCTCGGCATATTGAGGTGGTCGATATTCTGTTTTGACAGGCAAGAAATGAGCGGTCTTGGTAAGACGATCCACAATTACCCAAATCGAATCATGTCCTTTTTGAGTAGTGGGCAAACCCGTGATAAAATCCATACTGATATCGTCCCACTTCCAACTCGGGATTGATAATGGTTGCAACATACCGGCAGGTTTCATGTGAATTGCTTTCACTCGACAACATGTGTCACATCTGACAACATATGCTGTAATTTCTTTCTTCATTTTGGTCCACCAATAACGAGATCTTAATTCTTGATACATCTTACTACTTCCAGGATGGATAGATAGCTTAGAAAGGTGAGCTTCATCCATGAGTTTATTTCTAAGCTCTCGATCCTTGGGAACCACAAGACGGTCGTCAAACCACAACACGCCCTGTTCATCCACTTTAAAGTGTTGAGACGGCTTTTCTTTTATTTTCTCTTTGATGTGGAATATCCCCTTGTCAGTTTTCTGACCTTCTATTATCTTATTCTCCAAAGAGCAACTAATCTGAATACTATTTAACACAGCAGGATGCATTAGATCGAATCCATCTTCAAGTAATGGCTGCACATTCAAGTAATGTGACTTTCTGCTCAAGGCATCTGCCACTACATTGGCTTTACCAGGATGATATTGCACATTCAAGTTGTAATCCTTGATCAATTCCAACCATCTACGCTGTCTCATGTTTAGCTCTGGTTGGGTAAAGATATACTTAAGACTCTTGTGATCCGTGAAAATATTGCACACATTACCCAGAAGATAATGTCTCCAAATTTTTAGGGCGTGCACAACTGCAGCAAGTTCAAGATCATGTGTTGGATAGTTGACCTCGTGCTTCCTCAATTGACATGATGCATAAGCAATGACTCTCCTTTCTTGCATAAGAACACATCCTAATCCAGTCTTTGATGCGTCGCAAAACACATCAAATGGTTTCTCGATATCTGGTTGTGCTAGAACAGGAGCAGTGGTTAACAGTTTCCGCAAAGTGTGGAAAGCTGCTTCACACTCCTCTGTCCACACAAACTTGTGATCCTTTTGTAGGAGGCTTGTCATTGGTCTGGCAATCTTCGAAAAGTCTGGTATAAAGCGACGGTAATAACCCGCTAGTCCTAAGAAACTTCTAATCTCAGGAACTGTGGTCGGTGCTTTCCAATTCATAACTTCTTGCACCTTACTTGGATCGACTGAAACTCCATTCTCTGACAGAATGTGACCAAGGAAAGGAACTTCCTTCAACCAGAATTCGCATTTGCTAAACTTAGCATACAATTGATGATCTCTAAGTCTGGTCAAGACAGTTCTCAGATGCTCTTCGTGATCTTTCTCATTCTCGGAGTACACCAGAATGTCATCGATGAACACTACCACAAACTTATCTAATTCTGGCATGAAAACTGTATTCATCAAAAACATAAAGTATGCAGGAGCATTTGTCAAGCCAAAAGACATGACAAGATACTCATACAACCCGTATCTGGTGGAAAATGCAGTTTTCGGTATATCCTGTGGCCTTATCTTGATCTGATGATAACCGGATCTCAAATCTATTTTTGAGAACACCTTGGCCTTGGATAATTGGTCAAACAGAACATCGATATGTGGCAAGGGATATTTATTCTTGACGGTCACAGCATTGAGTGGCCTGTAATCTACGCACATTCTCAACGTGCCCTCTTTCTTCTTTTTCACAAACAAAGCGGGACATCCCCACTCAGACTTGCTTGGCCGAATAAACCCCTTTTTTGACAAATCTTCTAATTGCTTCTTCAGCTCAGCTAACTCATCTGGAGGCATCCGATAGGGTCTCCTTGAAATCGGAGCCGTTCCGGGTACTAGCTCAATTCCAAACTCAATCTCCCTATCCGGTGGAAGACCAGGTAACTCATCCGGGAATACATCCGGAAATTCACACACTACCGGAATCTGATGAATAGGAATGACTGCCGTAGCACATGTAACACTTATAAGGTCTGTTCTCCGAGGCAATGGTACTTGGAAAGTACCCTCACCCAGGGGATCCTTAAGGGTAAGTACTCGACTTCCAGTATCTATGACCGCTCCCCAATCTTTCATCCAATTCATCCCTATAATGACATCCAAGACTAATCCAGAGCATAACTATCAAGTTCACTCGGAACTTTCTCGCTACCTAATTCAAGGGTTGCCCTCGAACCATCCGGTTAGTCAAAACATCACCCTACTTTGAACTTATACGGATACCCATACCCCAATTACGTGCATAGTTGTCCATGTTTACGTGCAAATGCTTGACTCATAAAAAAATGCGATGATCCGAATCAAATAGAACAACTGCGGGGTTTTCGTTGACGAAACTTACCAAAGGTGATTTGGCTCTCCTCTGGAATTTCATCCACTTTGTTGTACTGTGCACTCTAGCATTATAAGTCTGCTTTGCTTCTTCTTGGTAGGATGCGGACAAAACCTCGAGAAATGACCGGGTTGATCACGAGTTATAGCGGTCCTCCTCTTCTTTCCGGCCGAGATCCTGATTCCTTTGAATCGCCTTGTACCGCATGATTCTTGGCTGCTTTGTTAATTTGTCTTGCCATCTTGTACGGCTTTTGAGGTCCACGAAATTTTGACTTCTTGGCTGAGGTGGCTTTGAACCTAGCGCCAGTGCTTGATGGGCGATATGGAGGACGACCTCCCATAGGTGCTCTAGCTTGAGACGGCCCACCTTCAAAGGCTCTCTTACGTGTCTTGGCCACAGTGCTCTTTGGCGTTGTTATTCTTCTCCTGCTTCAGACAGTCGCTGATGAAGTCATTGAATCTGACGCGATTGTTGGTACCGACATGCTTCATCATTTTTGGATTTAGACCCCTCTTAAAACTGGCTATTCTTTTAGCATCTGTGTCAACCATGTCGGGAGCATAGCGACACAAGTTGTTGAAAGCATGCAGGTATTGCGTCACGGTTTTGGTGCCTGGTTCAACGCCGAAACTCTCCCAACTTCATTTCGGTCAGCCCTGGTGGAATATAGACTCCACGAAAAGCCTCAGCAAACTCTCTCCAAGAAATCTGAGCATTTGGAGGGAAGGTGGTGCGATGGTGCTTCCACCACATTCCCACCGGTCCCTGCAATTGAAGTGCAGCATACTCCGTTTTTAGAACCTCAGTCATTCTTAACACACGGAATTTATCTTCCATCGTGTTGATCCATTCCTCAGCATCAAGTGGCTCTGTGGCTTCCTTGAATACGGGTGGCTTTGGTGTCCATGAAATCTTTGAAGCTGCTATATTGGTTCACTCCCATGCCACCACCTTGATTGTTACCACGTTGAACGTTGTTGGCGATGGTGCTTGAAAATCCTCCATGTTCTTCCGGGATTGTTCCGTGTTGCGCCGACTCCCGAAAGGCGTTGTCACGAGAAACATCTCGGGGGTAAACGGGGAGGAGGTGGCAAATGTGGTTCATGGGGAGGTTCATTGTTGTTGCCGTGGTTCCCACCATCACCACCACCACCGGTCCCTTTTACGTTAGCACCGGCTCGGCTGACTTCATCACGTGGTTCGGCGAGTGTTTGTCATCTGCATATTTCAAAGAACAAGTAACGATTGAGTGAAGCTGTAATGATTGCGAGTGAAGAAAAATTATGCCGTACTGATTTTACTGGAGAGAATAAATTCATGCAATAAAACAGAGGCACAACAATCTCATCCCAATTAAGACAACAACACTTAATCGAATTACTTCAATGGCAAACATCGCATCCATACAGTCACATTGCCAGCATACATACACTGGACTTTTTATGCGTTCAGATATCGCATTCGAAAATCAAGTTCCAACCACATGCCAAGTCTCATACGTTCGAAACAACATACGATAGGTTACATGCCAACAAAAGAAAGGTCTTGACGACGGACCTAGATACTAGCGCAAGGCAACTAGCCTATTCCTCGGGGCCATCGTCCGGGATCGGAGACGTCACCATCGCCTCCGTGAAACTACGAGCTCGTTACGGTTGTCGTCGTCGATGTCCATGCCGGTGGCGTTCTTTGGAGCATATGGGCCAACCCCATTGTAGAGCGCGTGAAACTCTTCGTGCAGGTTGCCGTTGTATTCCTCTAGCTCATCGACTCTCTGCAGCAGAAGGTTTCTTGCGTTCCAGGCTTCATTCCTCTCCTGAACCAATTGTCCAATCATGCGGTCTGCATTGTTGTTGGCTTGAGTCAACGTATGCACTCGCTGCATAGCTCTATCACCTCTCTCAACCGCTTGATCTCGCTGTAAGTTCATATCAGCCAACTGCTCCTGCAAGCTAGCTATAGCACGTGCCTGTCTCTTCTTCTGCTTCTTCCCTTTGAGCTTATCCTCACTACGCAAGCCAGTCAAAGTCCAGTAGGTACTCTCGAGACCCTCATATGCTCTAATGGCGGCGAACATAGCACTCATTGCCTGGTTGTCGCTAGCCTGTCCCTCAGCTGGACCTCTGACCAATGCACTTCCCTGAGGCTGAACCCAAATGGCATCACGAGGATCATCCCTAGGAAAAGTACCAGCTAGAGCTGCTGCAAGCTCACTGGGAAATCTGCTCATAATGTCCCTGATGACACGGAAGGCTGCTCCCTCTGCACCCTCAGCTGGAGTACGACCCTCAAACTCCAAATGCCAACCATCCCAATCTGGAGCATCACCGAGGCGCGGGAACCGTGATCTCCACCACTGCAAGTCCATCATCACGCCAACTGGCTCTCATTCCAAGAGTACACCGCTCTTGACCCTCTGGTACCCCCCACATCATGGAGCACTCTCCAAAGCAAGGTCGGCATGCCAAACTCGCTCAAGAAGGTGTCCGTGGTGCGATGCTCCCTCAGGGCCAACGGGACGTCGGGGTGCTCTTCCTCCGGTGGACTTACGGGCGGTCTGCTTCGTGCGGGCCATCTGTAGCAAAAGTTCTCTTATTACTTCGGGGAAACATATTTTAGGTGATACACTTTTATCAAAATGAGATAATCAATTTATAAGGGAGGTATGCATGAGATGAATGAGATGCACAAGTAACATGATGTATGTATGCGTGCGTCGTTCTCACAAACTTAGGAATAAATAATTTCTAACGACGAGTTCGGTGGCATACAACGATCTCTCAATACGTAGCTAATCGTTCTACGATAAGCGTTGTTATGTACTGCAGAAGATTCATTTCAGCCCAGCCTCCCAATGAATGCATAATAGCGATAAAGTTCTATCTACACGCTCTACACGAATCCCGGATCATGTGTACAACGGTAATAACTACCCAACCATCGTCCTATTGACGGCATCGCCTCCATAGACGGAAGACCCATACATGAGATACCTTTGTAAAACATGCGTAGAACACGTAATTACTCCAGCATCATATAATCATTCACCCTAGATCGGCGGTGTATCCGATCATGCTCTCACAACTCACACTTACCGAGGCGTGAGGCAAATGATCCATTCATTACCACTCAAACAAGTGGCACTCATACAATAGCACGCCCGTATGAGCGCGTTTAAAGAGAAATATGATGCAAGAACCCCAAGTCGATGCTTAATTAAGCCACCTAAAGTCCTTAATCGGGCATAAAGGATATGATCAACGGCACACTTTATAGTTTTAAAATCACGTTTTCAAATGCCTTTTGTTTTAAATACACTTGTGAGCAGATAACACGCTAAACCATGCTCGATGCCACCGGTATGTGAACCGACCAATTATACGAAATTAAGTAAGAAAATCATCCACGGGCGAGCGATTGAGCAAACTTAAGCCCGTATAACCCGGTAGTCCGTGAAATCACGAAGGATTTCAAACCAACTCGTGTCCCAACCATGATCGTAATAAGTTTAGCGGTCACCAATCACATATTACATAAAAGTTTCCATAACAGATACATCGAGTTTAAACATAGTTATTACAAAACAAGTTCGAATAAAAGTAGCGGAAGTCATTTGTTTAAAACCACACACACTCACACGTAGTTCAAATATAGTGCCACCGATGATCATCTCCAACAAAAGCATTAGATGAGAGGCGTAAGGAATGACCATGCCCATGGTCCTAAGCATCACCATCGCAGGATAAAGGCGGTTGATCACAGTAGCCATAGTACATCTCGCCCATCTACAACAAGTGGGAAATAAAACCACGAGTGCGAGAATGTACTCGGCCGGACTTACCCGACATAACCGAAAATAAATGACACCAAGGATTAAGCAGGCATTATAGTAGGGTAGGTGACTCATTTGCAAAAGAAGCATTTTTAGCATTTCAAGAACCTTTCTAAAAGCATTATTGTCAAGTTAATTATTATTAACTTTTGTCGACTAGATTTTGCACCTATACTAGAGTAAACATGTGATTAAGCAATTAATGATAACCACTTGATCATTAAACAACTTCCATCTTGTCATATTCACTATAAGCTGTCCAAGTGTTCCATAAACATTTACTACGATGAAGTAACTCAAGTCAAGTGCTCACTATCCGGGAGCGATGGCGATTCGAATCGATTCCTAACCACCGGTGATTTATTCCTTACACAAATCTCACTCACCCGCTAAAGTGAGATATTGATCACCGAGTCAACTTTCCGGTATCTCGAGTTTGCCAGAACCACATGTACCGGGGGCCGACCGAATCGCACTTTGGTCTTATCATCCCGCCCCGTGTCCTACCACACACACCTTGACACGGTCTGCGCTGCGGGCAATCTACTCGGCCCGAAAAATCTCCCGGCTTCAGCGGTCGGAAGGTACTTTATCCGGCCCGACTAAATGTAAGGCATCGTTCAACATGACTCGAGGCCCAACAACGGTCGATCCTTAATCGACACGATGACGGAAACACTACAGGTCCAAAACCACCGCAAGTCTCCGCCTGGTCTCAACTTCATTTAACACTTAGTTATACCATGACTTCATAGCCATCCAAACAGATCCAGGTAACCACCTATAGCTCGCAGGTGACAGGAAATCACCCGACTTCTACCGGTCTAAGCCAGCTAAGCATTGACTCGACTGCGGATACCAGGGTAACAAGGATATAGTATAACAAAGGTAAACAAGGTATAATGCAGCAACGGTTGCAAACAACTCCTGAACGTAATGCATCAATTTCAAGTAAAGCTTTTAACGAAATCATTGCAAACCGGGAGAAAGATGCTCCG
Source organism: Miscanthus lutarioriparius (assembly GCA_904845875.1). Lineage (NCBI taxonomy): Eukaryota > Viridiplantae > Streptophyta > Magnoliopsida > Poales > Poaceae > Miscanthus > Miscanthus lutarioriparius. Next base: position 79,456,057 of record CAJGYO010000006.1, read on the forward strand.
GGGCTTGCCTCTCTCGAAGGAGCTCGGACGGTGATCGGGGCACTCCGGAAGTTCTTCAACGTCCTCCTCGTCGGCTTCTGGCACTTCCTGCGGCTGCACCTCGAACTGGTCCTCGGGCTCCTCGGGAATGACGACTGGGTTCTCGGTTTGCGATCCTGTATGATGCAATGCGTGTAAGTGCCTATGCAATCGGTGCATAGAATGAGATGAATGCAATGGATATGTTGAAAAGCAAGGTAGTCACATCATCCAAGAAAATATACTACAAGCACATGTCATCTCCTGCATTCTCTTCCACTACTAATAGGTTAAGTCAACACATCTTATTAAATGCTTCAAAGATACACCAAAGCTTTGCTAATTTCTTAATCACACTTAAAGCAACACTTGCTTAAACCCTAATTAATAATAGGTTTGAATAGCAACATATATTTCTGATGCTCCTAAAAATCTGAGAAAATTACAGTAGCATAATACTACCCTAAACAGACTACCATAAAAATTTCATGGCATTTGGATAAGTAAACTATCCTACACAAAAATGACAAGCTATAGCCTAAAAATGAGCATGAAATTACTTTGTACTATGAAAAGTGTCAAACAACAGAATTAATATTTTTCCTAGGTTCTTCATGGTATATAATGACTGTCCAAAAATTTTCACATGCATGTTTTGTACAAATTTTGCTCTCTAGCAAAAATAACAAAAATCAGCCATTTAAGGTACTTGAACTACACCTCAAAATTTTTCCACAGTACATGCATGAAATATATTTTTCCTAGGAAGTACATTACATAGTAAGATTAACAACCTTGCAATCATATTTTTCTGAAGACTATAGATTTTTCTACACATTTTCAAGTTATCAGCAATATTTATGATTAAATAAAATCCTCTGAAAAAGTATATCAAAATGACATGCACTATTTTTCCCAAGTAGATCTGGTGATAAGGAACCTAGAAAAATTTGTTTCAACAAATTTGGAGCAACTTTGAGTATCCAAATATTTTGCAAACCATTTACATTTTCAAATAATAATGAATAAATTGAAAACAAATCATTTAAATGCTCTTTGGCGCCACGAAATGAATCGCCCACGACCCACAGTAAACTTCTGTGGCCCAAGCGAGGAAGGAAGGAAGACGCCCCAGTAGCGTCAACCCCCTCGGCTGGCTCGGCTTGGACAGGTAGAGGCAGAGCCTTATCGGAGCCTTGGGCCGGCGCGACAATGAGGGTTCGGCCAATGGCAGCCGGCCGTCTCCGACCTGGCGGCCTTATTGCGCCAATGAGCGAGAGGCAGGAGACGTCGAGAGAGAAGGCGAGCTTCGGTAGGGTAGCTAAGGCGAGGCTGGAGGGGAAGGAAGACGGGTTCCATGGCGGCCGAAGCACAGGCGCGCCATAGCCGTCAGCCGAGGCAGCGGGGAGGCCCGACCTGTGCTCGGAAGGCGGAGTAAGCTCGAGCGCGACCTCAAGGAAGGCGAGGCGGAGCTGCGGGCGTGACGAATTGGAGAATGGCGCGGTGGTGCGGGAGTTTGACGCCGGCGGAGCTCGAGCGGCGAGGCGGAGCTCGAGGCTCGCGGCTCTGGCGGAAGGAAAGGCGGTCTGGGAGGAGTGAAAGGCGAGCGCGCGTCGATCAGCGGCGCGCGCTCCTCTTCAAGCCCGCCAGCCTTGCTGCGTGGTCGAAGCTAGCCGGGCGCGTGGCGGACACGCTGGCGGGCGTCGCCCCACGCTGATCGGGACGACGCGGCGGACGAGCAGCACTGCAGCAGAAGAAGAAGAAAGCCTTGGGCAGGCGGCTGGCGGCGCGGGGTGGGGCTGGGCGAGGCGTGGGCGCTTTCATTGGCCGGGCTTATTTGGGGGCTGGAAGGAGGGAAAGGAGGCGGCGGCCCGCGAAAACAGAAACATTCTTTTCAATTTCCATTTTCAATAAATTTTCAAATAACAGTTTTCAAATATTATTTTGAGCAAGAAAATGACCTCTTTTGAAAATGTACCAAAAATGAAAGTTGCTTAGAATTTAATTCCCTACAACTTTGCTTTTATGACCAAAGTCCAATTCTATCTAGATTTTGAATTATAAAATCAAAGTCAATTTTAATTCAAAACCCTCATTTTGGAGAATTATTTTGAAAGCAAAATTTTGAATTACTTTGCATACAAACATTGCTCCAAAAATTGAACTAATTATTGCTAGCTGATTTACAATAGCAGCCAAACATGTTTTACTAACCTAGCAAGAAAATTTCAGGGCAAAACAATTCTAATAAATGTATGCATCATTTACTTTTCACAAACATGTTTCGTATGTTTCGAAGTAATGTTTCAGTTGTTATATGCAAGATTACGCATGTATGAATAGGATGCTTGATGATGCACGATATGTATGATTAGCAATGCCTAAATGCAGGCATAACACCGGGGTGTTACAAACACCCGCCTCCACCATCTCATTGAGCTCTGTCTCCCCCATGAGTGACGATACCCATTCCTTGTCACGGCTCGTCCTAGCGGCCACCTTCTTCGCGTTACCACCTCCCCTCTTTGGCGCCATCCCTCAGATCTAGATCGGAACTGGTTCCTTTATGCAAGCTCTCTTCCCCTAGCGGCGGTGCGCGCGTGAATGCGAATGGGGGAGCGCGAGGGCAAGGAGGAAGACGAAGTGGCGAAGTGGCAAAGGTGGGAGCGCAAAGTGCGGCGATGCAGTTATAAAGACACCCTCTTGTCTTTTTGCAATTAAGGGTTTTTGGGAAACCGCGCCATGCTAATTTGCGCCCTTCCGAATTCCCCAAAGCGACGTGGTGGGCCGTTATCTGGGCTTCCGCGCAACTACGGCCAATATCGCCCATTTTTCGACGCAACTTGGTACTGCACACCGAATATTCGCCGACATCTCCGTAATACCATTAGGGCTTAGCAATTTCTACTGTATAGTCATTGCTCTGGTTTTTTCTCCACGATTTGAGTAATCGGCACTTCTTGATTTATTCAACATTTCCACTTGTGGCTCGGGGACTACGTCATCATTATGATTTGGTTTCTCACCACTAGGGAGTTTTTTCTAATTACTGTTGTTTCTGACCCTGGCACCACGTGACTATGTCACCTACTGTCAGGCTCGAAGACTAAGTGGGCACACTTCACCTTGCGGTGAATGTGCGCTTTTCATTTCTGGGCTCAGCCCGTGGACTGGTTGCCTGCTCGGCTAGTCTTCTGTCTTTCTTCTACTTTCTGGACCCTGGCACCACGTGACCACGCCACCTACTGTCCGGCTCGAGGACTAAGTGGGTACACTTCACCTTGCAGTGTGTGAGCTTTCTTTAATCTGGAAGACTCCGTGCCTCCTGAAGTTAAAGAAGATTATCTCCCTTTCTCATGGTTGGACTCTAAGTGGGCACACTTGGTCCACTACGAGGAAATTTTCAATTTTGAACTTGAGCTCCTTACATCCTTCTAGCGAGCCTTACTTGGGTAAGCTCGTGCTCGGCCGGATAGTTAAGCTAGTCGGCTATGGTCCACAACTGCCCGGTGACTCATTAGGGTGGTCAGACTATGAGTCTTACTACTTGGCTTTGTTTACACCTGCTCAGACAAGCTCAAGACAGCGTTGCACAGCAGATACAAGGCGCTCAAGGACTAGCTGTGGAGGGTACGACCCCGGATACCCATGGTAGACTACATGGGTTGCGCCCCCAGGGGTGGTCTATCCCACAAGACAAAGATTTACGGTGCACAGTACTGCTCGGCGTGTACCGCAAGACATCAAGGGTGATATCCTGAAGACACTACGAGATCTGTTAGGATAATTTTGATCCCATGATTCCTATAATCTGTTATTACTTACCGGTTATCTCCTAAATCTAACCGACTTATAACCCTACCCTCAGCTATATAAGGCAGGTAGGGGACCCCCTCAAAACACAGCAATATCATACAATAGCCAATACAAACCAACAGACCACAGGAGTAGGGTATTATGTCGTGCAGACGGCCCAAACCTGTCTAACTCTTGTGTCTCTATTACCTTCTTGTTCTTGATTATGTGCACCGCTGCTGATCAATCTACCTTCGTGGGATACCCCTCGGAGGACTGCCGATGATATTCTGTCAACAAGGTCACTCGAGTGGCACTAGCTGACCGATATGCAAACAAGTTTGCCCCTCTTGATAGTACGGCCATCTGTCCTAAACCCGGTCATCAACTTCTCTACACACCTATGACCGGTGAAATGAAATGCCCTAGGTTATACCTTTGCCTTACGCATTCCATTCCATCTCCTCCAATGTCGATGCAACACCTGCACCAATATGATCAAGAATGATATGATCCACTTCATATCATCATGTGATCATATTGGTTCATCGATCTTGACTACACTTGCTCTTCACCGTTGCCTTCGTCCATCGGTGTCAAGTCTTGCTCAAGCTTCACTGCCACACGGTCCATCGCTCCAAAGCCTTCAACTTGCCCTTCACGCTTGCAACCGGTCCATCAAGCCAAGTCATGTCTTGATCTTCTCCACCTTGATCACATGACTCAATGTCATGTCTCATGTGCAATGAGCTCCTTCATCATCACATGTGTGAGCTTTGCAACATCTCCAAGCCATTTTCACCTTCATGGCATATGTTGCTCACACACATGTACTTGTGGACTAATCACCTATGTATCTCACATAAACACAATTAGTCCACCTATGTTGTCACTCAATTACCAAAACCACACAAGGACCTTTCAGCCTCTCTTTCATTTGAACCACTTATAGCCACTTCTGCGAATTTGCTTTTAACCTCTCTGAGAGGCTGAGTTCGAAAGAAAGAGAAGAGAGAGAAATTTGAAGGGAGCCATGAGGCTCCAAGCATGCAACCCACTGGGGGTTGTCTGTGGTGGTCGGAGGCCGGTGCTGCCCTTTCCAACAACTGGTGCTAGAAGGCGGTTGCGAGTAGGGGGCTGAGAGGTAGAGTGGCCGCCGAGTCGGGTCATACGCGACATCGGTCCGCTACCCCATCGCCATTTCTCGCCCCGAACCTTGGTGGTTCGCGTGCTCAAAATGTGCGAATGGCCAGAGGCGTTTCTGGCTCCTCCCTGAGTTTCATGCGTAGTCCAGCGTCATGTTGGGATCCCGTTAAAGGTTTGCTTCGATGTCTGCTTGGGACTACTCACGGAGCAGGGGGAAGGCAAAGTAGCACGGTCTTGTCACGCTGTCCGCGTCGAACGAATCAGGATGGTGACCCGACTGTGCTTCGCTTGTCGGTGATAGCTGGGCTTCCTTTGTTGCCAAAGGGATGGCAACAGTCCCCCTGCATGTGGTCCCAAAGGTCATGTCATTCGTAGAGGAGCGAGTGGGGCATTCGTCGCCCACGCTTCCTTTGTGGCGTTCGGCCTTGGGTTGTCAATCGGCATCACCAATGAGTTGCGCTTGCCCTTGGTGTATTAGCGGTGTGGCTGCTCTTGTATTTATGAATACTTAGGCTTCCCTTATGTTTGCCATGAGCCCTCAAGCCATGGGTTCGGGGTCGTGCCTCTGGTTTGGATCGCCGCAAGGGTCATTCGGTCTTGACCGTAACACCCCTGGTGTTACGGACTTGGTTAGCACTAGAGGTTAAGGCCTAATAAACCCTAGCTAATGTATTTTCTAGGATTTTAAAATAAATTCTCACATGAAATGGTAAGGTGAACCTAGTGTGACTTACTTTTGTGAATAAAAGAATAAAATAAGTGTTGCTAATCAATTTTTCTTTGGTACTTAAAAGCTTTTAAATAATCTTGGGAACAAAAGTTGTTTAGGGTTTGTTTTGGAAAATTATGAAGAAAGTGCTTAAAATGCCTGATAGCAATTCTAGCAAATAAATAGTGAGTGGCTTGTTCTATAAACAAAAATAAAATATAACTTGTATTTTGTACTTAAATAAAATTTGAAGTACAAGTTTAGTAGATGAAAATGCAACTTTTGTTTTGGTGAAAAGATGTTGTTCAATATTATTTTTGATAGCTCGAGAATTGAATGTGGAATTCAATTTTAGCTTCTAGAACTAAAATGACATGTCTGAAAACCTAATGACGATGTTGTTTCAGCATTTAAATTTTGATTAAATTTCTTAAACACTAGATCCATGTTTTTGTATTATTGGTTGCACCATAACGAGTACCTTGACATGGTGTAGTTCATGGACAAGTTTGGTTTTGCGTTGGCATTGCAAAAATTGCCCGAACTTTGTTGAAACGAGTTGTAGACTATGTTGTTTGCGCTCTGTTCGCGTGAACCAGCGTTTAGCGTGATGAACTCATGTTGGCATCCTTTTATCTTCCTCTCTAGTTGCTCTCTGATCGTGACAATTGCTTTGCTAGGTCACTGTTAGTATCGGCTTAGGGTTAGTGGAATTGGTTGAACCTCGGTCGTGTTGATCAGCAGCCTTCGCTTTGCTTTAAAATTCGTGCGCAACACGTTTCTAGTCGCTCGGCCTGGAGTGCGCGGTCCCCGCGTTCCGGTGCTCGCCGTGGCCACGCTTGGCCGAGCCACGCGCACGCATGGCCGCACACTGCTGGGCCAGGGCCACCCTCGGCTTGGCCGTGGCCTGGTCATCTCTGGCCACAGTGCCTGCTGCTGGATGCAGGCTGCATGCATGGCCAGCTACGGGCCCTACGCCCCTCAGCCACTGCTGCCCTGCCACGCGGCTGCCCCATCCATCACCACACTGCTGCTGCTGCTATCCTCCCTGCCTCACGCTGCGACGTTGCTGTTGTCCTGCTCGCCACCATGCGCATGGCCTTGACCCCGCTGCCGATGTCGTCGCCTAGCTATTTATGGCACTACGGCCACACATGCCGTGCCCAGCCGTGGACGCACATGTTTTGTCTGAGCTGCTGCACGCGTGCTGCACTGATGGCTCTGTCCGTGTTCCGCCAAGGCAAGGACGAGCCGAGCTCTGACCTACCCCCTCCCTTCTCTGCCATCCTGATCGGCGGACCTCACTCACCAATTAGGATTGGAGAGGTCACCTCAACTCGATTCATCACGTCTCATGCTCCGCCATTAAGTTGCTTGTTCGCCCATCCCCACCCCGCCTTGAATCGCGCCTGGCCAAGCTCCAATTTGGGCGTTTCCTTACCGCCGGGCCGATAAGGCCGTGATTGGCAGGTGCCAATGGCAGCCTTCCAGCCAACCATCTAGAGCCAATCGGCTGCACTACTAGCTTAGCCTAGAACTCCTCTTCCTTCTACGCCCCTTACCCTTACCGCTATCGCCACCGCGATGATGTTGACGCGGCCGTGTACGCCGCCGCACCGTTCGGTCACACGTGGCTAGCCCTGCTCAGGTAGTCTTCGATCGAACCATCACCTCGGCCAGGTCTGCGGTAAGCCCTAATGCTTCTCTGCTACCTCTACGGCTTCGTTAGCACCATAGCTCTTCGAAACAGCTATGCCGCCATCGCGGACGACCGCGCACCGTGGCCGACCGCTCCGGTGCATCCTGCTGCAACTCACTACCGCTTAGTATAGGCGCTAGGGCCGTAGGTGGAGGTCGGCCCGTCAGCTGGGCCTGCGTGAGCCTCTGGTGGCCGGCGTAACCGCCCCGTGCCACCGCCCGCCGCGCACAGAGTCATCGGGGCGTGCGTGAGGAAATTCGAGTAAAGCCAGGGGGTTAAATGAATTCATTAGAGAGAGATAGGAATAGTGTTACGGGTTTTGGTGTAATTTGGGATAAGCTCGAGGTCTCTTTTGCAAAAGCGCCATCGCGCGCGAGCTTCCCCCGCCACGGTCCGTCTCGCGCGTGGGTCGTATCCGCGCGGGCCGCGCAGCTGAAATTGTTTTTCTTTTTCTTAGGAATTGGTTAATGCTTTTCTAATTTAATTTCTGAGCTAAAGTTGTAGACTTAATATAAAATCGTATCGGTGTTCAAAAATTATGAAACTAATTTTGTTAGGTTCCTAAAATCATGATCTACCTATTAATATATCTTGTTCACATAGTTTCATAGTATTTTCAGGAGTTATGTAGTTGAATTGAGATGCTTAATATTGTTAAGATATAAACTTGTAGGAATTTTTGTAATAAATTGGTAATAGTGTTGGCCCTAAAAATTTCACAGTAAATTCTTAATATTATTATGTGCTCACTGTAATTTTTATAGCTCCATAATAAGTGGCTTGCTAAGATAGCTAAGGAGCCCTAGTTCGAATATCATAATAGGAATAATGATGGATCTTGGAGTCGACCGGAGAAGCAGAAAAGATGTTGCCTTGATGATCGTGCCACCACGATGGAGTGCTAACTTTTGGTTATATCTTACCTAGGCAAGCCCCGGTGCATAACCTCTATTATTCAGCGCTTTATTTTATGCTTGTGCATTAAGTTTTAAGGAGTTGAATGAAACCCACTTGCATGGTAGGATCGTGTAGCTGCTATGGTATAGGACCCTGGTAGAAGTCGAGTGATTACCTGTCACTCGTGAGAGATAGGAAAGATATTATTGTTGTTATTATCATATTACTATCACATGGAATATATATGGATGATAATTGAAGACCGGGTAGGTTTGTACATTGGATTTGGACTTGGTTAGGCATCTAAGCGAGGCTCCGGTTGCATTTGTCCCACCTGAGTCGATTGAGGACCATCCATTGTTGTGGATGATAGTCAGGTCACAGACTTATTATCCTGAGCACATACTTGCTTATGGGAACGGGAAGACTTGTTACTCCCTTGTCATGGGTTTCGGCTCTTTCTGGACTGGCTTTTAGGGGTGGGTACTAGGTGGAGGTCTAAGCACCATACTGAGACCGGGTCTCAGGTGTCGGGAGCTTGGAGTCCAAGTTTGGACAGGGACCTGGACCTCGTGATAGGAGTGGAATGGGTTGGTCTTTTTTTTGCCTGGGGCACAAGCAAGGCATGGGTTTCGGGGTACCCGACTGGGATACATTGATTCGTGAATCGCCATTTATTTTGAGATGGTACCGACTTGGCTATGGTCTAGCACCATAGTAAGAACTGGAATATGAAAGATGGTAAAATGGTTCGGATTGCTTACCACATGCTTGAAAGTAGCTTAGTTGCTTACTTAGAATGATTAGCTAATTAACTAAAAATAACTGCTAAAAACTTTGAACATAAGGATGCACCATTAGTAATGCTTCCTACAAATGCAATAAACCAACAAGCCAAATAAGCCTTGCATATCCTTGAGTCTTTTATTTTCCTCTTATCGGGTAAGTGTTGCTGAGTACAATCGAGTACAGGGTTTTATTCCCCCTGTTGCAGGAGACAGGTGGATACTAGAGCTGACTCTTGTATGTGGAAACCTTCTGGTGGGCTCAGAGAGGATTCCTTTCACGCTGTAATCATAGTATTTATTTATAACCCTCACTAAATGTTTTCATAAGAAAAGATGTAAAATCTGCTAGCATATCTTGTATAGAAATGTCCACTATATTAATGCTTCACCATGTGATTAGATAAATCTTTGTATCTGCTGTAACTCTAATCATATGCTTAATTTCCGCTGTTGCATTCAACTTGTTTAAGTACTCTAATGTTGTAATAAAGTGATGTAAGAAATGGCTAAGAATATTGTAAGCTTTATCCTCTCGTTTATGATCCTGATGACAAATGTGGATTTTCGAGTTCTCCCGTTAGGTATGCTCGATGGAACAATCTGACTTAGTGCGCTCCCCTAGGTACTTGGTGTCTAATGGTAGACATGTACTCTTGGGAGGGCATTAGCTCAGTCGGTTCTGCCACATTGATGATGCGAGGAGTTGTTTCCCTGGCCTCTTTTTGCGCAGTCGTGAGGGTTTTTACGATCGTGCGGTGGCTCGTAGGTCTCGGACCTTCTGTTTTTTCCATGTGCCCGAGGCACGACCACGTTTTGGATTTCACATTGCTCCACGAGGGAAACATTGCTGCGTTATCCTGGCTATTTGCTTCATCGATCTCTCCTAGAGAGGTTGTGGACCTCTGACGGTTTGTGAGTCTCCGGAGCTAGCCTTAGGTCTAGGACCTAGGACGTAGGGAGGAGTTGGTCGCGGCTTGGCCTTGACCTCTGCGGGGTCATGAGGACCCGACTCTGTTCTTCCCATGCATTCTTACTACCCTCAAGAGGTTGTGTTGCCCTGTTACAGGCGGGTTTGGTTTCGCCCCACGTGGGGAGAGGCATATCCACCATAACCACGCGGTCGGAGCGGTGCGCCTCGTCGGGATCGATGGGTAATTTGAGCGGGACCCGATATCCTCCTCAATCGACGTGGAGTTAGGCTATGCCTCACCGAGAGACGTCCCATAAATCGTCGATCGTCAAACCCGTCAGTCCCCGACCGCCTCCATAGTGGTCAGAGGCAAGATGCCTCCCCTACAGGGGGTCAACCCGAGCGACATCGAAGCGGATGACTCAAACACAGAGAGAGATGATCGTGTGGCTCTACACCACCTATTAGAGCCACAGGGGCCCATCTCACCCTACCCCTATCCCTTTGTGGCATCGAGCCCTTCTAAGGATGGGCCTGAGAGTGGGTTCCCTAAGCATGATGCGGGGTCGTGATTGTGGTGGGTCGTTCTGCACACGGATTCAGGGGCGGTTGGCCTCCCCAGTCACATCATGGCATAATGGCACCCACTCGCGTGCAGTCGTGCGCCGCGGGACACAGGCGTGTTAATGGAAATGGTATGGAAAGAGTGGGAATGCGTAAGGCTTACTTGGTTCGCTCTACTAGGAGGGCAACCGTCGCTTCGCGCTCCCTCTGATCGCTCCTCGTGTGCTGCAGGGTTTTCAAGACGGTTAGGAACACGAGCGAGCGAGCGCGCGCGATCGAGGTATCCACCATGACTAGTCTCTGTAGCTATAAATAAGGAGAGGTGGTATGGTGGGAGAGTTATATGCTCTTGGGCGCCTGTTCCGCTACTTCTTCCTCTTTGTGCTAATGCGCTATCAGCTTCTTCTTCCTGCCAAGTCGATGGATCTCGGCGAGCGCCCACGGGAGGAGTCGCTAGAGGCCGACGGCCCGCTGCCGCGCCTCCGAGCTTGCCTGCATGAACAGGGGTGAGTGTTCAAATAATGTCTGAGGTTGAAGTTGGACCTGCATTGATCGTGTGTGCTTCCAGGGCCATCTCCCACGCCACGACCGGGAGGGGCCATCGCCGCTGCCCGTGCCATGACTTCATCGGTGGCGGGATCGAGCTCTTCTTCGTCGTCTTCGGGCGACCATCGAGAGTTCTGCTGACTCATCCACGAGGCGGACGAAGCTCACTGGTAGTACTCTGTGGCCGCCTGCGAGGTGACGAGGAGGCTGGAGCTCAGCCTTGATGCCGCCAGGGTCGCTCTTGCCGCCTCAGAGAGTGAGGTCGTTGCGACACAGGTGGCGACCGTCGATGCCTAGGCTCGCATCATGGGTAAGGATCTCCTTCATCTTGACGTCTTGAGTGATGTCCATAGCTTTTGATCTTCACATTATCTTGTTGTCAGCGCTGGAGGAGCAGTTGGTGGCTTCTCGTCACGGGGAGGAGGCAGCTCGCCTCCGGGGGTTCATCATAGTAGAGGACCGTGAGCGGGCGGTGATGGCAGGAATCCAACAAGGGGCCAGTGTCACCCTTGCCGCCATGCAGCTACAGGTCGGGATGAACCTCTACCAGGTGGCACCTGGGTTTCCGGAGCACATCGAGCAGGAGAAGCGGAAGGAGTTGGTCAACGACTTCGCCGCCACTTCGGCCGCCGGCGTGGCTGCCATGGATGTGGAGGGTATCCTCCATGGCGGTGGTTAAGAGTTTTAGGATGTACCTAGGGTATCGAAAGTAGATAAAGAGGTTCTTTTAGGCTTGTGTTCTTTGATTATGTCTTCTTTGCGTACCATCGTCTTGCCATGACCGCCACATATCTGATTCTTCGAATGTCGTAGTCGTGTGGCCCTGCCCGGGGATCGAACCATGGGGATTGACCCAGTGCGGCTCCGTTTTCATGATCGTGGTGTCTGTAGGGTAGGTCCAGCGGCATCGCGCCTTTCTTTGTTCTTCTTCCTTCGGGTTGCAAGGACACTTTGCTTCCCCTGTTTTTCGCACGGGTGTATGGCCTTGTCTGGATCTGGCTCTAAGGACTTGATTTTGTGTAGCCCTTTGATGTGCGCAAGCATGCGATGTACTGTAGTGCAATCCCCACGTGTAGGTTGCGTTGGCTGATTTGCGACGATCAACGCTGGTTGTTCGAGAACGGGCGCGCTGACAGAGTGTCATTGTCAACATGCTTGTTTCGATACATTGTGAGTTTTGTCGGTTGATTGACGCATCCGTTTGTCGTTTTACTGCCTTAACGTCGGTAAGCTCGTGCTGTAGTGGCGTCAGTCTTGATGTCGTTGGTCGGGGTTACACGCCGAGGAACTTCGACGACGACATTCTTGCCCCAGGTAACGCCGTCGCTCGTGGTGCGGAGGTTCTCGTGGGTGAGATGTCGGCCGTCTGTATCCGCCATCATTTTTAGTCTTCCGGTATATGAGATTTTTCTGACGTGAATGTTTGGTGCTATATGGGTGATCTTACTGTGATGAACATGTTTGGGCTCTGTGTCGCAGAACCGACCAATTTATAAGAATACAAGTACAATGGCAATCCGCAAGCGGTCGCACTGTCATACTTGAACCCATATAAACCCGGTAGTCCGTCGAGTACCACGACGGGTCTCGATAAACGATTTACAACAACCAAGATCGTACAGGATTCAACATACATGCCACATATTACATAAAGTTCACGGATACTTTTCATCATCGTAGTACGAATAAAAGTTATTACAAACCGAGTTTGATAAATAAAGCGGAAGCAAATAAGTTCAAGATAAAGTTTCCAACATAGTTTGATACAAATGCCAAGCTAGATCACGGTCCACAAAAGCAAGGATAGGAATTACTAAAGAAGCCTCGCCCAAGGCTTACTCCTCATCCACAATGGATAGAAGCAACTCTTGCAATAACCATGATACACAAGTGCCATCTCGCAACAATGGGAAAATAAACCCCGAGTACGAGAAGGTACTCATTAGACTTACCCGTCATGAACCAGAAATAAAATGACTCCAAGGAGTATGCAAGGTCAGTATAAGTGGACGTAACTTGACAACATTTTTGCGAAAGAGGCAATTGATCCGTTGTACAATTATGATTCCTTTACCAAGTTAATTATAACTATCCATTTCTAGATTAGCAACTATCCTGTACAAACATGGGTATCATTTAGAAGCATACAATAGTAACCATAGCGGTATTGAAATTCCATTTTCATCCGAACCATCATGTTCCATAATACATTTACTACGATGTTGGAGCTAGCCAAGTTTCTCACTATCCGGAGAGACGGCGATTCAATCGATTTCAACCAGTAGAATTTATTCCTAACACAAACCCAGGCGAGACTCGCATCAACGGTCACCTTAGGTCACCTTTGGTACAACTCCGTACACACATTTCATGGGTCCAGTCTTTGCGCGCTGTCTGGAACACCAGATGCCAGGATGCTCGTGCCAAGCCTCGCCCTTGGGCTCGGGCCGATCGTTCCCTAAGGCGCATATGTAACGATTCCGCCCGAGTTGAATTACTCGGCTTTCCATGGTCGGAACGAATTATCCGGCCAGCTAAGTGAGAGGCATGCGTTCAATCTTGTCGGAAGTTCCAACAACGGTGCGGTCCTTGATCGACACAGACGGGATAGATCCACACCCAAGACCTCCATGCCTTGTTGCTTTTCTATCGACATCCCGCCTGGGTCTCCATTTACATTAACCATGGTTCTTTTCCACGATAGCAATTATAACCAACCGTGTTCTCGGTACTCACCTATATCTCGCAGTGACAGAAATCACCCGACTTCTACCGGGTCTAAGCATGGCTAAGCATATATTCGATCCTCGACCTATACCGGTTAAAGGTGTAATATCTGACACAAGGAATGTACATGCATCAAGTGGTTTCATTCAACTCTTATAACCTAATGCAGCAATCATAAGTACTTAAATAAACATTTATAAATTACTGGGAGACTTATAATGCTCCGGGCTTGCCTCATGAGAAAGGAAGTAGGGCGATGGTCGTGGCACTCCGGAAGCTCTTGAGGTTCTGCTCCCACGCCTTCGAGCTGCGGCTTGGATCCTCCTGCGGGTTCCCTTCCTCTGCTTCTTCAATTCCAACAACGTGATCTCTTCCTCCGATCCTAGATGCATGAGTATGGTATAAGTATTACGAATGCATATATGTTAACAAGTGCATCATGTTGTTTGAGTAGGTGCATATCTCTTCTCGATTATTACTTAACTACTTCTATAATGCATCGACTATGCCACAAATCGTAGCTACTTGTTTCACTCATAACCGGAGTTCTACAATTCCAAATCTAGTGATCTAGGACTTTCTGGAAAGCTTATCCAATTCTCTACAACTTTGTTATTAACCATTTTTACAGTACACATCAGTTTCAACATGCAAATCCTCACATTCTAGAATCAGTCCGAAATGACTTGATATGCAACATAAAGTAAGAATACTTCTACTTCAGGTAATCATTCAAAATTTGACAACCTAGAACCTACCAATAGTTTAAGCATACCAAATACAGTTAAGATGATATAATGGTAAAGCCCAAACTATTTATTAAATTGCCTTTATTATTTTATTTAGATATCTAGGTTAAATAATAAATATATATCAGATGTGCTTAATAAATTCTCAAAAATTTACAGAGCTTTACTAATGCTATCAAGAGACTACTGTAAATATTTCATGTCATTTTACCAAGTAGAACATTCTATACAAAATGACAAGGCAGCAAGGCTTGAAATAGCATAAATGGAAAATCCTATTGAAAAGTGTCAAGCAACAGATTTCATATTTTTCTTAGCATCCATATGGTACTAGGATTACCTCCAACAAATTTCATGAATTTTGGACTCATACTTAATTTATGAAAATTCATGCAAGGATTAACTAGTCATAAAAGAAAAATCTATAACTTTAAATCTACCCATGCACTGGTCCTCAAATTTTTACCAGAGTTCACACATGCTAAGATTAGTTCACCACAAAAATTTCATAATTTTTGGAGCACAGGAACTCTAGATATAAAATAAACAAATTTGAATGTATTCAAAAGCACATTTCAAATCCCTATTTAAATCTCCAGAAAATTCTACTGTTGAACCCAAGAACATATTTTTCTTAAAAACTACATTTCCTAAGGAACACAACCATATTTATTTCACAATTTTTGGAGCTACCAAACTGAAGATACAAATTTCACAAAACAAATCAAAAACTGGATTCAAAATGAGTTAGCCTACACTACTTCTGTCGCTGACAGGTGGGACCCGCTGGTCAGGGGACCCCACGCGTCAGTGACACGGAGCAGGGCAGCGGCGCTGCGCGGTGCTGGCGCGGCCAGAGCTCGCCGACGGCGAACTCGCCGGCGGTGACATCATCACACGATGATCTACTCGACTTCGCGCATCGATTGAGCTACTTGGGTGGCTTTCATCGGAGCTAGCGGCTCTGGCGGCGGCCATGGCGGGTGGAGGTGCGGGTCGACGGTGAAACGCCGGTGTGGGCTACGGTGGTTCAAATCAACGCGTGGACAAGCATCTATGAACGCTGGGGACCTAGCGCGCTAGCTACCGGAGCGGGAGGAGTATCGTTGGCGGCGTGGCACGACGACGGGGCTCACGGCGGAACTCCGGCGAGCCTACACGCTACCGCGGTGGCTTACCGGGCTTTGTCGGGAGCACGGGAGAAACAATGGGGTGCTGGGGAGACGGTGGAGCTATCACGGTGGTGCGGGAGTGGCTGTGCACGAGCTGCGCGCTGCTATGGTGACGGCGGAGCGGTGGGCGCTTCGGCGAGTCGCTTTGTGAGGAAGAGAAGGCGCCGGAGCGAAATGGGAGCGCTGAATGGCTCGGGCGGCGGGCGGCGGCGACGTTAAAGCGCGGCCTTCGGCGGCGCGTGGCTTCTGCGCGGTCAGTAGCGCTGGCGCGACGCGCGTCGTCGCCGGGGACACGCGGGCGCGCGAACTCTGCCGTCGGGTCGGCCATCGAACGCGTCGTTCTGTTTAAATCCTAAACACGATGGCCGAGCCGACAGCCAGCGTTTTCAACTTGATTTACCGTTAATCGGTGGCTCCTTCGTGCAAACTTACTGAATAGAATTTGTAGACCCATGTACCAGCTTCAAATGTTGTTCAAGGATCGCATTCTAATTCTCACCCGAACTCAAGTTATAATGCCACGAAGGTCACTTGTCAGTCCGCTGTGGTTTCACGACTTAGCAAATTTCGTTAAGTGTTGAAATCAGATTTTGATGATTCTTGTGATCCAATTTCAAACATGTTAGGAGCTGAACCATGTGATGACCCAAAATAAAAGTTGTTCCTTATGTCAAACACTACAACTTTGCTTTAGTGAACTCCTCCATGCAAGGTCTCTAACACCTAGTTCAACTTTAGTCAAACATGTCACTTTGAAATCATGATACATACACAAACCATGGCTAAATGACCAAACTAGCCTTAGCACTAAATACCAAAGTTGTTCCTAATGATATCCTAAGCATGTTTAAACAATTTGCAAGGTCATTTAAGCATTTCATGTAGTAGTCACTCATATAGCTATTCAGTCAACACACGAAATATCACTTAAGTGCTTGATCATGAAATGTGGCCTTCATGAACAATGTTTCTTTTGTTAACCTAGTGTAGCTAAAGTGTTATAGTGACCAACATTACACACTAGCATTTATTTGCACATGATCATATGCATATGTTCCAAGAAATACGAGATAACAAGCAATGTTTCATATGTTTCGATCGAATGTTTCAATTGTAAATGATGATTTATGAATGCTTGATGCTCATGCTTATGTTATGCAAGTCAAGTTATGCAAGGCTAACACCGAGGTGTTACAGCCCTTCCCCCTTATAAAAATCTCGTCCCGAGATTTGCAAGACCTACCATTCTTGGAAAAAGGCGGGATAAACTTCTCGTAGATAATCTTCTCTTTCCCACGTAGCATCTTGTTCACTATGATTGTTCCACACCACCTTATAGAACTTGATAATCTTACTCCTTGTCACTCTCTCCATCTCTTCTAATACCCGAATTGGTTTTTCTTCATAGGTCAAATCCGATTGAAGCTGCACGTTGGTGGGTGCAATAGCTTCTTCTGGTACTCGAAGACATTTCTTTAGCTGAGAAACATGGAACACATCAAAGATTGCACTCATCTCTGGAGGAAGTTGTAACTTATATGCAACCTTCCCTTTTCGTTCCAAAATTTTGTATGGCCCTACATATCTTGGTGAAAGCTTCTTTTTCATCCCAAATCTTTTCACGCCTTTCATGGGTGATACTCTCAAGTATACATAATCACCCACTTCAAAAGTTAGTGGTCTTCTTCTTCTGTCGGCATAACTTTTCTGTCTTGATTGAGCTGCCTTCATGTGGTGTTGGATGATACGTACTTGCTCTTCGGCTTCATTTACAAAATCAATACCAAAGTATCTCCTTTCACCGGGCTCAATCCAGTTCAAAGGAGTTCTGCACTTTCTGCCATACAAGGCTTCAAATGGAGCCATTTTGATACTCGCTTGATAACTGTTGTTATAGGAGAATTCAGCTAAAGGTAACCATTTTTCCCATGAACCTTTTGAAGATATAACACAAGCTCTAAGTAAATCTTCTAGGATTTGGTTCACTCGCTGTCATCTGTCTCCAAGTTTGCGGATGATAAGTTTAAACTTCCGATTAGCTTGGTTCCCAAAGCTTCGTGTAAGTGCTCCCGTAAACGAGCTATGAACTGTGGTCCTCGATCCGAGATTATAGTCCGGGTATTCCATGCAATCTCACGATCCGGGAAACATATAACTCGTAGAGTATTTCCCCACGTGATATGTGGTGTGAACTGGTACAAAATGTGCTGATTTGGTGAGACGATCAATAATAACCCATATTGAATCATGACCTTGTGGTGTCGTTGGAAGGCACTGTGATAAAGTCCATGCTGATTTCCTCCCATTTCCATCCTGAATAGGCAATGGTCAAGTAATCCAGCGCTTTTCATATGGACAGCTTTTACTCTCTCAGTTATCACACCTAGCAACGTAGGGCTGCGATCTCTTTCTTCATCTTAGTTCACCAAAACGGGTTCTTAAATCTTGATACATTTTACTACTACCCGGATGGATAGACAATTTGGACGAGTGAGCTTCTTCTAAAATTAGAGTCCTTAGCTCACGGTCTTTTGGCACCACTAGTCGGTCCTCGAACCATAATACACCTCTTTTCGTCCAATCTAAAATGTTTGGTTTCTTGCTCTTGCATTTTTCTCTTGATGTGACTTATTCCCATATCATCTGTCATTGTAGCTCTATGATTTTGCCCTCAAGTGAACAACTGATTGTGATATTGTGTAGTACAAACAGGATGTAACAAGTTGAATCCATCTTCCAAAGAATGCTTCTACAAAGTGTTGCAATGGGATTTCCGACTAAGTGCATCGGCTACTACATTTGCTTTACCCGATGGTAATGCACTTCTAAATTGTAGTCCTTAATCAATTCTAACCATCTTCGTTGTCTCATGTTCACTTCTCGTCTGGGTAAAGATATACTTGAGACTTTTGTGGTCAAGAAAAGATATGACATACATTGCCCAACAAGTAATGTCTCCATATCTTTAGTGCATGGACAACGGTCGCAAGTTCCAAATCATGTGTAGGGTAGTTGACTTCATGTTTTCTCAATTGCCGTGAGGCATATGCAATTACTCTCCCTTCTTGCATAAGCACACATCCCAAACCTATTCCTGATGCATCACAAAATACATCAAAAGGCTTTTCAATGTTTGGTTGTGCTAACACAGGTGCTGTAGTCAACAAAGTTCTGAGGGTGTGAAAAGCTGTTTCACATTCTGGTGTCCATTTGTACTTCTCATCTTTCTGAAGTAGTCTGGTCATAGGCTTAGCTATCTTTGAAAAATCTGGAATAAACCGACGATAGTAATCCTGCTAACCCTAGAAAACTCCGAACTTCATGAACCGGTTGGGGCTTTCCAATTCATGACCTCTTGTACTTTGATGGGTCTCTGAGATTCCATCTCTTGATAAAATGTGACCTAAGAAAGGTACTTTGCTCATCCAAAATTCACATTTGCTAAACTTGGCATATAGCTTATGCTCCCTCACCGATAGGACAATCCTCAAATGCTCTTCGTGATCTGACTCACTTTCTGAATAAATCAATATGTCATCGATAAACACGACCACGAACTTGTCAAGTTCGGGCATAAATACCGAGTTCATCAGGTACATGAAATAGGCTGGAGCATTTGTTAGTCCGAAAGACATAACCAAATACTCGTATAAGCCGTACCTCGTAGAGAAAGCAGTTTTAGGTATATCCTCCGGTCTAATCTTTATCTGATGATAACCTGATCTCAAATCAATTTTGGAGAATACCTTTGCCTTCGCTAACTGATCGAACAAGATGTCGATGCGGGGCAATGGATATTTGTTTTTGATGGTCACAGCATTGAGTGGTCTGTAATCTACACACATTCTCAAAGGACTTATCCTTCTTTTTCACAAACAAGGCTGGACATCCCCACGGAGATGAGCTAGGTTGGATAAGACCCTTGTCCAATAGATCTTGCAATTGAACCTTGAGTTCTGCTAACTCATTGGGTGGCATTCTATAGGGCCTTCTGGATATGGGTGCAGTACCTGGCACTAATTCAATCTTAAATTCCACGTCCCTATCCGGTGGTAGACCTGGTAATTCCTCCGAAATACATCCGAAACTCACAAACCACTGGGATATCACATATTGTGGTGGTTTGGATAGCACAAAGCTAAATGTTGGGGTTTGAAATCGCGGAGAGTGGGACTAGAAAAGCATTCCTCCCGTGGGTTCTCTCAACATAATAGTGCGGGTGCTAGTGTCAATAAGAGCACCATGATACTTCATCCAATTCATGCCTAAGATTACACTTATTGACAACCCCGCAATATTATCAAATCTGTGGTGTACTCCTCCCTTGTATCACGATGAGTACATTTTTGACTATCTTTTTGGTAATAACAACCCTTCTCTCGCTGAACTTATGTTAAAACCCCTTTGTTTACTTCAATTATTTCTTGACCATGTCTAGATGCAAATGCTTGACTCATAAATGAATGAGAAGCTCCTAAATCAAATAAAACAACAATGGGATGCTTGTTGACAAGAAACATACCAGCCGTGACAACTTCTCCCATGGGCACTTCCTCCACAATGGTGTAATGCACTTGTCCTTGACGTGCCACGGCATTCACCGCCTCCATTGTTCTGATTTGGGTTGCCATTCCTCTTGGGGTGGGGGCATTCCTTGGACCAATGACCCAGCTTGGTTGCGCTTGAAACATGGTTGATTACTTCAATCTCGTGGAGCTGTCCTTATTACCATTTCCTTTTGGTAAGGCAATAGTGAACGCCTTACGGAACGGTTTCGTGGCTTCGTTATTCTCGAGCTTTTGGTGGTGGAGGCCTGAACTTGGGTGCAGTGTGGATGGAATTGTGGCCTAGCTGCGATAGGCGCTTTTGATCGAAAGATCCGGATGCACCGCCTCATAGGCCCTCTTATGCGACCTTTAGCAACCGTGATGCATGTTGTTGTGGTTTTCTTGGGTCAAGGCATCACTAATAAACTCGTTGTAATGTGGTACATCGAGAATTTGCCATAGTCTTCATCGGTTTGGTACCCAACCCTCGCTTGAAACTCTCTATCTTTTTCTCTTCAGTATCCACAAAACCGGGAGCATATCTTGACAAGTTGTTGAATGCGTGCATATACTCTGTGAGTGACTTTGTTCCCTGAGTGAGCCTCATAAATTCGGCCGCTTTCATACGATCGTGCCCGGGAATATGATGTCCCCTAAAAGCCAGCTTTGAATTGATCCCAGTCACTCTCGCATTAGCGTGCAGAGATTTACAGAAAAGTGCGTCCACCAGATTCCCTGCTGGTCCTTGCAATTGATGGGAAGCATACTCTGCTTTCAGATGCTCCGTGACCCTCAACAGACGGAATTTCTGCTCAATGGTATTCAGCCACTCATCGGCCTACAGTGGTTCCTCAGCCACCTTGAAGATTGGAGGCTTCGTGTCCAGAAACTCCTTGAATGTACTATGCTGATTTGGCTCGCCCCTCGTTGTCGTGGGTGGCCACGAAGCGTGTTTTTTGCGCGATTAGGTGCAAAGCTTCTTCCATTGTCCTTTGGCTTCCCAAGAACGAGCAAAGAACTCCTGAAAGCAGCCATGGCGGTGGTGGTGGTGGTAAGTCATCACCATTGCCATCGTGGATCGCTACCACTCCCAAAGACGGTGCGCGTCATCTGCTAAGTTGCAACAATAAGCGATTATTGGTTGATGTCAAGAGATTGCGATGAATCATAATCATGCCGGACTGAAATTATCGGAGAAATTCTCAAATTCACAATAAAAACAGAGGCATAACAATTCATTCTCGCAACATGGCATCCCCAATTTGACCACTTATCGCGCTCATAATGTATGCAAAGTTAAATCGTGATCACCAACAAGGAACGGAATTGCATTGACGTTCATCCAAACATGCGATTGACATTACATGATAGTCCGTTACTAAGGCCAAATTCGAGCTACAGGGTCCATTACATGAATACAGTGATACATTAGTCCTTCCACTAAATGCTAAGCGATCTAATCCTCATCATGATCACTATCAAGGTCGACGCAAGATCATCTCCTTCCTCGTGTTCTACTTCTTCTTCAGCTCCACTTCTTCTTCTTCCTCGTACCTTCTAGATCCATTTCTGCGGCTCGGGTGGAACATAAGGGTGGAGCTGATTGTTCGAAAGATGAACCTCTTCATGTAGATTATCGTTGTACTCTTCCGCATTAGCCAAACTGTTGTCCTAGCTCAAACTGTCGAGCTCTTAGGACATTTTCCTTGTCCAAGCTGCATTTCGCCGATGAGTTAACCGAGTCATCTCTTCATGAGCCTTTCAATCTCGTGTCGTGCTCCTCTCCGAAGTCGACGCCGGTCCTCGCGGGCATGACCAAGAGCACCAGACACACGTCTGAGGCTACCTTCAACTCCATCCAACACTCTCATTATTGCGAACATGGCGCTCATGGAAGGGTTATCACTGTTTTGCCTTTCTGCTGCACCAATCTCCAAAGATTTTCCTCTTGCCTGCTGCCATGAGTCAGTGGAGGGGTTACCTCTTGGAAAGACTCCAACCAAAGCGGCTGCCAGCTCCCGAGGAAAACGATCCATGATGTCCCTCAGGATCCCAAAGGCTGCCCTGCCAGCTGCTTCTTCAGCAGTCCTGCCAGTTGACTCATAACACCAGCCTATCCACTCAGAATCGTCACCTCGGGGACGAACAACGGCCTCCACAAAGAATTAAGAGACCTTCCCCAACGCTCATTCGCCCAGAAGTAGCGAGGTTCCATTCCATCAGGATAGCCTACATAACTGAGCACTCTCCACAAGAGTGTAGGCATCCCAAACTCTCCAAGGAACGTGTGACGTTGACGGGTACGTGGAGCAAGCTGACGACGGGGAGCTCTGCCTCCGGTGGACTTGCGAGAGGTCTGCTTTGTGCGTGCCATCTGCACCATTAACATGTACCCCTTGGTGAGACCATGCCATAATGGATAAGAGTTACATAACCGAGTAAGAATTTTATAAGGGGAGGAACAATGTAATTATGTGAATGGTAATTATCATGATGCATGCTCGTTCCGTACGTCCTCACAAACTTAGGAAAAATTTGTTTCTAGCGGTAGACACGGTGGCATACATACGTTTTCTCATAAATAGCGAATTAGTCGAGCTACACGTTTATTGTTAGTGCACCCGCATAAGATCTCATTTCAGCCCCAAACCCATAATGAATATGCGAGAATGTAATCGTAAATACTTCCATATATGTATACCCATACATATACTTCCGCACTAATCTACCCGACAATAATTTAACCCACAATTAAATACGTATTTCATATACACATGCAAGCATGCATACATAGCCGTACCAAAGCTACTCTTCCCGACCGCATGCTCACATCTTGCGGTCCTACACTCATCTTACCTTGGCGTAAGAGGCATTTGATCCATACATTACCATTCAAGTGAATGGCATCCATACAATAGCACGCCGTATGGACGACGAAGTAAAAACCCCCATGTTAGTACTTAAATAGCCACCTAATAGTCCTTAATTTGGGCGTAAGGAAAGTGATCATTGGCACACTTTAGATTTCAAATACCTACTATATAACTATTAGTTGCTAGAGAAGGGTTTTCGGAAAACAAAAACTTTTGTTTTAAATACACTTGTGACAATTAACGTTGAATCTTGCTCTGATGCCAGCTGTCGCAGAACCGACCAATTTATAAGAATACAAGTACAATGGCAATCCGCAAGCGGTCGCACTGTCATACTTGAACCCATATAAACCCGGTAGTCCGTCGAGTACCACGACGGGTCTCGATAAACGATTTACAACAACCAAGATCGTACAGGATTCAACATACATGCCACATATTACATAAAGTTCACAGATACTTTTCATCATCAGAGTACGAATAAAAGTTATTACAAACCGAGTTTGATAAATAAAGCGGAAGCAAATAAGTTCGAAGATAAAGTTTCCAACATAGTTTGATACAGTGCCAAGCTAGATCACGGTCCACAAAAGCAAGGATAGGAATTACTAAAGAAGCACACCCAAGGCTTACTCCTCATCCACAAATGGGATAGAAGCAACTCTTGCAATAACCATGATACACAAAGGCCATCTCGCAACAATGGGAAAAATAAACCCCGAGTACGAGAAGGTACTTAACTAGACTTACCCGTCATGAACCAGAAATAAAATGACTCCAAGGAGTATGCAAGGTCAGTATAAGTGGACGTAACTTGACAACATTTTTATGAAAGAGGCAATTGATCCGTTGTACAATTATGATTCCTTTACCAAGTTAATTATAACTATCCATTTCTAGATTAGCAACTATCCTGTGCCAAACATGTGGTATCATTTAGAAGCATACAATAGTAACCATAGCAGGTATTGAAATTCCATTTTATCCGAACCATCATGTTCCATAATACAGCTTACTACGATGTTGGAGCTAGCCAAGTTTCTCACTATCCGGGAGAGACGGCGATTCAATCGATTTCAACCACCGGGAATTTATTCCTAACACAAACCCAGTGCGACCAGATCAACGGTCACCTTAGGTCACCTTTGGTACAACTCCGGTACACATTTCGCGGGTCCGATCAAGCCAAGCACAACTGGAACACCAGATGCCAGGATGCTCGTGCTAAGCTCCCGCCTTTGGGCTCGATCCGATCGTTCCCCGGAAGGCGCTAATGAAACGATTCCGGCCGAGTTGAATTACTCGGCCATGGCGGTCGAACGAATTATCCGCCAGCTAAGTGAGAGGCATGCGTTCAATCTTGTCAAGTTCCAACAACGGTGCGGTCCTTGATCGACGACACGACGGGATAGATCCACACCCAAGACCTCCATGCCTTGTTGCTTTTCTATCGACATCCCGCCTCGGTCTCCATTTACATTAACCATGGTTCTTTTCCACGATAGCAATTATAACCAACCGTGTTCGGTACCCACCTATATCTCGCAGTGACAGAAATCACCCGACTTCTACCGGTCTAAGCATGGCTAAGCATATATTCGATCCTCGACCTATACCGGTTAAAGGTGTAATATCCGGACAAGGAATGTACATGCATCAAGTGGTTTCATTCAACTCTTATAACCTAATGCAAAGAATCATAAGTACTTAAATAAACATTTATAAATTATCGGAGACTTATAATGCTCGGGGCTTGCCTCATGAGAAAGGAAGTAGGGCGATGGTCGTGGCACTCCTCAAAGCTCTTCGTGGTTCTCGCTCCACGCCTTGAGTCTGCGGCTTATGGATCCTCCTGCGGTTCCTTCCTCTCGCTTCTTCAATTCCAAAGAACGTGATCTCTTCCTCCGATCCTAGATGCATGAGTATGGTATAAGTATTACGAATGCATATATGTTAACAAGTGCATCATGTTGTTTGAGTAGGTGCATATCTCTTCTCGATTATTACTTAACTACTTCTATAATGCATCGACTATGCCACAAATCAGCTAGCTACTTGTTTCACTCATAACCGGAGTTCTACAATTCCAAATCTAGTGATCTAGGACTTTCTGGAAAGCTTATCCAATTCTCTACAACTTTGTTATTAACCATTTTTACAGTACACATCAGTTTCAACATGCAAATCCTCACATTCTAGAATCAGTCCGAAAATGACTTGATATGCAACATAAAGTAAGAATACTTCTACTTCAGGTAATCATTCAAAATTTGACAACCTAGAACCTACCAATAGTTTAAGCATACCAAATACAGTTAAGATGATATAATGGTAAAGCCCAAACTATTTATTAAATTGCCTTTATTATTTTATTTAGATATCTAGGTTAAATAATAAATATATATCAGATGTGCTTAATAAATTCTCAAAAATTTACAGAGCTTTACTAATGCTATCAAGAGACTACTGTAAATATTTCATGTCATTTTACCAAGTAGAACATTCTATACAAAATGACAAGGCAAGCAAGGCTTGAAATAGCATAAATGGAAAATCCTATTGAAAAGTGTCAAGCAACAGATTTCATATTTTTCTTAGCATCCATATGGTACTAGGATTACCTCCAACAAATTTCATGAATTTTGGACTCATACTTAATTTATGAAAATTCATGCAAGGATTAACTAGTCATAAAAGAAAAATCTATAACTTTAAATCTACCCATGCACTGGTCCTCAAATTTTACCAGAGTTCACACATGCTAAGATTAGTTCACCACAAAATTTCATAATTTTTGGAGCACAGAACTCTAGATATAAAATAAACAAATTTGAATGTATTCAAAAGCACATTTCAAATCCCTATTTAAATCTCCAGAAAATTCTACTGTTGAACCCAAGAACATATTTTTCTTAAAAACTACATTTCCTAAGGAACACAACCATATTTATTTCACAATTTTTGGAGCTACCAAACTGAAGATACAAATTTCACAAAACAAATCAAAAACTGGATTCAAAATGAGTTAGCCTACACTACTTACATCATGTGACAGTGGGACCCGCTGGTCAGGGGACCCCACGCGTCGTGACACGGAGCAGGGCAGCGGCTGCTGCAGTGTCAAGGCGCTGCCAGAGCTCGCCGACGGCGAACTCGGCGCGCGGTGACATCATCACACGATGATCTACTCGACTTCAAGCGATCGATTGAGCTACTTGGGTGGCTTTCTCATCGGAGCTAGCGGCTACTGGCGGCGGCCCATGGCGGGGTGGAGGTGCGGGGTCGACGGTGAAATGCCGGTGTGGGCTACGGTGGTTCAAATCAACGCGTGGACAAGCATCTATGAACGCTGGGGGACCTAGCGCCAGCTTAGCTACCGGAGCGGAGGAGTCTCGTGGCGGCGTACCACGACGACGGGGCTCACGGCATGAACTCCGGCGAGCCTACACGCTGCGCGCTGGCTTACTTTGCTTTGTCAGCCGGCACGGGAGAAACAATGGGGTGCTGGGAGACGGTGGAGCTATCACGGTGGTGCGGGAGTGGCCAGCACGAGTAGCTGCGCTACTGCTATGGTGACGGCGGAGCGGTGGGCGCCGCGGCTGGCTTCTTGTGAGAGGAAGAGAAGGCGCCGAGCGAAATGGGAGCGCGAATGGCTCGGCGGGCGCCGGCGACGTTAAAGCGCCGCTGGTAGCGTGGCCTCTGCGTGGTCAGGCGCTGGCGGCAGCGTTGCCGTCGGGACACGCGGCGCGCGAACTCTGCCGTCGGTCGGCCACTGAACGCGTCGTTCAGTTTCGTCAGAAACACGATGGCCGAGCCTGACAGCGCGTTTTCAACTTGATTTACCGGTTAATCGGTGGCTCCTTCCGTGCAAACTTACTGAATAGAATTTGTAGACCCATGTACCAGCTTCAAATGTTGTTCAAGGATCGCATTCTAATTCTCACCCGAACTCAAGTTATAATGCCCTCAAGGTCAGCTTGTCGGTCATCGTGGTTTCACGACTTAGCAAATTTCGTTAAGTGTTGAAATCAGATTTTGATGATTCTTGTGATCCAATTTCAAACATGTTAGGAGCTGAACCATGTGATGACCCAAAAATAAAAGTTGTTCCTTATGTCAAACACTACAACTTTGCTTTAGTGAACTCCTCCATGCAAGGTCTCTAACACCTAGTTCAACTTTAGTCAAACATGTCACTTTGAAATCATGATACATACACAAACCATGGCTAAATGACCAAACTAGCCTTTAGCACTAAATACCAAAGTTGTTCCTAATGATATCCTAAGCATGTTTAAACAATTTGCAAGGTCATTTAAGCATTTCATGTAGTAGTCACTCATATAGCTATTCAGGTCAACACACGAAATATCACTTAAGTGCTTGATCATGAAATGTGGCCTTCATGAACAATGTTTCTTTTGTTAACCTAGTGTAGCTAAAGTGTTATAGTGACCAACATTACACACTAGCATTTATTTGCACATGATCATATGCATATGTTCCAAGAAATACGAGATAACAAGCAATGTTTCATATGTTTCGATCGAATGTTTCAATTGTAAATGATGATTTATGAATGCTTGATGCTCATGCTTATGTTATGCAAGTCAAGTTATGCAAGGCTAACACCCGAGGTGTTACACTCTGTGTATATGGTGTGTGATTGGCGCATTTGCTTGTCATTCTGTCGCCCTTTTGCTTCCTTTTCGTTCGAATTGGAATGTGCTTCGCTCCCCTAGTCTTGTGCCCGTGGGTGCGTGTTTTAGCCTGGGGTTGGCCCGTAGGGCTAAAAAGGTACGCGACCCGATGAAGAAGTAAGACGTCGAGGATAGGTTGTAGATCCGGCACGATGCGAGGAGAAAGCGATCGAACGGTGAGAGCTCTCTTTCCTTTCATTCCCTTCACCTTGAGCAAACGAGTGTCCCATTTCCTTTCAGGCTTGTGCGTGGGTGCCTAGCCTTGCCTAGGAGCTGGTCCACAAGGCTCGGCCAGGGCGACCTCTTTAGTACGAATGAGGAATCGAGACCTGGGTCATTGGTTGGTCACGGCATGAGGTGCGATTGGAAGGAACCCTAAATGGGTCAGTCGCTGGAACGATGACAAGCAGTGCTACGCCGTGGACTATGTATGTGCGCCTATGTATGCGACCCCCGTGAGCGAGTCATGTCCGGCTACTAGAGCAAGTCGGATCGAGTCGCTCGGGAGTTTAAGCGATACTAGGATGAAATGTATGGACATCATGTTCTCTAGTTTGCTCTACAGGTCGGCTCTAAGTCTCTTGGAACTATAGGTGAGCCTACACATGTATGTGGATGGCTTAGGTAGAGAGGCTAAGGTCAAAGTTGATGTACCTAACCGATGTTCCGGAGATTGTCGAGAGTTTGGTTGTCGTTGCTCGAGACGCGACAAGCCCTCGAGCGCTTGCTTGTGGCGGAGTTGTTGCAGCCCCTAGGCTGCGAGCTGGTGAGGGTGCTTTTTTATTGCTTGGAGCGGTCGTAACCGGCGTGGGTCGACCTCTCAGGCGTCCTCGGCCCGATCCTTGCCGGCTCGAGGTCCTCGGCACGACACGTTGTACGCTCAGGGGACCCGCTTCCTCAGATGCACGCGCCTCCATGTAAAAGCTGACAGTTCGTAATGGCGTGATGGATGGTTGGTCCGCTACGTGGGGCTGGCCCTCGATTTCGAGCTTGGCCTTGCGAGGCGTGGCACTGGGTAGCCATCTGGTCACTAGCAACGACACCGCATGGGGGCAGGTGGTTTCTTCGCTCGTGTGCACCATGATTTGCCGTGTTCCGCTGGTGGCAGCGTTGCTAAGAGCATGACTTTGCTATAGGGTCCAAGCCTCCCACGCGGTGGCTTGGACGGGGTAGAGGCCGGTGACGGGTGTTAGCCCGTAGGTGTGAACGATCTCATGGTCTCCCAAAAGGATGGGGCCGTCGAGAGCCATTCCGTGGGTGAGTTCGTCATGAGCCATAGGCCTCCGGTTTCCCGGGTGGGAAACCTGACCGTGGTCAGTGGCAAGACAGGGTGCAGGTCCCCCTATGTAGGTGAACTCGAGGATGCAGCCCTTGAGGGCAGTTCCAAGAGTATGTTCGCCATAAGCCGCGGGGTCCAGACCTCTAGAGCAGAAGTCCGGGCCATGGCCAAAGGCGGACGCAGGCGCTGGCCCTTCGACACCGATGGACCCGTGGTTTTCATGACGGATGTGGCCGCCACAGGCCATTCCGTGAGCGAGTCCGCAGACGGTGCGAGGAGCCATCGCTTCCTTCTCAACAAACGAGAGTGCACGACTGTCCCCTACCTGGCGCGCCAATTGTCGGTGTTTATAAACCGGACTAGTAAATTTATACAAACGTCATGCTACTCTAGGAAGACGATGGTAGCATCAAAAAAATACAAGGATTTATACTGGTTCAGGCCGGAGCCCTACGTCCAGTCTCAGAGATGATCGAGTGCGTGGTCCTCGCTTGAATGCTCAAAGTTCTTACAATGGGGGGTTCAGAATGGTGGAAGAGGTAGGAGAGCTAGAGCTAGGAGAAGGGCTGCCTGAAGGAAAGCTTCGAAAGTCCGGAGAGAATGGAGATTGAAGGACACGAGGACGCCTAAGAGGGGGGGGTGAATTAGGCAACTTAAAAACTAACTCTAAACTATGGCCTCTTTTTCTACCTCTAGCAAAACCTATGCAAAAGATAATCTATCTAGATGATCAACTATGGTTTTGCTAGTGTATTGCTATCTCTACCACAAATGATAATAACATGATCAATGTAAATGCGGAAGCTTAAAGAGCAAGGTAGAGATATGCAAACTCCGTTGATTTACTCCGGTATTTTTACCGAGGTATCGAGAAGCGCGCAAGCTTCCCCTAGTCCTCGTTGGAGCCCCTCGCAAGGGCCAAGCTCCCGGTCGGGTAACTCCGTGGATAGCCTCGGGCCTTCCTCACGCGCAAGTGGGTCTCCGATGTGCCTTCCGGCAAGCCTCTCCCGGATGCTCCCATAGTCTTCACTATCAAGCTTTCGGCCAAACGCCATGGGCCCTTGTTCCCTCCGGTACACAGTGGCGGCCACACCACAAACGCGTTGGTGTGATCTCGCAAGACTTCAAGCCCCTCCGATGTACAACACTTGTGCTCACAAGCACGGGGTGGCAAGAGGTATGCAAACCTCACTTAAACACTAGGCAAACACCTAGAGCAAGCGCATAAGCGATGGTCTAATCAACCTAAGCACTTCGCAAAGCACTTATGCTAATCACCTAATAAAACACTAAGCACTATGCATGTGGAGATCACTCAAATGGTGTATCAACACTCTTGATATGTTTCCTCAGCTCCACACTTCTCAAATGGCCGGTTGGGGGTTGTATTTATAAGCCCCACTGAGAAAGTAGCCGTTGGAGTCGAACTCCCGCAAATCTGCTACTGACCGGACGCTGAATCGTCCTAACCGGACGCGTCTGGTCGTCTCGACCGTTGTAGCCGCTGAACTACCGATCGGACGCTTTGCCAAATAGCGTCGGTCGCGCTACGCCACCGGACGCGTCCGTCGCAGCGATTCAGCAGCGCTGAACCTCTCAGACTTTCGATCGGACGCTGTGTTTCTGCGTCCGTCCGGTCGCTTCGCCAGTCGTCCGGTCCTTGCGTCCGGTCGCTGTCTCTGCCGAGCCACCGGTCAGCGCGTCCGGTCAAGCTTCCGATGTCCGGTGCCTCTCATGCGAGCTTCGTTTCTTTACGATCTTGCGCGCGGCTTGGTTCCTATCTTCATGCTTGGACTTTGCTTGACATCTTGGGTCTTTTCTTGTGCTTCTAAGGTCTTGCTTGAGGTGTTGATCATCGATCATCATGTCGCCTTCGTCCAAGTCACGTCTTGCACCCTATTGGACTACAAAATAAACACTTGCAAATTCATTAGTCCAATTTGGTTGTGTTGGTCATCAAACACCAAAATCCAAAGTAAATGGGTCAAGGGTCCATTTTCCTTACAATCTCCCCTTTTGGTGATTGATGACAACACGACCAAAGCAAGCAAATGATAAAAATTTTAAATTTAAAAATTATCTACTTGCTAGGATGCAATGCAAAGGGCAAGGTTATATGATACTAATTGATAGATATCAATTAAAACTTTACTCAAAAGCATGTCTTGCCCTTGCAAATGTCCCCATGTGATATTATGGATCGAGCCTATCTTTCTAAAAAAATCGCAATCCATAATTCACTTTCCTCCCTTTCTGGACCATTACCACTTGTAGACATCAACTTGATGCTTGCTTTTGGTCCTTCAAATTCTCCCCTTTGGCATCAAACACTAAAAGGAAGACATTAGTAGCACAAGGGAGGTCAAATTTCATGATCCTTTGTGTATAGAGAGAAATGGATCACAAAATTTGACTCTCGCATTATATAGACTAAGCTCCCCTAAATATATGCATACATATGGTAGAAAGCAAAGCATATGCATAATTAGCAATTTGTTGCACAAGAGAGTTTAATCTATATAATGCATGGAGAAAGCATATAAATATGAAATGAGATCAACATGATGATGCCAATTGAAGAACGATGCTTCTCTTCGGGGACTCCATTTTCCTTGCAATGAGACTACTACACACATGATAAACTTGAAAAAGGTGTTAGTCTCAAAGCGTCCATCTTGTAGATGATCCTCCCCCTAAATTTGTGCATGGAGACATGGAATACTTGTAGTACTCATGCACAATTGATTTTGGAGTCAAAATACCATCTGAAAGATGATATTTGGGAGAAAATTATCTACAATTTGGACTTTGGCACATATTAGACAAACAATAGTAAGACAAGCTATGTGCCGTGCTCTTAAGCAATTTTAAACCATGTAGGTTTGCTCCAAGGGTTAAGAATGAAACCGAGCAAGCCTACCATATGATATACCTAGTGTATGCATGACAAAAGATATAAGAATTCAAATGCAAACATAGGTATGAAGAGTAACTAGATGCAAAAAGGTACCAATTGTAGGAAAATTTTAAATCTAATATCAATTGAAGTAAATTAAAACTAGTTACCTAACATGGGAAGGGGAATTTGGGTCCATAGTATTCACTAACCCACTTGGCAATGATTTTGTCCATCATGATGCACCCCATGAAACGCACCCATACTTTGCCAAGTCTCCAAATTCCCAAACCAAGCGGACTTCTTACTTCCCTTTCGGGATCCAAACCTTCTTGGTGCTCTTCATGTTGGAAATGATTTCCTTTGGCACCCAAAAGCGTTTGACCCCATTGTTTGCTTGCTTGTTCACCTTGATGGCCACCACCTTGTCATTTTTCTTCTTCTTCAAGAGATAAGGTGTGGAGGCCTTCTTGTCCACCTTGTTGGTGTAGGTGTTGGAGAGCTTGCTTGTTTGCTTTTTCTCCTTCTTCTTTGCTCCTCCCCCATTCTTCACCTTGCACTCATAGGACTTGTGGCCTTCTTTGTGGCACACGTAGCAAACCACGATTTGTCCTTCATCAAGCTTCTTCACTCCCTTGACGGTGTTATCTTGATGAAGTTGGGTTTGCTTCGCCTTGCCTTTCATTTGAGTCAAGTCCTTGGTGAGGCGAGCTACTTCTTGCTTGAGTTGCTCATTCTCTTTTGCAACCTCTTGTGTGCATGTATCTACACACACTTTCTTAACACAAACTTGGTTGCACAAAGGTGAGTCTAAACATAAATCATTGCAAGAGGTAGATGCATCCTTTTTAATTATGTCATTTCTTTTAGATGCCTTGGTGGGGGTATTTTTTTCGGCCTTAAGATTAGCAACTTGATTTGTTAGCTCATCACAATGTTTGCACATGATTTCCATTTTAGCAAGCAAACTTTGATAATCATTTTGTGAGCTAGCTAACTTTTCTTTTAATTTTTCATTTTTCTTTTCAAGTTGCTTATCATTAATTGTGCATGCACTTGTTGTTGCACTAGCCTCAAGTTGCTCAATTTTAGTAGATAGTTCAACATTGAGATTTGCAAAGTTTTCATATTGTTCAAGCAAATTCTTGTATGCTTCTTGTGAACTACCTAGCTCTTCTTTTAAAGTTTTGAGCTTCTTTTGTTGACTAGTGCAAACTTTAGCATATTTAAGATTTTGTTGCACAATTGTATTGTAAGAAGGCAAGTCATCATCACTATCACTCTCACTAGAGGATGAGCTTTTGTTACCTCGTGCCATAAGGCACACACGAGAAGAGCTTGATGATGAGTGCTTATGACCTCGCTTTTGTGATGGTTTTCTTCTTCACTTGAAGAATCATCCCATGACCTTATTGTTGTGAGGGCTTTGTTTTTGCACGCCTTCTTCTTTGTCTTGGGTGTGGGCTTGTTTGGACAAACTTCCACAAAGTGCCCCATCTCGCCGCATCCGTAGCATCCTCTCTTTCTTTGCTCATTTCTTTGATTGGTGAAAATGAGATCTTGAATTTGGATGGGCACACCCTTGACATTGAGCCTTTGGATCATCTTCTCCACCTTGTTGATTAATTTGATTGATTCTTCATCAAGGTCGGAGGTGGAGGAGGAAGATTGATCATCATCACTTGATTCTTGTTCATCATCATCATCACCCTCATCTTCTTCTTCTTCACTTGAGGAGCTTGAGCTTGAGCTTGACTCAACTTTCTTGCCCTTCATCTTTTTCTTTTCGCTACAAGCGAGAGCTTTGC
Source organism: Miscanthus lutarioriparius (assembly GCA_904845875.1). NCBI lineage: Eukaryota > Viridiplantae > Streptophyta > Magnoliopsida > Poales > Poaceae > Miscanthus > Miscanthus lutarioriparius. The sequence goes on from CAJGYO010000006.1 coordinate 79,489,880, forward strand.
CTTTGCTTGATGAAGATGCTTCTCCTTGACCCATCTTACGTGACATTTCAAATGCCACTAGCTTGCCAATGACAATGCCCGGGGTCATGGTGCTCAAGTTCTCCATGTTGTGAAGGATGGTGATGATGCTTGCATATTTCTTTTGTGGTAGAACGGAGATGATCTTCCTCACGATGTCCGCATCATCTAGCTTTAATAATCCTATTGAATGGAGCTCATTGATAATTAAATTCAATCGAGAATACATATCACGAACAAGCTCATCATCATTCATAGCAAAGGAATCATAATTTTGCTTAGCTAGACAATGTTTTTGCTCACGGACATTACTTGTACCGTCATAGAGCTCTTGAAGTTTTAACCAAATTTCATGTGCCGTATTTAAGGTGAACACTTGGTTAAACACATCCATGCTAAATGATTCAAACAAGCAATTCTTAGCTCTAGCATTAAAATGCATTTCTTTTTCATCACTCTTTGTGGGTTTTTCGGGATTCTTGATGGGTTTCATCCCGTCACGAGTGACTCTCCATACACCCAAATCAACCGCCTCAAGGTGGCAAGCCATTCTAGCTTTATAGTATGGGAAGTTAGAGCCGTCAAATTGTGGAGGCCTAGAGGTATCCATCCCAACCACTCTACAAGCGTCGGCTCAATGGCGGTTAAGCCAAAGGTCCAAATATGAGCCAACCGGCTCTGATACCACTTGAAGGACACGAGGACGCCTAAGAGGGGGGGTGAATTAGGCAACTTAAAAACTAACTCTAAACTATGGCCTCTTTTTCTACCTCTAGCAAAACCTATGCAAAAGATAATCTATCTAGATGATCAACTACGGTTTTGCTAGTGTATTGCTATCTCTACCACAAATGATAATAACATGATCAATGTAAATGCGGAAGCTTAAAGAGCAAGGTAGAGATATGCAAACTCCCATTGACGACTCCGGTATTTTTACCGAGGTATCGAGAAGCGCAAGCTTTCCCTAGTCCTCGTTGGAGCCCCTCGCAAGGAATCCCTCGCAAGGGCCAAGCTCCCGGTCGGGTAACTCCGTGGATAGCCTCGGCCTTCCCCACGCAGCAAGTGGGTCTCCGATGTGTGCCTTCCGGCAAGCCTCTCCCGGATGCTCCCCATTGCCTTCACTATCAAGCTTTCGGCCGAAACGCCAGAGCCTTGTTCCCTCCGGTACACGCGGCCACCACACTACAAACGCGGTTGGTGTGATCTCGCAAGACTTCAAGCCCCTCCGATGTACAACACTTGTGCTCACAAGCACGGGGTGGCAAGAGGTATGCAAACCTCACTTAAACACTAGGCAAACACCTAGAGCAAGCGCATAAGCGATGGTCTAATCAACCTAAACTTCGCAAAGCACTTATGCTAATCACCTAATAAAACACTAAGCACTATGCATGTGGAGATCACTCAAATGGTGTATCAACACTCTTGATATGTTTCATCAGCTCCACACTTCTCAAATGGCCGGTTGGGGGTTGTATTTATAAGCCCCACCGAGAAAATAACCGTTGGGGTCGAACTCCGCCGAATCGCCATCGACCGGACGCTGAATCGTCTCTGACCGACGCGTCCGGTCGTCGTCTCGACTGTTAGCCGCTGAACTACCGACGGACGACGCCAATGTCCGGTCCGCTCGCCACCGGACGCGTCCGTCGCAGCTTCAGCGCTGGAACGAACTTCTCTCAGATTGATCGACGCTGCGTTCTGCGTCCGGTCGATTCTTGCCGCCAGTCCCGTCCTTGCGTCCGGTCGCTGTCTCGCTGAAACCACCGGTCCAGCGTCCGGTCAGCGCTTCCAGTCGTCCGTCACCTCTCATGAGCTTCGTTTCTTTTACGATCTTGCGCGGCTTGGTTCCTATCTTCATGCTTGGACTTTGCTTGACATCTTGGGTCTTTTCTTGTGCTTCTAAGGTCTTGCTTGAGGTGTTGATCATCAGATCATCATGTCGCCTTCGTCCAAGTCACGTCTTGCACCCTATTGGACTACAAAATAAACACTTGCAAATTCATTAGTCCAATTTGGTTGTGTTGGTCATCAAACACCAAAATCCAAAGTAAATGGGTCAAGGGTCCATTTTCCTTACAGAGATATGGACTAAATGGGAGTCATGGGGATGCCCCGTAAGGAGGCCCTGGCTGCCCTTATATAGAGTCCGGAGCCAGGTTACAAAGGAGGTTCTCCCAACAAAAGGGTCATGAGCCTGAGGGAGGGGGCCTAACTAACTCGGCTTGCAAGTAACGCCATCTTGTGGTGCACGTCTTGGCATGGCTGTCATTATGGTCTTGTGCTCACGTCGCGGCATGGCATGACGTGGTGCCACAACGCCTCGCCATCATGGCGGTGTTGGTCGCCGATCATGTTGTGGAGTTGGTGGCCATGATGTCGAGCTCCGGGGTCCCCAAGGCCATCGTCGTGGATCCCATCCCACGTGGTCTTGCTTGGTCTTCGTTATCGCCTCCTGATCGTCCGGGGGCATCGTACGAGAGTAGGTAGCCGCCCCTGGGTCGCCGATCATCTTGCTGCTTGTGGAGTTGGTGGCCATGATGCAGAGGGAGAGGTCATGGCCGACCTCAGGCTCAATGGTTGGCCAGGTCCGCTTAGCTTAGCTAGACCTCGGTCGTTCGGGCTCAAGCTTGGCTTTTGTATCGTGGGCCGTCCGGCCTGTCTGTTAGTGGATATCTGGAGACATCCGGGATAATAACCCCGACAAGTTCTCTCCTCCATTGGTATTAGTACACCTTCACTTTTCAGTCAGAAATGTATGTGTGTATCTGATGGGTCCAGTGTTCTCCTGGCGTGAAATGTAAAACACTGATGCTAACTTGTCTGATATGAAAGAAGGCTGACCACTTTTATTTTGAGATGACTCTGGTCATTTCGTTGCTATTAAGTCGTAAAAATGTGTCCACATCTGAGTAAAGTTTCATCATGGCACGTATCTCACATATAACTCAAATGACTGAATGATACAACCAAATGGGCGTCGATGCTCTAACGTAAGAGAAGACTTCCCAGAAGCTCATGTTCAAACTCAGCAAGAGGATTTCCCAGAAAATAAAACCTATGGGTACTTCCACTTGCACTACTGTACGTTTTGCACGGATCAACAATTAACCCCAAAACTGAGCTGTTTACTTCACTCAGCTGTCCAGGGGTAGCTCGCCACAATTAACGATGCGACAGGGCTGCTTGGGAGTATCGGACCTGCTGGTTTCTTGAGATTCAAGCTGCTTCACCACGTCCATCCCCTCTAAGACATGTCCAAACACGACGTGACGGTTGTCCAACCACGGTGTCTGAGAAGAATTCCATTATTTCAGACTTCAGAGTGAGCCAAATACCACAGATATATAAGACCTCGATGGCCGGTTCTTGCTGAACTAAACAAACATAAGAAGTCCAAAGGCTATGTTTTGACAAGGGATAGTTTATTCATGATATATTATCCTACCACATCTAGATGTACATATACTACCTTGAATCTTGTCTTGTCCATACATAAACAACAACAAACCCAATCAATGTCATCGAGTTGAAAATGTCATGGTGCTCACTTATGACATGTAATAAATCAAAGTATATGAATAGATTTTTAGATTTTTAATAGGCAAAGTTCAAAGAATTTTGTGAAATATATAGGTGCTGTGAAAACTAGCCAAACAACTTAAACATAATCAGTTGGTAACTTTGACCAAAGGTCCAAAAAGAATAGAACCACATAACATATTTTACAAATCTGTCTAAAGAACAACAGATAATTATTTTCATATGAATCAAGAGTAACAAAATACTAGGAGCTCACTTATGACATGTAATAAATCAAAGTATATGAATAGATTTTTAATAGGCAAAGTTCAAAGAATTTTGTGAAATATATAGGTGTGGTGAAAACTAGCCAAACGACTTAAACATAATCAGTTGGTAACTTTGACCAAAGGTCCAAAAAGAATAGAACCACAAAACATATTTTACAAATCTGTCTAAAGAACAACAGATAATTATTTTCATATGAATCAAGAGTAACAAGATACTAGGAGACACTGACCAACAGAAGTAAGAGGAGGCCGATGGGCCTGGACAGTAACCCCTCCAAAAAGGAATCATTGGAAATTTGTGCTTAAGGATTAATGTTTCTCTTTAGGATGTGGAATGTATCTATGTAAATAGGCAGTTTTGATTGGAGTCTCCTCCCTCCCCCTTTTCTGAGACAAACGGATTTTTCTAGCCAAGTTTGTTAAGGGTGTATATAAACTTGTTACTACTCTGGTTCAACAGCTATCTAATCAGCTACTACAGAATATAGCAATGGAACTACATATATCTACCGAAAATATATACCATTGGAACTACAAATATGTACTGAAAATACCGACTTGTTCTTAATTTTCCTATATTCTTTAAGACTATCAATTACATTCACTGATCAACATTAGATTTGAATGTGAATCATTAATCAAAAGCTAGATTCTTAATGCTGCAAAATTTAAGATGTTCCAGCAGGCAAAATAGTGAGCCAAATGAACTCTATCATTACTACAAATCATGAATGCCTTACCTTCACAGTGCAAATGAAAAATTGACTTCCATTTGTGTTAGGGCCAGCATTTGCCATGCTTAGCACACCAGGGCCAACATGCTTCACTGCAATAAAGTAAGACAAAGAACCTCTCAGTTTAAGAACTAGTGAAATGGCACCAGACACCTCGACAATTTGCAATTCAACAGAACTTCATTCAGAATCAGTTTCCTGTAAGCTCTTGTCTGTATTATTAAATTAATGTGAAGAAGTAATTCATAAAGAGCATTTCTCAAGCCTCCTTGGGCAGTCCATGACCCCATTAAAAAATATATATCTGATCAGGTAAGAAGGATCACCAATGCATGCGGAATCTAATTTTTCTGACAATGGTAATAATGCATATTGTTAGTAACAGAAAGCTAGATGAAGTTCACACAAAAATTCATCATAATGAGAACAGAATTAATAGCAGTACTTTCAAATGAAAATAAAATAGTAGAAGGTAATAAAGTAGAAGGCTCAGAATCACTTACACGCAAAATTTTCATCATCGAAGCATTCACCATAAATACTTCTCCCACCAGTACCCTGTGGTCACCACTAATAACTTAGCACTAGGATAAGTGAAGATGACCTTTTATCTCCTGACAGAACTAGTTTCTCTGAATAAACATTATCGAACTTCCTGAACTTTATTTCACTTTCATGGGTAATTTTCCTATACCTTTCACAATTTGGTTATCAATTCTTTGAAAAGTATAATGTTACCCATAACTAATAAGTAGCCAGTGGTAGCTTTTGCTAGTCTGCTACTTCCATGGTGCAAACTTGTGAGGTGGAACCCTACCCCACTCATCATCAGCGTATTGATTTGGTTCCATATTGACAAAGAGCAGAGAAGTTCTGTCTTCACCATTACTCAGCAACATAAACCCAAATTTAATTTGCAAACTAAATGTACTTTGCGCAACTTCGGCACCCAACAATCAATTTTGTATCATGAGTTACACCAATCTACATTTTCACATCATGTTCATTCCCTTGCTGCATTATACGAAACTTGTGACTAAAAAAAAAAAAAATCTAAGCTTATCTAGTGAGACACAATCATTCAAGCAGTTTTGCAGACAAAGCTCAATGGATGTATCATTATTGACTATGATTAACGGTGGAAATAGAAGTGACAAATTGCATAAAGGGAGCTGCTTTGTGCTAATAGTTTGTAAAATGGTTTCAACTTATCTACACACAAGAGAATAGATATTTAGTGATGCAATGCAGATAGTTGAATGCTAACTTCAAGGTGCAATTATAGTACAGAGTAATATCCCAATAGACATTGGATGAGATAATGCTCAACGTTCCACAAGCATGTCCACGGAGACAATATAAATAAGATCCAAACAGGCTCAACAAATTCGATGGGTTGTGGAGGACTTGATGCACTGGAAGTATGGCTCTAGTTTGATATATTAAACCCATATGCCAATAAACATGTGGCCCATATGATTGACCATTGACTGGTGATACCCATCCTATAAAATCCAATAGTAGATCAGATAATCAATAAACTGATGTTTGAGCAAGGCATGATACTCAACTATTAGGAGACTTACAGCGAGTATGCAGATCAATAGGTGCAATATAACTTTATCTGGCCGAGCTAAACAGACTGGATGTCTTGGAAGACAAAATTTCATAACTGATTTTGTTCATCTTTCAGGTTTTCTTTCCATGTTGGAGTTCATTCTATTGTTACTTGTGAGCAATGATTTACTATGTTGATTGATGAATATATAGGAACCTCAATTCTACTCTCCTCTTCTTCAGTTGTAGGAATATTTAACAAAATCTACAGTAGCCATTCAGGCGAAATGCGTACTGGTAAAAATGATTACATTGTTTTCCTGGAAGTCCCCGCCTTGAATCATAAAGTCCTTGATGATCCGGTGGAAGGAGCAACCCTTGTAGCCGTACCCTTTCTCACCTGTACCCCAACCAAAAGAGCAGCAATGCTTGTTAAATTCGACTGATAAAGCTACTGTGACTAACGCTGGTTCAAATTCGATCTACAGCGTACGCACCAGTGCAGAGTGCACGGAAGTTGTCGACGGTCTTACGTACGACCTCTCCGAAGAGCCCGATGACGATGCGGCCAGCGGGCTCCCCGCCGACCTCCGCGTCGAAGAAGCACTTGGTTGTCACTTTGGCCTGCAGATCCACGGCTCCCTGTAGGGAAACACCGGCAGCCTGTCAGAACGCGCTCGGCCTCGGGGAGCGCCGGTAGGTGCCCGTAGCCGCACATACCTCTGCCGCAGCGGCGCGGACGACGACGGCGCTACGGGCGTCGCGGTGGCAGCCGAGCCTCAGCGCCGGGATAGCGCGGGCGGGGCGGAGTGAGAGCGCGCCGCGTCTCGTTTCCGTTGAGTAGCAGAGGTGGGTGCGGGTCGACGCCGGTGCCGGCGCGAGGACGGAGGGGGCGGACACGGCCGGCATGCACGCCATGGTTGGGTTTGGGTTTGGCTTGGCTTATCGGATTTTGATAGGGCCTCTTTGCACGGTTCTTCGGGTTCATCTTCATCTATTTTACGTAAATCGAGATACAGTGGTGTGATTTATCTATTTTATGTAAATCGAAATTAAAATGGTGTGAAGTGTTTTATAAAATCAGTTTTTCTGGCTTCACCAACTATGACTTCATTAATAAAATCGTTTTGGATAAACCGTGCCAAAACTTTAATTGAAAGTTTGGCTTATCAGATTGGAGGGAGAAATCAAGAGGGCGTGGTGAGCAAGGGCAGCCCAACAAGGGGACGCTGGAATGGCCCACAGAGAGGCTAGGCCTCCGGAGGCAATTGTGTGAACGCCTTTGTAGGGTTGGTCTGTTGGGCTTCTTCCCACTAGACTAATCCTAACTTTTCTCTTTGGGCCAGTAAACTGGGCTATGATTGTGAGTACTTTTGTAGCTTGTCTGTAGTGTGGTAAAGAATGCGATGATTGTCGGCCCCTAAATTGTTGTTGGGCCATCATCCTACTGATGGGCCCGGAAGGAGTGAGAGTGGCGGCCCATAGCAGCCAGAGTAGCGCGGCTCTCACGTTCCCACGCCCGGCAGGCCGGCACCGATGTCCAGCCGTCTAGGCAGCTTGTTGCATTTCCATTTTTCTTTCCTTTCTTCTATTTCTATTTCTTTTTTATTTTTATTTATTTTTTGTTTTCTATGAGTTTTGATTCTTATATTTTATGTTTCTTTTATTTATTTATTTATTTTTCATTTATCTTTCTTTTCTTCTATTTCTCTGTCCTCTCTTTTTAATGTGTTTTTGTATGTTTTTCATATTTTTCCTTTTATGTTTTATTGTACCCTAATTAATTATTTTTATTTTAATGTTTTACTTTTAAATTTTATGTATGTATTTAATGAGGTACATGTAATTTCATGTAGTATATATGCAATGTTTATGTAGTATACATGTGGCATACCTCTAATGTTCGCTTGAAATATTTCTTCTATAGTATAATATGATTGTTCTCTTAGTATTTACGAGTTGTGTTCTAATTATCGTTATAGTATTCATTATATGTTGCATGATATACATGATCTTGTGGTGATATTCACTTAAACAATTTTTCTGCATCATAATAAGACTATTCTCATATTATTTATGAGATACATTCTAAACTATTGTAGTATTCATGGTATGTTCAGTGATGTATTTTGGATGTTCATATAGTATTTTTTTTAGATATTCCATGATGCATTCTTGATTTTCTCGAAGCACTCATGTTTCGTACGGGGTATATTTTTCAATTTTCCTATAGTACCAATGAGATATTCCATGGTGTATTTTTTGTCATTCGCGTAGTATGTAGGGATGTTCCATGATATATTTAACTCTAATTGATTATTTTCTTTTTTCCCTTTTCTTTTTTATGTTTTACTTTTTTATTTCATGTATTCCATGAAATACATATGATGTTCGCGTAGTATACATGTGATGTTTGCGTAGTATAAATGTGATGTTTCTATGTTCTATTTTTGATTATTTACACGGTATCTATTGGATGTTCCATAGCGTACTCTAGGATGTTCATGCAGTATAAATGTGATGTTACATGATGTATATTTGATCATTTACATAATACATGCATATGTGAGATGTTGTGTGGTATATTTTAGGTTGTTCTAGTAGTATCCGTGTGATGTTCTTTTTTACTTTTATCTATTATGGGCCTTTTCCCTTTGTATTATTTATATTTTCCCTTATGTTTTGTTCTATCTTTTTATTAACTTTGACTTTCTATTTAAGTTTTTTCTAAATATTACATAGATTTGTAATTTATTTTTTTCTGTTGGGGATTCAACCTTAGGCAACGCAGTCCCCGAAGCCAACTGAATTTTTTTTACTAGTGAAATACTTCAATCTTTGAGTTATTCTTGTTAAATAGGAACAACTTCGTTCGAAGCATCATTTGTGGGATTTTCGGGAGAGTATGACAAAGCAGAAGCAAAGCCGAAGGCAGTTGACCGTGCAGTATACTTCTTGTAGAAGTGAAGGATGTTGATCTACTTAATCGGTCTGTTCACTTGTTGGTTTCAACCAGAGCGTATCAGTCAGCCAACAGTATTTTTCTCTCTCAACAAATCAGCCGCACAAACTAGCATAAGCGGCTTGTCGAATCAGCGAATAGACTGAATGTGTAGAAGCGAAGGTAAAGGCAGACATGAAACGCAGTGATCTGCAGTTCAACGTGGGACATCAAGTCCTCCTCAAGCTGCAACCATACACACAATCAACAATGGCTAGCAGACCATCTCCCAAGCTGGCGTATAAATACTTTGGCCCATACAAAGTGCTGGAGTGCGTTGACTCAATAGCCTCACCTTGACCTGTCAGAGGACACCATGAGTCTGTTCGTTTGGTCGTGGTTTGTCATAAATGATCATAAATTTCTAGCTGGAACAGTATTTTTCTCTCACACAGACCAGCCAGCAGTATTTCTTCTGAACCAGCAACGATATGAACCAGCCAACCGAGCAGGCCGCATGTATTTCACATTTCACAACTAAAACTATTTGTTTTAGATTACACACCGGTCTACGGCTCTCTACTATTTACAACTGAACTCTGGAGGCGGCGGCAACAACACCACAGGCTATCATCGACCGACGCCTCTCAGGCAAGGTGCTCAACCAAGCACTTTCCAGAGGCTCAAGCTTCATCTTCGGCGGGGAGGTGTCATGGGTGACTACGACAAGTGAAGCAGGAGGCGCATATGAGGAAAGCGTGTCCATAGTGACTTGCATATTTGCTTCCAGTACGTTTTCATTTATGTATCTGGCCCCGTTCGTTTCGCTGAAAAAAAAAATCAAACACTATTCCGACTGATTTGTTATGAGAGAAAAAATACTAAAAGATTATAAAAGCGAACATGGCAAGTGAGTGTATCGGCATATAACGTGCCCGAATCCTGTATCAAGAATTCATTCAGACAATTGCTAAGACAAACGTTCAGGAAAAGGCTGTCCTAATTGGCGTTCTCATCCGTTCCCTGTACTCGCTTGAGCACTCAAGTCGACGGCCAAGGGTATGACAGGGCTTAATTAAACTTGCCTCCCAAACTCGATGCTTTGTCAGGGTGCCGAAGCAAGCGCATTAACTAAAAGCTGTATACAAGAGATGCGCATGCATCAGACGATAATTTTTCCTGCGTAATCCCACATTAACTAACTGTACCTCCGCTCAAAACAATGGGGACAAAATCCCCACCCCACGGCGACAAGACGAGGCGAACAGGGCGGCAGGAGCAGGTGCGCCCAAGCCACTGAGGTGAAGGTGAGCGCACTGCGGGACGAGGCGCCGGCCGGCGACGGCAATCGTCAGGGACAGGGAAATGCCGTGCACTCACTCGCCATCGCCTGCGCGTCAGCACATAGCAGCAGCCACAGGCCCACAGCAGAAAAAGCACATCGCGGCAGCCACAGCAGGTGCCTGACAGCGACGGCCGAGCTGATTGCTACTTAACTCCGGACCGCCGTGGTCTCATCTTGAACAAGACAGCGTCGGTTGGTCCTGTCGATGATTGGCATTTTCTGAAGGGTCGCTTGACTAAAAGTACTATTACCTGATTTCTTACGAGAGAAAAATACTTTACAGCTTATAAGCAAGCGTACACGGCGTTGTTCAAGCCGGCCACCGTCTCATCTGGTCATCTGTGGCGTCGGTGTCTGGCCGCGCGCGTCGCAAGGTGGTTGTTGGGGTTGGTGAACGTGCCGTGAAGCCAGAGGCCGATTTATATTTAGCACGGGACTTGGCTGTTGTTGGCACTTGGCAGTGGTAAAATTAGTAAAACGGTACTGCAGTGGTTAGTAGCACTCTATTTCTTTGCAAAAAAAAAAAACAATCTCAGTCCCACTTTTGTTCACCCTATTTCTTTGCAAAGAAACAATCTCAGTCTGAACATGCTGCTGCTGCTAGACGACGATGGCAGCAGCAGCTTCCTTGGGTATGTTGCAAGCAACAAGCTACCACATTTGATTAGTATTGGTCTTAGGATAAAGTATGTTTCATTTTCGTATCGTTGGCCGCTGGTCAAGCTTCGCAAGCAAACCCGTGGCAGTTGGAACGACCGGTACACCGTCAGCTTGTTCACTCTTGATGGCAGTAAGATCGGACTCCTCCAGTTCAGCCTGGAACCCTGGGAAAACAAGAGAAGTGTCCCGGTGCTCCCCCCCAATTTTTCTTCTCCGAACTTTGCAGCAAAGGAATGGAAGGAAGACTCCTCCGCGGTTCAGCCTGGAACCCAGGGAAAACAAGAGAAGTCTCCCGGCGTTGCTCCAGTTTTTCTTCTCTGAACTTTGCAGCAAAGGAATGGAAGGATATTCCTGGTTGAAGGAGTCATCGCGCTGATCTACCGTTTTTCTTCTCCCATCACTCTCGACATCAATCTCACGCATCCTCGGTGCAAAGAGGATCAATGCAGACAGAGACAGCAGATAGCTAGCCTCTGGGCAAGCAGGGTATTATAAATGTATGTATCACTGCCTATCCGTTTTGTTTAGTCAACCAATTCAACAAACTGCATTATTCGCATGGAAAATCCTCAACTTGGTCTGTTTGTGATCATCACTAATAATATATGCCAACGGCTCCTCGTACCGGTTGGTCAAGATGTCTAAAAAACTCTCGCTTGCAGGGTTGGAGCCCCCACGGGCGCTTTCGCTAGCCGGAGTTAAAAAATCCTCCGCCTCCCAAAAGCACCGCCCACTTACAGGTTTCTAGCCCTTGTGTAAGGGCGAGAGACGCAGGGGTTCGAGGGTTTTCTCGGATCATGTGAGAATGTTTTTTCCTTGAGCATAAAGTTGCGGGGCTGTCTCGCCCACCGTAGGCCGTAGAGTTTTTATCACTAATAATATATATATATATATATATACTAGCACCACTGTACCGCAACATGGCTCGTCGTAAAACTAGTCCGAATATAGTATGTACGTCTAAACAGCAGGAGTATATATTTGTGGCAAATAGGGGCATATACAGATGTACTCGGACAGTCCTCCTACTTATCCCGTTCAGTTTGGTCAGCCGGATTCTATTATTCGCCCTGTTAAAATACGTGCGTTCGCAAGAAGAAGATGAAGAAGAAGAAGAAGAGAAGAAGAAGAAGAAGAAGATTCCATTATACGCGTACAGAGATATCTAAACTCAATCAGTCTGATCTCTAATGATACTGCTACTACTACCACCACTGGTGCATAAAATAAATAACGTGATCCTGAAACAATGTCCTGAAAAATGGTACCACTGCCAGTCTGCCATGTGTAGGTAGGAGCCAACCGTTTTGAGCTGCATCGCATGGTTCCTTCTGCAAGGGGGGACGCGTCAGGCCCGTGCAATTAGGGCGCTGTCTCCCCTTCCTCCATTTCTAGTGATCCGGACCGTTCGTTCATCCAATTAGGCAACGTGCAAGTGCGACGCGACGACGAAACGGCGCAAGAAACGCGTACATGATCGAGGCCCCGCCGGACTGCCTGTTGCACACGCCACACGCACAGCGGCACTGACGACGACGAAACGGAGCAAGAAATTAAACGCGACGACGAAACGGAGGCCGATGACGAACGAAACTGGAAGCGGTGGCCCGTCGTCCCATCCGGATCGATCCACCGCTGTCGTCCCACGGCCCACGGGGCACGGACGCCAAATCAGTCCGCCACGCACAGGCACAGAATAATAATCAACGCCGCGGGCTGGGCGGCCCCAATTATCCGGCATCATGTGTAGCAGCTCGCCCACGCTGCATAAACAACTCTATCTCGACGCTCCCCCCCACGTCTTGCTTGCTTGTCCTCGCACGTTCTTCTTTTTTCCTACCCCGTCGTCGCCTTCTTCCCCGGTGGTTCCTTCCAGGGCTCCAGTAGTCTTGGCCGACTGGTTAGTCTCCGGTCCCTGCCTATAAGTACGGGCTCATAGTGTGCTCCCATTTCATCACGACAAAGCAACACTACTCATCGCTCACCAACGTGCAGATTAAGGAAGCAGCAGGCCGCCCACTCACTGACCGCGGTCATGGCGAGGATCCAGCTCTACGTCGCCGCGGCCTGCGCCGTGGTCCTCGCGCTCGCCGCCCCAGCTCTCGCCGGCGACCCCGACATGCTCCAGGACGTCTGCGTCGCTGACTACGCCTCCCGTGAGTAAAAACGAAACCTGTCGTCGGTCTTCTCAAGTCGTTTCTTTCCACTTCTGACCCGTGCGTGCGTGCGTGCACCGTGCAGCGGTCAAGCTGAATGGGTTCCCGTGCAAGGCGAACATCTCGGCGGACGACTTCTTCTTCGACGGGCTGAGGAAGCCCGGCAACACCAGCAACGCGGCGGGCTCCCTGGTGACGGCGGCCAACGTGGAGAAGTTCCCGGGCGTCAACACGCTGGGCGTCTCCATCGCGCGCATCGACTACGCTCCGGGCGGCCAGAACCCGCCGCACACGCACCCGCGCGCCACCGAGATCATCTTCGTCCTCGAGGGCACGCTCGAGGTCGGCTTCATCACCACCGCCAACATGCTCTTCACCAAGAGCCTCACCATGGGGGACGTCTTCGTCTTCCCGCGCGGCCTCGTCCACTTCCAGCAGAACAGGGGGTACGGCCCCGCCGCCGTCGTCGCCGCCTTCAACAGCCAGCTCCAGGGCACGCAGCAAATCGCCATGACGCTCTTCGGCGCCATGCCGCCCGTGCCCACCGACATCCTCGCCAAGGCCTTCCGGATCGGCAACGGGGAGGTGGAGCACATCAAGGCAAACTTCGCGCCCATGTAGAATACCAGGCAGCGTCTTCGTCTTCCAATATATGTCTGCACTCGTTGGTTTCTCAATAAATCCCGCGGTGCCTGCCGTTAGTGATCGGAGTGTGCAGTTCGATTTGTTCATCTTCGGTTTGGTTCGAGACATTGCTGACCACGCTTGTTGCTGCTAATTTGTGTGGAGCAATTATATTGCTTGTCCTCCTATAAATAAGATAATCAGTTTTATTTATGGCTTGCGTTGCTTTGACTTGGTTCTTGTTAAGCGTGTCCGACAAAATGACAAATTATGAGATGATGAATAGCGCTTAATCTGTGCTTGCAAATTGTTTGAGAAATTAATAACAATGATTCGCGGACGCCTTTGGCTGTCCTTGTTCCACAACTGCAGTTTCAGTGTCGTCAGGCCATAAAGTCAACGGTTGACAAGATCGAGGTTCTACCGTTCTAGCGGCGGGGATCTTTTTTTTTTTTTGGGGGGGGAGGATGGGAGGTTCTATCCAGTCCAACAATGGAAAACATATTTGAACTTAAGAAAAGACAAATTTTATAAGACCAATAACTAGTCAAATTATATACTTCTATTCAAAGTGATTTTAAGATGAAGTAGCTTTTGTAGTAATAGACAGCATTGTGAGGTAAATTTAAAATCAAAATCTACTTTTGAAGGACCGTTTTTGCTGCTAAATTACACAGTACATTGATGGATGATTACTGGCCTATTGGGAGTCTTCCAATATGCCCTTGATAGTAGGAACTAAACACAATTTACACACACACACACACACACACACCAGTTATTTAATAATTCGGTAGTTATTTTACTAATCTTGTTTCTAATTGTGTGTAAGGACCATTTCTGATGTGTCATAGCAACTGAACATAACATAGGGTGCAGCTAATATGATTGCAATTTATTTGAGAAATTAACAACTATTTGTTGCTAGCTATATATAGTAGTATTTGGGATTAGAAGAAATTTAATGAAAGAGTTATTAGCTTCTAGAAGTACAAAAAAATCGGAATGAGTTGTTACATGTATTGAGTATAAGTATTGTGAGGACCCTACAATTGTCTTGACCAAGTTAAGCTGTCAGTATCGCCTCACACTTAACTCGACCGTACCAACCCGGTTGTTCTCTGATAACACTACCCATGTTAACCATTATAGCAAGTCGTTGTCCATGATCATGTCACATAAGGACACATATAGCTCACACAAGTTCACTTGACATAAAACATAGTTAAGTCTTTACGACATAAGTTCAAAGGTACATTAAGGTTGAGATAACACCTTAAGGTTTACATCATTCAACAACACTACATTGGAAGTTTAACAACATAATACATAGAATGTCCACGAGCCATGCGTGCCACACTCTAGGTTTATGACTGATATAGTGACTTGCTAATACTCCTACTTTGCTGAGGGATCGGGGGCATAGAAATAGCCTAGCTAGGGGCGTTCTCACTTGCAAAACAACTCAAAGGTCCCTGGGTAAGGGATTGCACTTCTCGGGACTTACCCAATTAATAACACAAAGTATTATTCAATTAGCATTAGTAAAAAGTTGGATTTCCTAAATGGCATTTTGTGTGTAAAGTAAATGTTGTATGTTAGCTACGTTAAGCATAACAAGGTTCAAATAAGCACAATCAATTAGATTAGGGGTGGAGCTCGATCTTCCACGAGTCCTTTCATTGTATGCTACTTTGAAGCTAGTAGTTATAGAATGTGCTCATAACTGAGGACATGGTATTTTATCTTCCACAAGTCCTTTCATTTGCTTTCAAGACTATGTAGAGGGTACAGGTACCCACTCAAGAACGAGGATGCAACCATACGACTCATGGGTACATAGGGAGTATCTCACACGCTCAACCTTTCTCGTGCTCGTGCAAATCACCCATGAACGATTTGAGATGGTCCAAGATACTAGCTTTCTAGCTACCTTGAGCTGTCAAAATGATCGGTTGATGGCTAGAGGGGGGAGGGTTGAATATCCTATTAGTAACAAGGCACAATCACAACTAGGCACAAGTATTAGTAACAAAGCGAGCCCTAATGAGCACTATTTACACCTCAACAGGCTAACCAAAGAAAGTGCAAGCCCTAAATAGTTCTAGTAGAAAGGCTACAACTAAGAAAACAACTAGAACAACTAGCAAAGGCTAAGCTCATCTAGCACACCTACACAGTTCTAGTGAGAAAGATAAACAACAAGCAACCACTAGAACTAACTAGCAGCTACTCCATTACTCTAGCAACTACACATGTAAAGAACAAGTGTAGAGGGGGCGTAAACTAAGGGAAAAAGTTGACACAAGATTTTAACCTGAGGTTCGATTGCTTGCCGGCAACCTAAATCCCCATTGCGACGTGTCCAAGGATCATTGCTCCTCCGCAAGCTCAACAAGTCCTTAATCTTGGCTTGACATGAGCACTTGCCTATGAGCCGACTAGATCACGAGGAACACAAGAAGTAGAAATCCACTAGAGCTACTCTTCATGATCTCCCATGGGGACGAGCACAAGAGCCACTCACAAACCAACTTTGGGGCACCTCACAATCTCCAATTGGGCGCTCCACAGAGTCTTGCCGCCTCACAATCTAGGTGGCGGCAACTACTAAGAGTAACAAGAATCCCATAGCCAAGACGATGAACTAGTGCCACTAGATGCAAATTCTCAATGCAAATGCACTAGGTCCTCTCCAATCTCACCCAAATTCAATCTCAACTAAGCAAATATGAGTGGAGTCTTAACTTGAGCTCAAATGAGTGGATATCAACCAAGGGGTCCAAAAGAGCATTATTCAACGAAAGGAGAGCACGGGTAGGTGGAGGAGCTCACCGCGAGGTCGAAGGAAGTGGTCGCGGCGTCTAGGAGGGCTCCGAATGCTGGGTCATTGGCGGCGGTGATTGGAGAGAGAAAGAGGTGCGGGTGAGGGTGAATCCAAGCAATCCATAACCAAAACCAAGAAGTGAGGGCACCTACGGCTATGTTGGGTCATGGAGGATCTTCGAGGCGCGTCGGCGACGTGGATTTGGCATCGGAGCGACAGATTGCAGAGTGGCGGTGGCGAGCTCGAGCAGCAAAAGGAGAAAGGAGAGAGGGAGGGGGTCCGGCTCGGGTTTTGTAGGCGGGCGGCATGCGGTAGATGGAAGGCAAGCGGGGCGCAGACGGATTTGGTCACTTGCCTTGTAGGAGCGACGGAGCGGTGGCTTGCCTTGCATGGCTGCGCCATCGGCGGGGTGGTGGAAGGAAAGAAGCATGCAGGGAAGAAAAGGAAAGGGAGGAAGGCGGTGCTGACGTGCGGGCCAGCAGCGCAGTGAGGGAGAGGAGGGCAAAGCGCGTGCGGGTGGCTGACGCATGGGGCCAGCGGCGCTGAGCTAGGCTACGCGGGCGTGGAGCAGTGGGCCACCGAGCGGTGGGCCGGTGTGGAGCTAGAAGGTGGGAAGGAGGGGATGAAGCGGTTGGGCCGCAAAGTAGGCCGAGCATGGGAGGAGGAGGAGGAAGTTGGGCCGACGGAGAGGAAAGGAGTCGGGCCGCCAAGTGGGCCAAAGCCGGGAAGAGAAGGAAGAAGAGGCTGGGCCAGTTCCTAGGGCTGGGCTGAAAAGGTAGAAAGGAAGATTTTCAAAATCCTTTTCTATTTCCAAATTCTTTTTCTTTTCTTAATTCAAAACAATTTCAAATATGAACCGAATCAAGTATAAATATGATTTAAAATACACTTTTTAATTCAAACATAAGTGAACCAATTTTGGGTAAGTTTTTCGAAAATAACTTTTTAAGTTCTTTCATTTTTCTAATTCCTTTTCTTTCTTTTCTTTTATTTCAAAGCCATTTTCAAACCCTTTTCAAAAACATTCCAAATTACTTTGGAGTTTGGATCAACACCATTCATCACAATAAATAAAATGCAACAACATGTATGCTCACACATGTTACTACCTTATGATGAATTTTAAATTAATGAAAATTTTTATTTTCCTATATTTTATGTGCACAAAAATTTATAAATAAATCATTTTAGCTCTATTTCAAAAGAGGCAATTTTTTTAGAGTGTTACAATTCTACCCCCTTAAGATAAATCTCGTCCTCGAGATTCGGAAGACGTCGACTAAGAGATGGGAATACTCCGTCCTTGGATTCTTCTTTACTTTCTCATGCAGTTCCATCGTCTTGATAAAGATTCACTTTACTTTGCATACTTGTTACCGTTACTCCAAGTAATTTGCCTAACTAATTTCAAAATTTTGACAGGTACCTTGAACAACTCTCAGGTAACCCTAATCACTAGGCCATAATTCTCTTTCCTCATATGTTCACCATCCAACTGACCTTCCTTATGTTCTTGGTCCGAAAGAGAATCTACCACCAATCTTCAAAACATTAATGATTCTGGTGAAGTTGCTCGAACTAGGAATACAACTCTTAATCCTTGGTGTTACTCGAACCTTTTTAGCATAATTCTCCGTTGCTAAGGGCATCGGCCATGACTCCGCTTCTCGAAGTGATAGCACTTTTCTAAGTCATAATCAATCACATTCCAACGAGGTTATCACAAGCTCAAGACCAACTTGGTGAAGATGTCCTATATATTCTTCTGATCCTCCTAGATGTCACTTTTACTTTCAAGAAGATAGTACTTCCATGCTTCACAATGGATAGCTCCAGATAACATGTTAGTTAGTTCAACTCACGCTTCCTTAGTTGACTTAACGAGCAATCCACTACTTTTCTTCTCGTATAAGGACACATCCCACACCTTCATAAGATGCATTATTGTAGATACAAAGCTCTTGTCCTGATCTGACAAAGCTAATATTTAGATTTTACTTCGACCTCTTGGACTCCTTCAAACACTTAGCTGAGGTCTCTTGATCCAAACTAACTTAAAAGCTTCTCCAGTAGCTTTATCAACATCTTGCTGGTCTTGGATAAACTTCCCTCTAACCAAACCTCATTATTTAATACCCTGAGTTCTCTCTTACATCCTTGAGTACCACCACGCTTTCGCTGTGCAAACTAGAACGTAGGACACTTCATCTTGCAAATTCTTCAACTTGGCTACCCCCTTAAGATAAGGTAAAGTAGGGGACACCAACGTATAGCTTGCATTGTCTTGTGATTTTTTTGCAACTTTATAACCAAAACTGATATAAGAATGGTTCTTGCGGTCATAGAAGGGTATTGAAGTCTACTGTTGTTCAGAATTTCCTCAGGATTTTTGATCATCCAAAATCAGAGATATGAATCGATAAAGACAGGCTGCTCCGAAGATAGGATAGAAAAAACAGAAGAAAACCATAACCCAACTATTTATTTCATTAATCCTTATACCTTAAACTTATGAACTAAATGAAATTGTGGGAACACCCAACAAGATCATTGCAACCATTACAAAGATGCAAACAATCATAAGCATAATGACAATTCAACAAGACAGTAAAGATGCACAACTCAATCATCGACTCAACTTGTGATACTATCGTTTTTATTACATAAGGGGCACAACTCCTATCCTTAACTAAGGATCTTGGATTATCTAGCATAACTTCTTCATTCACCACTCTCACCAAATGCTTCTTTCAGGTTGGTTATCACTGACACTTTCTGGTAACAGTCCAGTAGTGATCTGACTCTGGCTACTTCCTTGGTGTAATTGTTGATTCTTCTATGGGCAAGATTTAACATAATGTCCATCCTGCTGGCAATGATAACACTTTCTCTTAGCTGGATCTTTAGTGATGTCATACTCCACAGAATTGTTGCTTAGAGTATTGTCAGCTTGCTGACTCTGTAAGTTCATCTTTGTTTGACTGGACCGCTTTTTAGCTCGCTTGATCTTTCGGGGTTGAAACTCCTTGTAGGTGATTGTCCACCCATCTATGCATACCTCATGTGGAAAGAGTGGAGTAATCTTAGCTTGAGAAACTTCTAATTCTTTAGAGTCTGAGTTTATCTGACTAGGGATTGGAGCTGGACGTGACAATGTAGTATAACTCAAATGTTGATTGCTTCCCAATTCTTGCTCTGTTGAGACCTCCTTTCTCTTCTTATCCACATTGTCCTCAGGTACAGGCTGAATACCTTCATACTTAATTCTTTCTCCTGACGGTGTTGTTAGAAGAACCAAATGTTGGGCATACTTAATCACTCCTTTACAAGCAGATAGCCATCCTTGTCCTAGGATAACATCAATTTCCATTGACTCCAAAACGATAAGGTTTGCCACGAAGTTCACCCCCTTTATGTCAAGACTAACTTTTGGACATATGTGGTCTGTCTTCACTTCACCTCCTAGAGAGTTAATCATCACCGGTTTTCTTATCGGAAGCATAGTTATCTTATGATCTTCTATATATTGGCTAGAGATAAACGAATGTGAAGCTCTAGGGTCAAATAACACTGTGGCGGGAGTTGAGTTTATTAGAATGAAACCATACACAACCTCCTTAGCTCCATGAGTGGTAGTCATATCCACATTATTCAATCTTCCTTGGATGTAGTTTCTCTTTACTTTACTTCCTTGCTCCTGTTTCTTCTAGACCTTCTGTTCTTGCTTCTGCTGTGGTTGATCCTGGCATTCATGTGCCGTCCTTCCAATATCTTCGTTGGACTTCATATTCTTCCAAGCTTCTGCTACTTGTCTCTTTACTGGCCCCTTTGGTATGTTGCTCTGATCTTGCGACAAGCACTGCTAAGAACTTCTGGGCTGATTCATTCCTTCTAGTATTTGCTTTTGCATATCGAATAGCTTTTCCTTATCTAATGCAATCAAGGCTAGCATAGCTTGGTCTTCCTATTCTCTGATGTTGGTAGTTATCTCGTTACGTTCCATCTAATAGACCAAGAGAGAAGATTCAGAATAGGGACAAGGTTTTCATAAAAGAACAGAGGCTGAAGTGAGCATAACTTTTCGCAAATAACAAGGTTAGAGAGAAAGCAAGAAGAAAGCAGAGATGAAAGCATGCTAATACGTTCAGTTTTAACTAGGCTTGCGTCCTACAGTCAGCATTGCTCTAATATCACTTTGTAGCACCCGGTTTTAAGAACAAAACCAAATACACACTATATGTGAGCCCAGAAAGTCAAATCTCATATATAGCCACAAATAAGGGTAATATCAATAGACAATGTTTAAATACATAACGTATTAGTATAAAGAATATAACCTCAGAGTATAGACAGCGGAATGACAACTTCGATCTTCAGGCGAAGACTCCAAATCCACAGGGACGACTGACTGGTTGACCACAAGCCTAACTCCTCCAAACCAGCAATCTAGAACACATCCAGGATTTTTATCCAAAGTATAGAAAAGTAAAGCAAGCGTAAGTACATGTCGTACTCAGCAACATAACATGGGGTTCATGAGGCTCAAAAGGCTGTCACTGGTTTAACTGCGATTAGCCTTTGATTATCATAATTTTAGCAATTGGTTGGCAACAAGTTTATCCATAAGCCCATAAACACATGGTTAGGTAAATATGAATAATGAATAGCACAAACAATTGATTATTAGCATCATCATTAGCCATTAATGATCATCTATTCCGTAAGGGTCCAAGGCCGCTCGTGACCGTGAGCACGGCTGTTATAATAGTTTTTACACTCTGCAGAGGTTGTACACTTTCACTGTGAGTCGTGATTTACCCTTTTACCCGAGGTAGCTAATCTCTTGACCCACTTCCAAGGAAGGTCGGCAGGGTTTACTATGAAGCCTTTCAAAGGTTCGTCTATCAAGTTAGGGCCGCTAGGCGTATGTGGCCCTTCTCTAGGAGTGGCACACGTGGGCACGCAACACGGTACACACATTCCAGTCGGAAAGGAAACATACCCTCTTGAGCCATAAAGGTAACCACTAACAAGCTAGAAAAGGTCCTCATACTAAGCTAAAGCCAGAGCCATATAGCCCTCACAGCTGTACTGTAAGTCCTGGATGATCGCTTACAGATAAGCCCTTAGGGAGAGGAATCTGAAGCATTTAGAAAGTAGCTAAACACTCCAGCCCCTTATTTTCATGTTGCTAAAAAGTCATGTTTTAATGTTTATTGCATATACCATTAGTCAAGTTACAAGATCATGATTTAGTTAAGCACTAGCAAAAACTACCCAATGCAATAACCCAAAAGTTTCAAGGTACAAGATATCAAATATCTAGGATATCCTTATTGGCAACAAGATAGACACATACAATATGAATTAAGTGATTAATGATGAATAAGTAACAAGAATAGTCACATGCTATACTTGCCTTACACACCGATCCTTCGGTAAGCTTTAATCTTCAACGCCCTTCTTCTTTTTCTGGATCACCACGTATATCTCACCGACTGGATGTAATCGTAGAACACCACACAAACATCCATACACAAACATGCATAGCATACAATTGCATCTATATCAGAATAGTACACCAATCATAAAAAATAAGTAAAAGAGATTGAAATACGATTCTACGCATCGCTACGAACACACAGTTGCAAGAGGCACGCTAATCGAAGCTACGGTTGAAAAGATACAACTACCGAAAGATTTACTTTAAAAACAAAACCACATACTTCATTTATTTTAATAATTATATAAAACTTGTATAAGATATTTTAGAGGAAATACTTAAGTTGAATTAAGTCAACTTATATTTGGTTTTAAAATTGAAGTGGAATTTATTACATTTTATTTATAAATCTTGTGACATTTATTATTCAAGTTGGGATCCATGAAATTCTAGAGATTTTGACATTAATACTAATGCGTA
The DNA here is from genome assembly GCA_904845875.1 of Miscanthus lutarioriparius. Classification (NCBI taxonomy): domain Eukaryota; kingdom Viridiplantae; phylum Streptophyta; class Magnoliopsida; order Poales; family Poaceae; genus Miscanthus; species Miscanthus lutarioriparius. The sequence goes on from CAJGYO010000006.1 coordinate 79,512,480, forward strand.
GATCACGTCGTTATGAATCCAACGCAACTTGAACGGACTATTTCGGAGTCAAAATGAATAAGTTATGATTTAAGCAAGTTTTTCTATAGTTAAATAATAGATCAAATCTACCCATGAATTTTAAATATTAAAAACATGCCTAATAGTTGTACAAACATGTAGAAAACGTAAATACGGTCCTAACATAATTCGAACGGGTCAAATCGGACTTAAAATGCAAAAGTTACGCATGAAATAAGGTGCAATGACATTTCTGTAAATAAGCTGAACTTATTTTTGAATAAAAATAATTAAAATATGAATTTACACGTTTATTGGACTGGGCGTACTATTTCTGGAAACTAGAGGGTCTAAAGTGAATAAAAACAGGACTGAAAAACAATTCTTTTGAACTGATCTGGACTACGGGTTGATTCTCTGGAAACCAAAGGGCTATTCTGCAAAACGGGCGTGGCTGACTACGTGTTGACTGCGTGTTGCTGACTGGGCAGACACGTGGCGGTGTGTGAGTGGCGCGGTGCACCACGCGTGCGTGGGCGCGCGCTGACGCGGCACTGTGGACCGAGTCCATGGCCCACGGTGGACCGGTTACACACCGAAACGGTACGGGGTAATCACGACCGTCCACGCGAATCCGACGGCGCAGCGTGATTGGGAGATCCTCCGCCGCTGCTCTATGCCTCTGGCGAGCCCGCCATGGCCGGCGACGAGCCGAGCTTGGCGGCGGACGCCGGTACAGCGATTCCGGCCATCCCGATCGAAACCAAACACACTAAAGTGAACTACATGCGCTCGCGAACTCGCTAGGGTACCGCAATAGGGATGGGGAGCACGTCGGGATGACGGTCCCCACGGCGGCGCCATTGCTAGCGTGACGGGAGCTTGCCGATACGGCGCTCCAGAGCGTTATTCAACGAAAGGAGAGCACGGGTAGGTGGAGGAGCTCGCCGCGAGGTTGAAGGAAGTGGTCGCGGTGTCTAGGAGGGCTCCGAAGGCTGGGTCAACGGCGGCGGCGATTGGAGAGAGAAAGAGGTGCGGGTGAGGGTGAATCCGAGCAATCCATAACCAAAACCAAGAAGTGAGGGCACCTACGGCTAGCGTCGGGTCATGGAGGATCTTCGAGGCGCGTTAGCGACGTGGATTCAACACCAGAGCGGCGGATTGCAGAGCGGCGGTGGCGAGCTCGAGCGGCGAATGGAGAAAGGAGAGAGGGAGGGGGTCCGGCTTGGGTTTTGTAGGCGAGCGGCGTGCGGTAGATGGAAGGGAAGCGGGGCACGGGCGGATTTGGTTGCTTGCCTTGTAGGAGCGACGGCGCGGTGGCTTGCCTTGCATGGCTGCGCCATCGGCGGGGCGGAGGAAGGAAAGAAGCGTGCCGGGAAGAAAAGGAAAGGGAGGGAGGTGGTGCTGACGTGCGGGGCCAGTAGTGCAGTGAGGGAAGCGTTGCTGACGTACCTATATAGATGGTGTTTTTAGCCTTTGCATTCCATTTGTCGTAATTAACTTCATCACCTTGAAGGTGTGTGGGATCCATAGGTTTTGGAAAACCTTGAGAGACGGCTCTAAAAATTCCAACGTCTAAATCTTATAAATAAGCCTCCATGGGACATCTTTGTCTAGGCGGTTAAGCCTAATTTAGTGAGCACGAGGCTCCGATACCAATTGAAAGGATCAAGATGCCCAAGAGGGGGGTGAATTTGACTAATTCTAAAATTCTTTGCAATAATTAAACCCTACATTTATCTCACTTCACCCCTTGTGCCTAGAATATATTTCTATTGTTCTACCGCACAAAAGTTTTGCACCGTAGATTCTAATCCTACTCTAGCATGATAATTTTAGGAATGTAAAGACATGAAATGAATTGTTCAAATATAAATGCTTAAAGTAAGGAGAGGGAAAGGAACACAATGATGTTTTGCCGAGGTATCGGAGAGTCACCACTCCCCACTAGTCCTCATTGGAGCACCCGCGCAAGGGTGTAGCTCCCCCTTGATCCGCGTAAGGATCAAGTGCTCTTTATGGGCTGATTCTTCGACACTCTGTCGCGGTGAATATCCGTGAATCAATCACAACGATGTATGCCTTGCCATTCTTCTTCTTCTTCTTGTGGAAATCCTTCTTCTTGCCATTCTTCTTCTTGTATGTCTTGCTTTTCTTCTTCTCATCATCATCTTCATCACTTGAGTCATCTTTTTTGCCCTTGTACTTCTTCTTGTACTTGTTTTTCTTGGGCTTGGACATTGATGAGCTAGATGACCAAGTTCTCCACAATTATAGCAATCCATCTCGGAGATTGGCTTCCTTCTATTGCTAGTGAAGAATTTATTCTTCTTGCCATCAAACTTGACACCGTTCTTGTTGAGCTTCTTAAGCATCTTGGCGGTTCTTCTCACTATGAGAGCAAGACTTGCATCATCAATTTCATCATCACTTGAGCTTTCATGTTCAACTCTTGCTTTGCCCTTCTTCTCTTGGCTAGCCTTGAATGCCAAGTCTTTCTTCTTGGTGGAAGAAGAGCCATCTTGTGGTGTGATGTACATATACATCTCATGTGCATTGATCTTTCCTAATATTTGAGTTGGTGTAGCAGTGGAAAGATCACCTTGATGAAGCACGGTCACAGTATGCCCATATTTGTCAATGGGGAGGACACTCAAGATTTTTTTAAAACATCGGAGGGTTGCATTTGTGTAAGTCCTAGCCCGTTGACTTCCTCTACAAAAACATTCAAGTGTGAGTATATCTCATTAGCACTTTCTCTAGGAAGCATCTCAAATGAATTAAGCTTTTTCATGACAAGGTGGTAGCATTCCTCACGCTCACTCCTAGTTCCCTCATGGAGCGCACAAATGTCCGACCATAGTGTATGGGCGTCCTTGTGGTTCCGCACACAGTTAAAAATATTTTTGCAAAGGCCTCTATAGATGGTGTTTCTAGCCTTTGCATTCCATTTCTCGTAATTAACTTCATCGCCTTGAAGGTGTGTGGGATCCTTAGGTTTTGGGAAACCTTGAGAGGCGGCTCTAAGGATTTCAACATCTAAAGCTTCTAAATAAGCCTCCATGGGACATCTTTGTCTAGGCTGTTAAGCCTAATTTAGTGAGCACGAGGCTCCGATACTAATTGAAAGGATCAAGATGTCAAAGAGGGGTGTGAATTAGACTAATTCTAAAATTCTTTGCAATAATTAAACCCTACACTTAGCCCACTTCACCCCTTGTGCCTAGAATGTGTTTCTATTGTTCTACGACACAAAAGTTTTGCACCATTGGTTTCAATTCTACTCTAGCATGACAATTCTAGGAATGTAAAGACATGAAATGAATTGCTCAAATGTAAATGCTTAAAGTAAAGAGATGGAAAGGAACACGGTGATATTTTGCCGAGGTATCGGAGAGTCACCACTCCCCACTAGTCCTCGTTGGAGCACCCGCGCACGGTTGTAGCTCCCCCTTGATCCGTGCAAGGATCAAGTGCTCTTTACGGGCTGATTCTTCGACACTCTGTCGCGGTGAATCGCCCACAACCGCTCACAACTTGAGTTGGGTCATCCACAAGCTCCGCCGAATGATCACCAGACTCCCAATCACCACCGAGCCGTCTAGGTGATGGCGATCACCAAGAGTAACAAGCACAAACTCTCACTTAACCACAACAAGCATAATGAGAAGGGTGGATGCACCCTTGCTACTCTCCTTGCACTAATGAGGACCTTAATCTTGGATTCTCAAATCTCAATCACCTCACTAAGCTCTTGCTCTCCTTTGCACTCTCAAGGGTATTTCTCAGCTGAACAAATGGGCAAGAGCCCTCCCATGGACGAGTGGAGTAAGTATTTATACCCCCTCATTCAAAACATAACATTTGGAGGTTGAGCCAGCATTCTGCGGGGTGACTGGATGCTCCGGTCAGGGTGACCGGACGCTTCGATCAGTTATACCCGCAAAGAGCCGTTATGCTCTGACCGGACTCTGACCAGCATCCGATCAGCACTGACCAGACGCGTCCCATCAAGAAAAACGCTCTTTGGAACCTTACTAATGTTGACCGGACGCTGGAACTCAGAGTCCGGTCACTTCGCTGTTCAGCGTCCGATCGGTTACCGAATCCTGACCAGCGTCCGGTCAGCACTGACCGGACGCGTCCGGTCAAGAAAATCCCTCTCTGGAACCTCTCTGGAGTTGACCGGACGCAGGCACCTAGCGTCCGGTCCACCTCCACTCAGCGTTCGGTCTGTACTAAACGACTGCAATTGATCAAATGAACTGACCGGACTCACCCTCCAGTGTCTGGTCACAACCAGACCAGCGTCCGGTCAATCATTTGACCCTCCATTCACTTCTAACTCAAAATTCTATGTGAATGAAGTTTACTCCAATTGATCTTAGGGCTACTCCTGAGCTACCTAGTGCTAGGTTTGACAAGTGTGCATCACACCTAACCCACTAAACTCACCTAGGTCAAGCTAATAGTCTATATCTCCCTTAATAGTACGGTCAAAGGAAAAATAAAATCCTAAACTACTCTAAGTGTTTCTTCAACACCAAACGACACTTAGAACTAGTCCGTCCTTAACCTTGTCGTCCATTCTTTGAAAACCGAAATGATTTCCGTCGACGGGGGCATGACAACCATGATTGCCCAATCAATTGTCATTGCCATGACCTAACTCGAATTGCCTTTGCAAAACACACGTTAGTCATAGTAATATCATGTCATCATTAATCACCGAAACCCAACTAGGGGCCTAGATGCTTTCAATCTCCCCCTTTTTGGTGATCGATGACAACACAACCTCGAGTATGTAGAAGAGATTAGTGAGGTTTTCAACATACTTGGTTCATATAAGCTTTTGACAATAAGAGCAAAAGGGTTAGACATGCTTATATGATCCAAGCCAACATGGTGTACTCAATAGATATGAATTAAGCATGAGTACATAAAAGTAAAGCTCATTTGAATCGGAGTAAAACACGGAAGCAAAGCAAATGATCATAACCAAGTAACATGACATATATAAAGATATCAAATGTAGAGAGCACACATGTCACATAAGTCTCACAATCACAAGTATGTAATGCAATACATGAAAGAAAACATGAATGCACAAAGTATCACACATAAAGAAACGAATCACATGCTCCCCCTAGATCACATGCTCCCTCTAGATCTAATATACTCGCTCCCTCTCCCTCTTTGGCATTAAGCACCAAAACCTAAGGGTCAGACGGTGGGATAGGAGCAGACGAGTCGGGCGCTGAGGTGCGGTGAGAAATCTAGAACTGAGCAGCATTTTCCTCGGACCCTGAACTCTGAGCGGTCTGGCCCTCTGTCGCTGGAAATGAAGGTGAAGCGGTCTGGGTCTGCTCACTAACTGGTGTGGTCTGTGACTCTGAAAGTATCACTGTAGAAAGCGGAGCCACATCTGCCACTGTCGCTGCGACTGTCTGAGGTGACTGCGACAAGTGAAGCAGGAGGCGCGTATGAGGAAAGCGTGTCCATAGTGACTTGGCATATTTGATTCCAGTAAGTTTTCATTTATGTATCTGTCATGTAGGCCTAGGCGGCCAGGGAGTGTATCGGCATATAACGTGCCCGAATCCTGTATCAAGAACTCATTCAGACAATTGCTAAGGCAAACGTTCAGGAAAAGGCTGTCCTAACTGGCGTTCTCATCCGTTCCCTGTACTCGCTTGAGCACTCAAGTCGACGGCCAAGGGTATGACAGGGCTTAATTAAACTTGCCTCCCAAACTCGATGCTTTGTCAGGGTGCCGAAGCAAGCGCGCCCCACGGCTGCTCTGCCCTGCAACTAACCAAACCTAAAAGCTGTATACAAGAGATGCGCATGCGTCAGACGATAATTTTTCCTGCGTAATCCCGCATTAACTAACTGTACCTCCGCTCAAAACAATGGGGAGAAAATCCCCACCCCACGGCGACAAGACGAGGCGAACAGGGCGGCAGGAGCAGGTGCGACCAAGCCACTGAGGTGAAGGTGAGCGCACTGCGGGACGAGGCGCCGGCCGGCGACGGCAATCGTCAGGGACAGGGAAATGCCGTGCACTCACTCGCCATCGCCTGCGCGTCAGTACATAGCAGCAGCCACAGGCCCACAGCAGAAAAAGGACATCGCGGCAGCCACAGCAGGTGCCTGACAGCGACGGCCGAGCTGATTGCTACTTAACTCCGGACCGCCGTGGTCTCATCTTGAACAAGACAGCGTCGGTTGGTCCTGTCGATGATTGGCATTTTCCAAAGGATATCATCCTTGTTCAAGCCGGCCACCGTCTCATCTGGTCATCTGTGGCGTCGAGTCTGGCCGCGCGCGTCGCAAGGTGGTTGTTGGGGTTGGTGAACGTGGCGTGAAGCCAGAGGCCGATTTATATTTAGCACGGGACTTGGCTGTTGTTGGCACTTGGCAGTGGTAAAATTAGTAAAACGGTACTGCAGTGGTTAGTAGCACTCTATTTCTTCACAAAAAAAAAACAATCTCAGTCCCACTTTTGTTCACCCTATTTCTTTGCAAAGAAACAATCTCAGTCTGAACATGCTGCGGCTGCTAGACGACGATGGCAGCAGCAGCAGCTTCCTTGGGTATGTTGCAAGCAACAAGCTACCACATTTGATTAGTATTGGTCTTCGGATAAAGTATGTTTAATTTTCGTATCGTTGGCCGCTGGTCAAGCTTCGCAAGCAAACCTGTGGCAGTTGGAACGACCGGTGCACCGTCAGTTTGTTCACTTTTGATGGCAGTAAGATCGGACTCCTCCAGTTCAGCCTTGAACCCTGGGAAAACAAGAGAAGTGTCCCGGTGTTCCCCCCAAATTTTCTTCTCCGAACTTTGCAGCGAAGGAATGGAAGGAAGACTCCTCCGGTTCAGCCTTGAACCCTGGGAAAACAAGAGAAGTTCTCCCATCACTTTCGACATCAATCTCACGCATCCTCGGTGCAAAGAGGATCAATGCAGACAGAGACACCAGACAGCTAGCCTCTGGGCAAGCAGGGTATTATAAATGTATGTATCACGCCTATCCGTTTTGTTTAGTCAACCAATTCAACAAACTGCATTATTCGCATGAAAAATCCTCAACTTGGTCTGTTTGTGATCATCACTAATAATATATATATATATATATATATATATATATATATATATATATATATATATATATATATATATATATATATATATATATGTGTGTGTGTGTGTTAAATTGATCTCTAATCCTAAGCTGTGCCCAACGGCCCAGTTGGGCCTTTCATTCGCGCCCTGATCGGGGGCGCCCAACCCACTATGGCTGGAGGACCCCTGTCACACTGCGCAATAAATAGAGGTTCGCCTGAGTCGAGCTGCCCACCGAAATCCCTAATCCGATCTAGAGGGTGCGCAGCCAGTGACGGAAAGCTCCACTGCCTCGCCGCCACCGAACTGCGCCACCGGACTGCGTCACCGGACTCCACCGTCTTCACCGACCGTCGCCGCCCTCACGCAGACACCGACACAACGCCCATGGCAGACGCCGCTGGATCGAAGCCCTACGATGGTCAGTAACCTAGCACTACACTCCTCCCTCTAATCTCTGTCTAGTTCATGTACTAGACATGTTATCCATTTACAAGATGTACCTGGCTAGATCTATGAGTATGAGATTAGAATAGATTAACAATATATACTAGCACCACTGTACCGCCAACATGGCTCATCAGAAAACTAGTCCAGAATATAGTATGTACGCCTCAACAGCAGGAGTATATATTTGTGGCAAATAGGGGCATATACAGATGTACTCGGACAGTCCTCCAACTTATCCCGTTCAGTTTGGTCAGCCGGATTCTATTATACGCTCTCTTAATGAAATACGTGCGTTCGAAAAAGAAGAAGAAGAAAAAGATTCCATTATACTTGTACAGAGATATCTAAACTCAATCAGTCTGATATCTAATAATACTGCTAGCCTGTTCGCTGGTTGGTGCTGGTGCTGGTTTGAGCTGGCTGGTGCTGATTTTTTTGAGAGAAAAGTACTATTGGCTGGCTGGTTTGGGCTGGCTGAAACCAACAAATAAACAGGCTTAGTCATGCCACCACTGGTGCATAAAATAAATAACGTGATCCTGAAACAATGTCCTGAAAAATGGTACGACTGCCAGTCTGCCATGTGTAGGTAGGAGCCAACCGTTTGAGCTGCATCGCATGGTTCCTTCTGCAAGGGGGGACGCGTCAGGCCCGTGCAATGAGGGCGCTGTCTCCCCTTGCTCCATTTCTAGTGATCCGGACCGTTCGTTCATCCAATTAGGCAACGTGCAAGTGCGACGCGACGACGAAACGGCGCAGGAAACGCGTACATGATCGAGGCCCCGCCGGACTGCCTGTTGCACACGCCACACGCACAGCGGCACTGACGACGACGAAAGGGAGCAGGAAATTAAACGCGACGACGAAACGGAGGCCGATGACGAACGAAACTGGAAGCGGTGGCCCGTCGTCCCATCCGGATCGATCCGCCGCTGTCGTCCCACGGCCCACGGGGCACGGACGCCAAATAATCAACGCCGCGCCGTGCCCACGCTGCATAAACAACTCTATCCCGACGCTCCCCCCACGTCTTGCTTGCTTGTCCTCGCACGTTCTTCTTTTCCTACCCCGTCGTCGCCTTCTTTCCCGGTGGTTCCTTCCAGAGCTCCAGTAGTCTCCGGTCCCTGACTATAAGTACGGGCTCATAGTGTGCTCCCATTTCATCACGACACAACAACACTACTCATCGCTCACCAACGTGCAGATTAAGGAAGCAGCAGGCCGCCCACTCACTGACCGCGGTCATGGCGAGTATCCAGCTCTACGTCGCCGCGGCCTGCGCCGTCGTCCTCGCGCTGGCCGCCCCGGCTCTCGGCGGCGACCCCGACATGCTCCAGGACGTCTGCGTCGCTGACTACGCCTCCCGTGAATAAAAACGAAACCTGTCGTCGGTCTTCTCAAGTCGTTTCTTTCCACTTCTGACCCGTGCGTGCGTGCGTGCACCGTGCAGCGGTCAAGCTGAATGGGTTCCCGTGCAAGGCGAACATCTCGGCGGACGACTTCTTCTTCGACGGGCTGAGGAAGCCCGGCAACACCAGCAACGCGGCGGGCTCCCTGGTGACGGCGGCCAACGTGGAGAAGTTCCCGGGCGTCAACACGCTGGGCGTCTCCATCGCGCGCATCGACTACGCTCCGGGCGGCCAGAACCCGCCGCACACGCACCCGCGCGCCACCGAGATCATCTTCGTCCTCGAGGGCACGCTCGAGGTCGGCTTCATCACCACCGCCAACAAGCTCTTCACCAAGACCCTCACCAAGGGGGACGTGTTCGTCTTCCCGCGCGGCCTCGTCCACTTCCAGCAGAACAGGGGGTACGGCCCCGCCGCCGTCGTCGCCGGCTTCAACAGCCAGCTCCAGGGCACGCAGCAAATCGCCGTGACCCTCTTCGGCGCCACGCCGCCCGTGCCCACCGACATCCTCGCCAAGGCCTTCCGGATCGGCAACGGGGAGGTGGAGCACATCAAGGCAAACTTCGCGCCCATGTAGAATACCAGGCAGCGTCTTCGTCTTCCAATATATGTCTGCACTCGTTGGTTTCTCAATAAATCCCGCGGTGCCTGCCGTTAGTGATCGGAGTGTGCAGTTCGATTTGTTCATCTTCGGTTTGGTTCGAGACATTGCTGACCACGCTTGTTGCTGCTAATTTGTGTGGAGCAATTATATTGCTTGTCCTCCTATAAATAAGATAATCAGTTTTATTTATGGCTTGCGTTGCTTTGACTTGGTTCTTGCACTACTGGAAAACCGTACTTCGCCGAATGCCTGAGACTTTGCCGAGTGTTTTTTATCGGGGCACTCGGCAAAGCAATATTTTGCCGAGTGCCAAAATAAAGCACTCGGCAAAGGTGGCTTTGCCGAGTGCCGCAGCACTTGGCAAAAGTCCCACTCGGCAAAAGGTGGTCGGCCCGTAACGGCGGCCACCTGCCGTCAGATTTTGCCGAGTGCCTAACGAATAGCACTCGGCAAATTTTTTTTTATTTTTAAAAACTTATTTTGCCGAGTGCCAGCCCCAGGCACTCGACAGATTTTTTTTTATTATTTAAAAACATATTTTGCCGAGTGTCAGCCCATGGCACTCGGCAATTTTTTTTTATTTTTTAAAACTTATTTTGCCGAGAGCCAGACCAAGGCACTTAGCAATTTTTTTTTACTTTTTAAAAACATATTTTGCCGAGTGTAAGCCTTGGGCACTCGGTAATTTTTTTTTAATTTTTTAAAACTTATTTTGCCGAGTGCCAGCGTGAGGCACTCGACAATTTTTTTTTTATTTTTGAAAATCAACTTTGCCGAGTGCCTCCTTGGTTTTTGGCATCCGACGTCACAACTTGCTCGAAACCTTCACAATTTTTTACCACAGCCTCCACATGCGATAACACGACGCCTCGACAAGTTTCGTGATTTTCGGACTTCGTTTGGATTTTATATAATTTAAAATCACATTTTCGGCAAGTACCTCGACATGTTACGTCAACGAGATGCTCGAGATTTCATGTGAGTTCCTGGATACGGCCTAAACATACCCTAAATATCATGAGTATCAATTTTTGGATGACCAAAGTCCATTATTCCATGTACCTGTAGTTCAAATTTGAAATATATAAAAAAGTCAAAATTGCCCCAAATTTTAAAATAGAGTTTGAAATACTATCACAAGGCCACAGAAAAAAATTTAGGCCCAAAAATAAAAAAAATATATTTTGCCGAGTGCCATGGGGGGCACTCGGCAAAGTTGATTTAAAAAAAAAATTTGTCGAGTGCCTGGCGCTGGCACTCAGCAAAATAAGTTTTAAAAAATTAAAAAAAAAATTGCCGAGTGGCCAAGGCTTACACTCGGCAAAATATGTTTTTTTAAAAAAAATTGCCGAGTGCCCCTTTCTGGAGCACTCGGCAAAGGCCCAATAGAAAATGGGCCGTCGGCCCAAAATCCCCCCATCCCCCTAACCCTATCCGCCTCACCGCTTCTCTGCTTTGGCCCCAAGACGCAGATCCCGGCCCACCAAGCGCCACCCCACCCTCCACACAAGCCACCAGACCCATCGCGTCGGTGAGCCCCACCACACATACGCGCCCCGCCCACTCGCCGCCCCCGAGCACCCCTCAGCCCGGCCACAAGCTGCTCCCAGCGCCTTGCGCTGCCATGCATAGCAGTCTTTGCCACCACCGGCGTCTTGTGGCCATCCCTCCCTCAGACGCTGCCGCCCCACAGGCCCCGTGCTCCCCTGGTCTTGCCGCCGGCTTAGAAGAAGGAGGAGGAAGCAGCAGTACGAAGAAGGGAGGAGAAGAAGGAAGAAGAAGGAAGAAAAAATAGGAGAAAGAAAGAGAAGGAAAAGGAAGAAGAAGGAAAAAAGAGAAGAAAAAGGAAGGAGGAGGAGAAGGGGAGAGGGGGAGAGGGGGAGGAAGCTGAGGTGGAGGGGAGGAGGAGGTGCCTCGGCCGTCTTCTCCGCGTGCCCGTCCCGCCGATGCCCCTACCGTCACCGAACCGCCTACGAGCGTGGGCAAGGTATACCCTTTCTCCGCTCGGCCTTCGTCTCGCTGTGCTTATCGGCCTTCGTGCCGTTGTGATGTCAGCCTTCATGCCGCTGTGCTTATCGGCTTTTGTGCCGTTTGTGATTGTCGGCCTTCATGCCGTTGTTTTTTGCAAGTTTTGGAAACCTCCCCGTGCAGGGGAGGTGCTGCCGAAATTTTGAACTTATAGTGTCATGTTTCTTCTTTTGTAGAGCAGGACCTGTTGGAGGTGAACCGGAGGGCCTCGATCGTCTTCGTCGGCGTCGCGGGTCTGCCTGCACTGCGTCGCCTCGCCACTACGTCGACTCGCCACTGCCTCGCTAGCCTGACTTCACTGACACCCTAGGTATAAATCACCTCTTTTTCCGCTTGTCTGTCGTCATAGATCGGTGTAGCCTAGTTAGGCGTCTCCCGTCCGAAAGAGATATCTTTGGAGGTATGCAGATCTTTGCATACCTGCGAGCGTTTCTGTTTTGGATTGTCCACGTTTTTTGGATAGCCCGCGGATGCGTAGATGGGTTAGTTTCCATGGTTCGCTCCGGTCCGAGACGGTGTTTCGGCATCACCCCCTGTTGTTCTCCGGAGGACCACGTGGCGACCACGGGCACGACCATAGACACTCCGTCGGGGGACGAGGGGACTCAGTAGACGGAGGACAATTCTGCTCAGTCGGCTCCCTACCTGCGAGGTCCCACAAGCCTTCCTCCGGTTCCGCTTCCTGACCGACGCCCACTGGTTCGTCCTGTGGGAAGAAGGTAAGTAACTATAGATGTTATCACTAGTACTTCATATGATATGTTGAAAATCAAAAGAGAAACTGATAATTTTTCATAATCACTTATGCAGGGGCTGGCTAGTTCTATCAGGTGCTCTTGACCCCCCACGCACCCCCGCTACCGTCCTGGGATGTCTGTGTAGGAAACACTTCCCTAGCCTTATAGGCTTGAAAGAGGGGATGTAGGAGCCGACCTGGTCGTGGGACAGGTACAAGCTCGGCTCGGATGACGAGCAGGACAACAAGCAGGAGCGGGTTTTGGCGGACTTTTGGGTAAGTGTCTCACAACATAGCTCAATACATCTCCTCCATTGCTTAAGTCTTTTATTGAAATAATGAACGGATACATCGTGTTTGTATGCAGAGGTACTTCAAGGCCGAAGAAGGTAGAGAGACCCTAGCGGATCAGACGGCACACAGAGCCTGTAAGAAATACGTCGGCGACATGATTCACGATGCGCGACTCTAGGCCCACGTCGACTACTACAGGTCCATCAAGAAAGAGCCCCTTAACAAAACCGGCGCAAGAAAGGTGGCGCTGACCAAGGAGCAGTACCTTCAGGTAGGTGAATAATATTGATTCGTTTTGAGATTTAGTTGGTGCAGAATTGATCTTCTTATATGTCAAACACTTGATGATGTGTAGGTGCCGGCCTCGTGGTGCATGTCGCATAGATCGGCATGGTCGAGGATCATGGACAGGTACCTTGACCCGGTGTACATCGCAAAGCACAAGCAAGGCAAGCGGAAGCGGGCACTGAGGACCGCTCCATCTCACCACCAAGGCAGCCGCAACCTCCCCGCATTCAAGCGGGCACTTGTATGAGATGTCATTTATCTATTCTAACACTCAATTTTGCCTGATTTCTAATCATCTTGCCGTCTTTCTCGTAGGAGGTGGCACACCCGGACGTGCCGGTGTCAGAGTTTGGGGCATGGGCTATGTCCCACATGGGCCCGGTGAAATCCGGTGTCATCTTCAACCCGGATGCCCCTGCCCAGGCTTACTCTGACCCGAGCATCCACGCTAAGGTCAGAGACTACACGGAGGCGGTTAGGGCGCTCTGTGGCTCAGATCACAATCTGAGCACTGAGCCCCTTGAGACAGAGGTGATCGTGAGGCTAGGGCAAGGCAGGAAGCACTGGCGGTTGTGGATTGCAGACGGCGCCGACTCCTCGAGCTCTGCACCCTCTCTCTCCGACGTGAGGGCACGGAGCACGACCAGAAGCCTTCCCATACGTGCACGGCTTACTCCAACACTGTCGTGAGTCGACGAACTTCAGGTAATTCCGGTTAAACTCGTCATACATTGAACGTTACACACATTGATTAGATTTGCAATACTGAAACATGTGATTGAAACACTACAGGCCGAGCTAGCAGAGACAAGGGAGACGCAAGCGCACCTGACTGCAGAGCTGGAGGCCACGAAGAAGTAGATGGCGGACATGTATCAGATCATGCAAACCATCGGGCAAGCATCGGGTGTCCAAGTGCAGTTGCCAGCTCCAGCTCTGGTTCGACACTTCACTCCTGTGAGTATGAAAGTTTAATGCGTTCGTGCCGTTGGGATTGTCGGCCTTCGTGCCGTTGTGATTGTCGGCTTTCGTGCCGTTGTTTCTTGCAGGTTGGAACCCTCCCCGTGCAGGGGAGGTGCTACCAAAATTTTCAATTTTGAGTCTAACACATGCAATCTCTTCTCTTTTGTGCAGCCTCCGTCGGCGGGTTCAAACAATCCCGCTAGCGTGTCACCGACGGCTGATCATGTCAACCCTTGGTTGCAGTCCGGTCCTTCACCGCTGTCCAGGGGGGCACACCTGCAGTCTCCGTCGCCGCAGTAGGGATGTTGAACTTTGTGATGGTGAACTTGTAATAATAAACTTGTGATGTTGAACTTTGGTGCATTTGTGATGGATTTTCGATGGATTTATTAAATATGTGTGTGCTTGTGATATATAATGCATGTTGGTGATATGGATGTGATGATTGATGTATATATATATTGTTTGTTACAATGGAATGTAAAAAAATTGCAATTCTCGGGGTCTTTGTCGAGTGCCATGGGCAAGGCACTCGGCAAAGTTTTTTCAAAAAAAAAAATTCTTTGCCGAGTGCCTCGCCGCGGCACTCGGCAAAGTATTTTTTTTAAAAAAATCTAGAAATTCTTTGCCGAGTGTCTAAATAGGAACACTCGGCAAAGAAATTATTAAAAAAAATAAAAAAACTTTGCCGAGTGCTTGGGCAGGGACACTCGGCAAAGTAAATTTTTAAAAAAAATAAAAAAAACTTTGCCGAGTGCCTGGTCAGGAGCACTCCGCAAAGTACTTTTTTTAAAAAAATAAAAAAACTTTGCCGAGCGCCTGGGCTGGGACACTCGGCAAAGTAATTAAAAATTTTTTTTTTTTGCCGAGTGCTGGGTCGGGCACTCGACAAAATAACCGTTAACGGCCGGCGCGCAACGGCCGAAAATATTTTGCCGAGTGCCACACCAAGCACTCGGCAAAATTATTTTTTATTTTGCCGAGTGCCCCAATAAAAAACACTCGGCAAAGACCCTTTGCCGAGCGGCAAAGCCTTTACCGAGTGCAAAGGGCTCTTTGCCAAGTGTAAAAACACTCGTCAAAGCCGTGGCCTCGACAGTGTTGTTAAGCGTGTCCGACAAAATGACAAATTATGAGATGATGAATAGCGCTTAATCTGTGCTTGCAAATTGTTTGAGAAATTAATAACAATGATTCGCGGACGCCTTTGGCTGTCCTTGTTCCACAACTGCAGTTTCAGTGTCGTCAGGCCATAAAGTCAACGGTTGACAAGATCGAGGTTCTACCGTTCTAGCGGCGGGATCTGATTTTTTTTTGTGGGGGTGGGGGGGATGGGAAGTTCATGGAAAACATATTTGAACTTAAGAAAAGACAAAATTTGTAAGACCAATAACTAGTCAAATTATATACTTCTATTCAAAGTGATTTTAAGATGAAGTAGCTTTTGTAGTAATAGACAGCATTGTGAGGTAAATTTAAAATCAAAATCTACTTTGAAGGACCGTTTTTGCTGCTAAATTACACAATACATCGATGCATGAGGAGTACTGGCCTATTGGGAGTCTTCCAATGTGCCCTTGATAGTAGGAACTAAACACAATTTACACACACACACCAGTTATTTAATAATTCGGTAGTTATTTTACTAATCTTGTTTCTAATTGTGTGTAAGGACCATTTCTGATGTGTCATAGCAACTGAACATAACATAGGGTGCAGCTAATATGATTGCAATTTATTTGAGAAATTAACAACTATTTGTTGCTAGCTATATATAGTAGTATTTGGGATTAACACTACCAGAAACAGGTGATTTGCCGAGCGCCAAAATATTTGCCGAGTGCATTCCATCGGACACTCGGCAAAAAAGTTGTTTGTCGAGTGCTGCAGAAACCACACTCGGCAAAATAATGGCACTCGGCATACCAAACTCTTTGCCGAGTGCTGAAAAAAGACCACTCGGCAAAGTATGAAAATACACTCGGCAAAACAGAGACACGCGGCAAAAAACCGCCACGTGGACATGAGTCAGTTAGTGTGCCTGTCGTTAGGAGTTTGCCGAGTGTCCGTTAGTGGCACTGGGCAAAGAAGTAAGTTTGCCGAGTGTTTTTCTTTAGCACTCGGTAAAGAAACAATTTTGCCGAGTGTTTTTTTTTGCACTCAGCAAATAAATAAGTTTTTTTGTCTTCTAACCTTGGAACTTTTTTTACTCTCTACATACAACATGTGGTACTGCATGTTAAGATTTGATATATTTCTGGATCTGTATGCTATATTGGGCGCGTTCGCTGGTCTAGATGGTCTAGACCAGGTGGCTGACTCCCCTCACAAAACACTGTTTATCAACCAGTCGCTACAGTGTTTCTCTCACACAAAACTAGTCAGTTTCAGTCAAGTTTCAGACCAGCGAACGGGGCTATTTAATTAATTTATTGAATTTCATGGAATTTTTTGGTAAAATCAAATTTGAACGGCAAGTGATTCAAATAATAGAATAAAATGAGTAGAAAAATGATATTAATGTTATTGAGTTCAGTGTGAGGCCTTACCCGGAAAATAAAAAGAAATTTCGAAGATCTTGTTTAGGAAACACGACCACAAACGTGTGGCCGAATGGTTTTTAAATTCTAAAAAAGCAAACGAAGTCTAAAAATCATGAAATTTGTCAAGATCTCATGATATCATACGTGGAATTCGTGATAAAAAATTGAGAAGGTTTCGCACAATCTGTCACGTACGATGTTTACAAACCCAAGTATTACAGAAGAAGAATCGTAGCGTTGAGAATGATTCGGTAGGATTTGGAGTCAAAATGACGGTCGAATTGGGGTTTGACTTCAACACTTTTTGTATAGACAATAGAGAACATAGATTGATTCATGTGAAATTTTGATAATTTTTTGGATCTGTTTGATAATTTTAATTTATTAAGTGCAATTATAGGATTTTAATTGATATAGATTGAATTTGAGCTATAACTGCATGAAATAATAAGTTTTTTTCTCTTCTGACCTTGAAACTTTTTCTACTCTCCACATACAACATGTAGTACTCCATGTTAAGATTTGGTATATTTCTAAATCTGTTTGCTATATTTAATTAATTTATTTAATTTCAAGGATTTTTTTGGTATAAGTCAAATTTAAACTGCAAGTGATTCCAATAATAGAATAAAATAAGTAGAAAAATAATATTCATGTTATTGAGTCCGGTGTGAGGCCTTACCCGGGAAATAAAAAGAAATTTTGAACCTCTTGTTTAGGAAACTCGACCATGAACGTGTTGCTAAATGGTTTTTAAATTCTAAAAAAACAAACGAAGTCTAAAAACATGAGATTTGTCAAGATCTAATGATATCATATGTGGAGGCCATGGTATAAAAATAAGAAGGTTTCGCACGATCTGTCACGTACGATGTTTACAAACCGAAGTA
Organism: Miscanthus lutarioriparius; assembly: GCA_904845875.1. NCBI lineage: Eukaryota > Viridiplantae > Streptophyta > Magnoliopsida > Poales > Poaceae > Miscanthus > Miscanthus lutarioriparius. The sequence continues at coordinate 79,529,810 of CAJGYO010000006.1, forward strand.
TCTCAAAAGTAGAATCGTAGCGTTGAGAAGGATTCGGTAGGATTTGAAGTCAAAATGACGGTCGAATTAGGGTTTCACTTTAACACTTTTTGTATAGGCAATAGTGAACATAGATTGATTCATGTGAAATTTTGGTAATTTTTTTTGGATCCGTTTGATAATTTTAATTTATTAAGTGCAATTGTATGATTTTAATTGATATAGATTGAATTTGACTATAACTGCATGAAATAATAAGTTTTTTTCTCTTCTAACCTTGAAACTTTTTCTACTCTCCACATACAACATCTAGAAAAATCAAATATATATTGTTTAGTGAATTTGAGAAGGTATTTCAAAGTACATTGGAACAAATTGAGTAAAACACGTTATGAAAAAGGAAAAAAATAAAAAAAAACGTTTGTCGAGTGCCTATGATATGACACTCGGCAAAACTGGGATTTGCCAAGTGACAGAACTAGAACACTCTAAAAGGATCAAGATGCCCAAAACTGAGGGGATGAATTGGGCTAATTATAATATTCTTTGCAATAATTAAACCCTACAGTTAGCCCACTTCACCCCTTGTGCCTAGAATGTGTTTCTATTGTTCTACCGCATAAAAGTTTTGCACCCTAGGTTCAAATCCTACTCTAGCATGTCAATTCTAGGAATATAAAGACATGAAATGAATTACTTAAATATAAATGCTTAAAGTAAAGAGAGTGAAAAGAACGCGGAGATGTTTTCCCGAGGCATCGAAGAGTCGCCACTCCCTACTAGTCCTCGTTGGAGCACCCGCGCAAGGGTGTAGCTCCCCCTTGATCCGCGCAAGGATCAAGTGCTTTTTACGGGTTGATTCTTCGACACTCCGTCGCGGTAAATCGCCCACAACCGCTCACAACTTGAGTTGGGTCATCCACAAGCTCCGCCGGATGATCACCAAACTCCCAATCACCACCGAGCCATCTACGTGATGGCGATCACCTAGAGTAACAAGCACAAACTCTCACTTGACCACAACAAGCCTGATGAGAAGGGTGGAATCACACTTGCTACTCTCCTTGCACTAATGAGGACCTTAATCTTGGATTCTCAAATCTCAATCAACTCACTAGGCTCTTGCTCTCCTTTGCACTCTCAAGGGTGTTTCTCAGCTGAACAAATAGGCAAGAGCCGTCCCATGGATGAGTGGAGTAAGTATTTATACCCCCTGATTCAAAACATAACTTTTGGAGGCTAAGTCAGCATTCTGTGGTGTGACCGGATGCTCCGGTCAGTTATACCCGCAAAGAGCCGTTATGCTCTGACCGGACTCTGACCCACGTCCGGTCAGCACTGACCAGACGTGTCCGGTCTAGAAAAATACTCTTTGGAACCATACTGATGTTGATCGGACACTGGAACCCAGAGTCCGTTCACTTCGCTGTTTAGCATCCGGTCGGTTACCGGAACCTGACCAGCGTCTGATCAAGAAACTCCCTCTCTAGAACCTCTCTGGAGTTGACCGGACACTGGCACCCAACGTCTGGTCCACCTGCACTTAGCGTCCGGTCAGTATTAGATGACTACAGTTGATCAAATGAACTGACCGGACTCACCCTCCAGCGTCCGGTCACAACTAGACCCGCGTTCGGTTATTCATTTGACCCTCCATTCACTTCCAACTTGAAATTCTATGTGAATGATGTTTGCTCCAATTGATCTTAGGGCTACTCCTGAGCTACCTAGTGCTAGGTTTGACAAATGTGCACCAAACCTAACCCACTAGACTCACATAGGTCAAGCTACTAGTCTATACCCCCCTTAATAGTATGGCCCAAGGAAAAACAAAGTCCTAAACTACTCTAAGTGTCTCTTCAACACCAAACGACACTTAGAACTAGTCCATCCTTAACCTTGTCGTCTATCCTTTGAAAACCAAAACGATTTCCATCGATGGGGGCATGACAACCATGATTGCCCAATCAATTGCCATCGCCATGACATAACTCAAATTGCCTCTGTAAAACATACTATAGTCATAGTAATCTCGTGTCGTCATTAATCATCGAAACCCAACTAGGGGCCTATATACTTTCAATCTTTCCCTTTTTGGTGATTGATGACAACACAACCTCGAGTATGTAGAAGAGATTAGTGAGGTTTTCAACATGCTTGGTTCATATAAGCTTTTGACAATAAGAGCAAAAGGGTTAGACATGCTTATATGACCCAAGCCAACATGGTGTACTCAATATATATGAATTAAGCATGAGTACATAAAGTAAAGCTCATTTGAATCAAAGTAAAACGCGGAAGCAAAGCAAATGAGCATAACAAATTGACATGACCTATATAAAGATATCACATGTAGAGAGCACACATGTCACATAAGTCTCATCATCACAAGTATGTAATGCAATACATGAAAGAAAACGTGAATGCGCAAAGTATCACACATAAAGAAACGAATCACATGCTCCCCCAAGATCACATGCTCCCCCTATTTCTAACATACTTGCTCCCTCTCCCCCTTTGGCGTCAAGCACCAAAACCTAAGAGGTGGATAGTGGGATAGGAGCAGATGAGTCGGGCGCTGAGGTGCGGTGAGAAATCTAGAACTGAGCAGCAGCATCCTCAGACCCTAAACTCTAAGCGGTCTGACCCTCTATCGCTGAAAGTGAAGGTGAAACAATCTAGGTCTACTCAGTAACTGGTGCGGCCTATGACTCTGGAAGTAGCACTATAGGAAGCAGAGCCACATCTGCCTCTGTCGCTGTGACTGTCTGAGGTGGCTCGGACGATGCAACAGACAATAGAATCATATCTGTTGTCCTAGTAACTAGAGCAACTATGGTAGGGACAGGAACTCATAACTCTAGAGGTGTAGGTTGCCATGTAAGCTCACTAAAAGTAGCACCAAGACTCCTAGAGACTAGAGTGTCCGTCACTAGCACTAAAGAACTCTGAGTCAGAGTGAAGCCCGTAACAATGGGAGTAAAGTAAGGACCCTGAGCTATCACTGGTGAAGCAAACCACTGGGATACCTGCTCTGTAGGTGAAGCAAACTGAGTAGCTACTGGTCCCTGACTCTGAAGCCCACTGGGCTGTACAGTTGAAGTCACTAAAGTGATGGTAGGCTGGCCGATCTGAGGTGTAGACTGCGGAGGAGCAGCCCTGATAGCAGAGAATATGTGTTGCATGAAGCCAAGTAACTGCTGCTGGATCATGAGCTACTGCTGCTGCATGGCCTGCTATTGCCTCTAAAACTCATCTTGGAGAGCCTGAACCTGAGCAAGTGCAGCTATGGTCTCCTGCGTCTGGCGTGCCTGGTCCTGCCTCATCCGCTCAAGTACAACTAGGAGTGCTGGGTCTATCTACTATGGCTGTGGTGGAGCTGAGCTAGAGCCACCGACCTCACTATCATGTGGACAAGGTGCCATATGTAGAATTGGCTGATAATCATCGTCTGAGCTATCACTAGGTCCGCTCTCGATCACATCCGCCTATCGTGCATCAAGTGGCTCCTCCTTTGTCGCTGCAATGCCTCTGATGATCTCATCCTACTGGGCTGCTGTCTCTAGGACCTCTGGGTGATGGCTCGACTAGCGAGGTGTCCTCGCACTACTGTGGCAGAGCATCTGGGTCATGTTATATGGCGGAAACTCAGTAGTAGCACCTGTATACTCTGCCATCATCTTAGGAGACTTCTGTGTAACTACCTTGCGAATCAAGAAAGTGATCCAGTGAGCATAAGGTAGCTGACAATGACCTCTAACGCCCTCTACAAGTGTGTCCTCCATCTCTAAAAGTATCACATCCCAAATATCAAAGACTGATTGAGACACCAGGTGATATACTAGTCACAACTGAATGCGAGTCAAGCCCTCGCGGTAACCCATCCTCGAGAGCAGAGTCCTCCTCATAATAGCATCAAGAAGCCAAGCTGTAGGAGTAAGGTCACGTGGTGTCCTGCTCGACCCCTCGCCAAATGGCTCTGTGAAGCAAGGTCTAACAATATCTGTAGGTGGCACAAGTTCACCATGAGGGCATCTAGGAGACTCTGTCTAACCATAGCAAACCTCGTGAAGGCGAATAGGTGACTCTAGAATCCTGAGAATCTCTCTAACCCTCGAGCTCTAGAACCTATAGTCATGGCCTATGAATGCAAAGTGAATGAACCTGTGCCTCGAGTCAATCCAAAGAGAGGAGTAGGACTCATGGACCTAAGATGGAATAAATCAACCTGCCCGACTAAGAAGATCTGTCAACCTTGATAGATAAGAGAGGTGAGGATGAATCTGCTTGCCTGCAGCTGCAACTAGAGACTCTATAGAGCAGACTCTCTAAGATCTGAAGGCAACTCCACTGTTCAGATAAGCATTATAAAAATCCTCCTACAACACTACATAGAAGTGCTCTGAAGCACGCTCATCATACCTCGGCGGAAACATATCCTCAAACTGCACAAAGCGGAGCTGCTGCACTTGTCTGGCTGTGGCTGCCCTCAGGTTAAGGTGACTACCAGAGGTAGACCCTGTGGTCTGGGAGGTGGATGAGAGCCCCTCCTCTGTGTCTCAGGCCTTGGTGACACCTGAGTATGTGTGCGACCAGTACGACGAAGCTATGGCTATGCTGCCTGCTCTGTCTCCTCAACCTGCTCTGTTTGCTAAGTACCCTCCATCTGCTTGGCTGGTTGTGTCTGCTGCTCTATCTCCCCTTGAGGCTGACTCTCTTCCAAAGACACACGCCGTCATCCTAGCATGACAGTCCCAGGTGGACTACCATGAAGAGTCTCAGTCCTCTCGATGGCGGCCCTCTGTGCTGGTGATAACTGATCAGTAATGCGAACGCTACCCCTAGATCCACCTCTCTTCGCTCGCTCTGCGACGGCTGCAACTGCTGCTACTCTCTTTGTCTCAGCATCAGCAAACTTGCATTTCTTCGTTGTGGTCTTTTTCGCCTTCCCCTTTTCCTGAGTAGTCAGGCGAGGTGGAGGCCTTATATCCTTATCACCGGGACCACCTCCGCCATTCTTACAATGTGCCATTGCTGTAGCTAAAGAGAATTACTGCCGCTGATAATGCCAACTGACACTCGCGAGGCTTGGCCTCAATCCGTACTCGCGGGCTTGGCCCCAAGTTCACTGACAACTACCAAAACAACCACAAGAGCATCGACTCACTGCACGATAGAATAGATATGATATATAAATAATCACAATATTCATTGAGAGGTGCGAAACCCTAAGGAGCAAGCAGTAGACAAGGAATTGAAGACGATGGCTTGCTACCTGATGAAATCCGACGATCCAGCAACTAATCAGCAGAGGAAAGGACCATGAGGCACCACCAAAATCGACAATGTACGGATAGGGTTAGGGTTCCTACGTGAAGTGGTGCGACGGCCGAGGAATCACGGTGGTAGTGCAATGCAGGCGCGCGAGACAGTGGATGGCGCTTGTGCGCAGCATGGAGCGCGACTGCAGGGGCCATGGCGGCGCAAGCATGAGGCGTGGGTGCACGCGGTGATGCTGTGCGGGCGTGGATGCGGCAGCGTGACAGCTAAGGCATGGGAGCGCGGGCATGGGTGAGATGGCGCGGCGGCATTACGGCGGGTGACGACGTGGGCGCGGCTAGGTCAAGGCGGCGCGGGGGTTAGGGCACGAGCAGGAGAGGTGCGGCGTACAGCGTCGGGGATATATATGATGACCCCCCGTGTCAGATAAGAAAAGGAAAGAAATCTGGATCCACTCGATTTCCACTGACCGGACGCACCGGTGGCAACGACCGGACGCTGCCACCCGGAGTCCGGTCGACAACAGAGACATCCAAAACCCCTCAAGTCACGACCAAACGCGTCTGGTCCCACATGATCGGACGTACGCAGAGTCCAGTCAACCCAGACAACTTCTTCCTCATTTGATCGGACGCAGGGATACCTTCACACTAGACGTAGGATGAATACTATACATCGTCTGGTCACTCCTGTGCATCATCGGTTCACCTCCTGTGAACTGACTGAACGCTGGAAGCAGAGTCTGGTGTAGAGTTCAGTCACCATTTTTCAGCGAATCTTCGAAGTTCCTTCACGCTGCCTGTTCCCAATCAAGTCCCAACTTCAATAAGACCCAAATAGACACTAATTGGGACTGATGTGAGTGACCTCTGTCAAACCCTCAATTTTTTCAAAATATTTTGCCTTAGGTTATAATGCTTTTTAAGAAAATATGCAATAAAAGGGGCGTGGAGCAACATGTGGTCACACAATAGGGTTTTATGATCAATGGAAGCTTCAAATGCTCTCCCTATTTATGGACAACCACAGCGGGTGCTCAAAAGATAACCGAAAAGAAATGACAAAGCAACACTCATGCATATGCAATGCAATACTTGAAAGTAATTCTAGTTGCCTGTCAAGTTTGATCCATGGTTAAGCTTCTTTACACGCTTTTTTGCGGTTATCTTAACCATGTTAGACAAGCCCTAAGTGCATTGCCAAAAATTAAACATGTTGTATATTACAATGCAATGCAAGGGACAACACAAACTTATTTTCTAGTGAAGTTACTAAAATTAAGCACATTGAGCTCATTTCTCAACCAACAAAATATAGCCTCATCTAGCGGTTTAGTGAAGATATCTGCCAATTGATCCTCGGTCCTTACACCTTCTAGTGATATATCATTTTTAGCAATATGATCTCTAAGAAAGTGATGGCAGATATCTATGTGCTTGGTGCGAGAGTGTTGAACCGGATTATTAGCAAGCTTTACCGCGCTCTTATTGTCACACAAAAGTGGTATCTTTTCTAGAACTACACCATAGTCTAGCAAAGTTTGCTTCATGTAAAGAATTTATGCACAACAAGCACCCACGGCAATGTATTCCGCTTCGGCGATGAACAAAGCAACACTATTTTGCTTCTTGGAAGACCAAGACACTAGTGATCTACCAAGCAAATGGCACCCTCCAGATGTGCTTTTTCTATCAATTTTGTAACCGGCATAATCCAAATCAGAATAGCCAACTAGCTGAAATCTAGCTCATTTGGGATACCAAAGACCAATGCTTGGTGTGTGCTTAAGGTACTTAAGGATTCTTTTAACAGCAACCAAATGAGCTTCCTTAGGATTAGCTTGAAATCTAGCACACATACACTCACTAAACATGATGTTGGGCCTAGATGCGGTCAAATATAGAGCGGTAGAGAGTATGATCAACCATTTTACCTCCCTCATTTAGGTCGAGATGTCTATTTGATGGCATATGTATCTTGATTAGCTTACATTCATCCATTTTGAACCTCTTGAGAAGGTCCTTGATATACTTTTTTTGAGAGATGAAAATCCCTTCTCTCATTTGCTTGACTTGAAAATCAAGAAAGAATGTAAGCTCTCCAATCATCGACATCTCAAACTCCTTCGACATCAATTCACCAAACTTTTTGAAATAATCTTCATTTGATGAGCCAAATATGATATCATCAACATATACTTGACAAATGAAGATCTCTCCATCAAGCTTCTTGATGAATAGTGTGGTGTCGACCTTCCCAATGGTGAAGCTCTTCTCAATAAGGAAACCCCAAAGGCGTTCATACCAAGCTCTTGTGGCTTGTTTGAGCCCATATAGCGCCTTGGACAACCTATAAACATGATTAGGATATCTTGGGTCTTCAAACTCGGGAGGTTGATTAACATAGACTAGTTCATTTATGAAGCCATTTAAAAATGGACTTTTAATATCCATTTGATATAGCTTCATTTTATGATACGATGCATATGCATGGAGGATATAAATGGCTTCAAGTCTTGCAACCGGTGCAAAGGTCTCTCCAAAATTCAACCCTTCAACTTGAGAGAACCCCTTTGCAACTAGTCTTGCCTTATTCCTTGCAACGATGCCTTGATCATCTTGCTTGTTGCAGAACACCTACTTTGTTCCAATGACTCTTGCACCTTGTGGTCGCTCTTCAAGAGTCCAAACTTCATTGCGGGTGAAGTTGTTTAACTCTTCATGCATGGCATTTATCCAATCCAAATCTTGAAGAGCTTCTTCTACATTCTTAGATTCAACACAAGAGACAAAAAGAGTGATGTTCAATAAATGAAGCAAGTTTTTTAGAATGAGTCATTACACCATTTGAAGGACTCCCTATGATGAGATCTTGTGGATGCGCTTGTAATAGGGGTGAACTTCTTCTATCAATCACTTGAGGGGAAGGTTGTGGAGCATCAACATCTTGAGCTTGTGCCACCATTTGATCATGAGAGACATGAGTATCTTTATTTTCTACTCTCCTATCTTTATCACAATCTTGTGGCATATTTAATGAAGAAGGTAGATCAATCGTTTGTACATCATCTTTATCATCTTTGGGCTTGATGTCTCCAACCAAAATGTTCTTCATAGCCTCCCTCAATGGTTCATTACCTACATCATCAAGATTCTCTTGTGCTCCTTGGGAGCCGTTAGATTCATCAAATTCCACATCATATGTTTCTTCAACCAAGCCGGTAGCATGATTAAATATTTGATATGCTTTGGACTTTGATGAGTAACCAACAAGAAAGCCAATATCACAACGTCTTTGAAACTTCCCTAGGTGTTATCGCTTCTTGTAGATGTAGCATTTGCAACCAAACACCTAGAAGAAAGATACGTCCAGCTTCTTCCCATTGAGCAACTCATAAGGTGTCTTGCCAAGAAACTTTTGAAGAAATAGGCAGTTGGATGCATAACATGCGGTGTTGATAGCTTCCGCCTATAGAGCTTTGGGTGTATTATACTCATCAAGCATTGTTCTTATAAGTGTGATAAGTGCCCGATTCTTTCTCTCTACTACACTATTTTGTTGAGGAGTATATGTTGTAGAGACCTCATGCTTGATTCCAACTTCATTACAATATGCTTCAATGTTTGTGTTGTCATATTCTTTTCCATTGTCACTTCTTATCTTCTTGAGCTTCACTTCAAATTCATTTTATGCTCTCTTGGCAAACTTCTTGAAACATGATGCAACTTCGGTCTTGTCATGAAGGAAGAATACCCAAGTATATCTAGGGTAGTCATCAACTATCACAAGATAATAGAGATTTTCTCCCAAACTCTTGTAAGTTGTTGGTCCAAATAAATACATGTGAAGGAGCTCTAGCACTCTTATTGTTGACATGTAAGCTTTTGTAGGATGAGTGTTTGCAACTTGCTTGCTGGCTTGACATGCACTACAAAGCTTGTCCTTCTCAAATTTCACATCCTTCCAACCTCTCACCAATTCATTCTTTATGAGCTTCTTGAGTGAGCTCATCCCAACATGTGCAAGTCTTCTATGTCATAGCCACCCAAGTGATGTTTTAGTGAATAGGCATGTCTTCAAGTTTGCATCTTCGAGTGTGAAATCCACTAGATATAGGTTGTTGTACCTAAATCCTTTGAATATGACTTGATCATCATCTTTCTTTGATACAACCACTTCCTTCTCGGTAAACAAGCATTGAAAGCCAAGATCACACAATTGACCAATGGATAACAAGTTGAAGCTCAAAGAAGCAATATATAACACATTTGATATTGAATGATCATTTGATATTGCAACCTTGCCCAATCCTTGAAATTTGCCCTTTAAGTTGTCACTAAAAGTAATCCTTTCTTGACAATCTACTTTTTCATCTAGTGAGGTGAACATACGAGGATCACCGGTCATATGTTGAGTGCAACCACTATCAATAACCCAATGACTTCCATCTGTCTTGTAGTTCACCTACACACAAGAGATCAAGCTTGATGTTTAGGGACCCAAACTTGAATAGGGCCCTTGACTTTCTCAACTAGTGACTTTGCAACCCAAATTTTTTTAGGCCTATTCTTGTTGGTAGGACCTAAGAACATGACTTTCATTTTTCTATTAGAATCCTTTCTAAGCATGTAATAAGCATTGAAAGCAAAGGGTCTAGCATACTTGGTCAAGGGTTGTGGTGGTGGAGTTTGACACTCATGGGCAAAGTGACCTTTTTGTCCACATTCAACACATCTCTTTAGCTTAGGCTTTGACTTGTGTTGTTGTTGATGCTTAGCTTGAGCTTTCTTCTCTTCATGTGCCAAGTACCCAATGCCACTTCTATCCATCTTCATTACGGTGTTCATGAGTAGCTCACATTGGAGATATTGGCCTCATGTGAACTTGCTCAAGCCGGTCTTGAGATATTTTTTTCTCCAACTTGAGCTTCCTGTTCTCTTCTTTGAGTTCATCTTGATTTTTCTCCATCTTGAGTCTCTTGTTCTCTTTGAGCTTCTCATTCTTAAGAGCTATATCACAATCATGGTTAAGGTTCTCTATCGCAATTGTGTTGGTGGTTGATAGCTTTTTAAGATCTTTCTTGAGCTTCTCATTCTCATTCTTCATCTTGACATACTCATCATAGTTGTTGGACTCAACCACTTTCTTGCCTTTGCTACTAGAACCTTGCTCAATGCTCTCAATAATCAAGTCATCACATGATGTAGCTATATTAATCTTTACATTGGTTTTTTTCGCTATGTCATATTTAGCTAAGAGTGAATCATTCTCAAGTTCTAGCTTTTTATTTTTAGCTCTTGTCTTTCTAATGATTTTAGTATATTGGTTTAGCAACTTGATAAGATCATCATAAGAAGGTGATTCAAATTCATCATTACTATCACTATCATCATTGCTAGCATGATCATCACCACTACTATCATCATCATTTTGTACCTTTCGTTCACCCTTGGCCATAAGGCATAGGTGTGTAGAGGATGATGGCGGTGGTTTTGGTGAAGATAGTGAGGAATCAATTACAATAGTGGCCACCTTCTCGTTCTCACTTTCATCATCGGATGAGCAACTTGATGAATCAATATCCGTGAGCCAATCACCAACGATGTATGCCTTTCCATTCTTCTTCTTCTTGTGGAATTCCTTCTTCTTGCCATCCTTCTTCTTGTATGGCTTGTTTTTCTTCTTCTCATCATCATCTTCATCACTTGAGTCATCTTTCTTACCCTTATACTTCTTCTTGTACTTGTCTTTCTTGGGCTTGGGGTATTGATGAGCTAGATGACCAAGTTCTTCATAATTATAGCAATCCATCTCGGAGATTGGCTTCCTTCTATTGCTAGTGAAGAATTTCTTCTTCTTGCCATCAAACTTGACACCGTTCTTGTTGAGCTTCTTAAGCCTCTTAGTGGTTCTTCTCACCATGAGAGCAAGACTTGCATCATCAATTTCATCATCACTTAAGTTTTCATGTTCAACTCTTGCTTTGCCCTTCTTCTCTTGGCTAGCCTTGAATGTCAAGTCTTTCTTCTTGGTGGAAGAAGAGCCATCTTGTGGTGTGATGTGCATATACATCTTATGTGTATTGATCTTTCCCAATATTTGAGTTGGTGTAGCGGTGGAAAGATCACCTTGATAAAGCACGATCACAGTATGCCCATATTTGTCAATGGGGAGGACACTCAAGATTTCTCTTACAACATCGGAGGGTTGCATTTGTGTAAGTCCTAGCCCATTGACTTCCTCTACAAGAACATTTAAGTGTGAGTATATCTCATTAGCACTTTCTCTAGGAAGCATCTCAAATGAATTAAGCTTTTTTATGACAAGGTGGTAGCATTCCTCACGCTCACTCTTAGTTCCCTCATAGAGCGCACAAATGTCCGACCATAGTGCATTGGCGTCCTTGTGGTTCCGCACACAGTTAAAAACATTTTTGCAAAGGCCTCTATAGATGGTGTTTCTAGCCTTTGCATTCCATTTCTCGTAATTAACTTCATCGTCTTGAAGGTGTGTGGGATCCTTAGGTTTTGGAAAACCTTGAGAGGCGGCTCTAAGAATTCCAACATCAAAAGCTTCTAAATAAGCCTCCATGGGACATCTTCGTCTAGGCGGTTAAGCCTAATTTAGTGAGCATGAGGCTCCGATACCAATTGAAAGGATCAAGATGCCCAAGAGGGGGGTGAATTGGACTAATTCTAAATTTTTTTGTAATAATTAAACCCTACACTTAGCCCACTTCACCCCTTGTGCCTAGAATGTGATTCTATTGTTCTACCGCATAAAAGTTTTGCACCCTAGGTTACAATCCTACTCTAGCATGATAATTCTAGGAATGTAAAGACATAAAATGAATTGCTCAAATGTAAATGCTTAAAGTAAAGAGATGGAAAGGAACATGGTGATGTTTTGTCGAGGTATCGGAGAGTCACCACTCCCCACTAGTCCTCATTGGAGCACCCACGCAAGGGTGTAGCTCCCCCTTAATTCGTGCAAGGATCAAATGCTCTTTACGGGCTGATTCTTCGACACTTTGTCGCGGTGAATCGCCCACAACCGCTCACAACTTAAGTTGGGTCATCCACAAGCTCCGCCGAATGATCACCAAACTCCCAATCACCACCGAGCCATCTAAGTGATGGCGATCACCAAGAGTAACAAGCACAAACTTTCACTTGACCACAACAAGTCTAATGAGAAGGGTGGATGCACACTTGCTACTCTCTTTGCACTAATGAGGATCTTAATCTTGGATTCTCAAATCTCAATCACCTCACTAAGCTCTTGCTCTCCTTTGCACTCTCAAGAGTGTTTCTCAGCTGAACAAATGGGCAAGAGTCCTCCCATGGGCGAGTGGAGTAAGTATTTATACCATCTGATTCAAAACATAACGTTTGGAGGCTGAGTCAGTATTTTGCGGGGTGACCGAATGCTCCGGTCAGGGTGACCGGACGCTCCGATCAGTTATACCCGCAAAGAGCCATTATGCTCTGATCGGACTCTGACCAGCGTCCGATCAGCACTGACCAGACGCGTTCGGTCAAGAAAAACGCTCTTTGGAACCTTACTAATGTTGACCGGACGCTGGAACTCAGAGTCCAGTCACTTCGCTGTTCAGCGTCCGGTCGGTTACCGAATCCTCACCAGCGGCCGGTCAGCACTGACCGGACACGTCTAGTCAAGAAAATCCCTCTCTGGAACCTCTCTGGAGTTGATCGGACGCTGGCACCCAGCGTCCGATCCACCTCCACTCAGCGTCCGGTCAGTACTAGACGACTGCAGTTGATCAAATGAACTGACCGGACTCACCCTCCAGCATCCAGTCACAACCAAACCAGCGTCCGGTCAATCATTTGACCCTCCATTCACTTCTAACTCGAAATTCTATGTGAATGAAGTTTGCTCCAATTGATCTTAGGGCTACTCCTGAGCTACCTAGTGCTAGGTTTGACAAGTGTGCATCACACCTAACCCACTAGACTCACCTTGGTCAAGCTACTAGTCTATACCCCCTTAATAGGACGGCCAAAGGAAAAACAAAATCCTAAACTACTCTAAATGTCTCTTCAATACCAAACGACACTTAGAACTAGTCCATTCTTAACCTTGTCGTCTATCCTTTGAAAACCAAAACGATTTCCATCGACGGGGGCATAACAACCATGATTGTCAAATCAATTGCCATTGCCATGACCTAACTCAAATTGCCTCTACAAAACACACGTTAGTCATAGTAATCTCGTGTCGTCATTAATCATCAAAACCCAACTAGGGGCCTAGATGCTTTCAATCTCCCCCTTTTTGGTGATTGATGACAACACAACCTCGAGTATGTAGAAGAGATTAGTGAGGTTTTCAACATGCTTGGTTCATATAAGCTTTTGACAATAAGAGCAAAAGGGTTAGACATGCTTATATGACCCAAGCCAACATGGTGTACTCAATAGATATGAATTAAGCATGAGTACGTAAAGTAAAGCTCATTTGAATCGGAGTAAAAAGCGAAAGCAAAGCAAATGATCATAACCAAGTGACATGACATATATAAAGATATCAAATGTAGAGAGCACACATGTCACATAAGTCTCACCATCACAAGTATGTAATGCAATACATGAAAAAAACGTGAATGCACAAAGTATCACACATAAAGAAACGAATCACATGCTCTCCTAGATCTAACATACTCACTCCCTCTCCTCCTTTGGCATCAAGCACAAAAACCTAAGGGTCAGACGGTGGGATAGGAGCAGACGAGTCGGGCGCTGAGGTGCGGTGAGAAATCTGGAACTGAGCAACGTTTTCCTCGGACCCTGAACTCTGAGCGGTCTGACCCTCTGTCGCTGGAAGTGAAGGTGAAGCAGTCTGGGTCTGCTCACTAACTGGTGCGGTCTGTGACTCTAAAAGTATCACTGTAGAAAGCGGAGCCACATCTGCCTCTGTCACTGTGACTGTCTGTGGTGACTACGACAAGTGAAGCAGGAGGCGCATATAAGGAAAGCGTGTCCATAGTGACTTGGCATATTTGCTTCCAATACGTTTTCATTTATGTATCTGTCATGTAGGCCTAGGCGGCCAGTGAGTGTATCGGCATATAACGTGCCCGACTCCTGTATCAAGAACTCATTCAGACAATTGCTAAGACAAACGTTCAGGAAAAGGCTGTCCTAACTGGCGTTCTCATCCGTTCCCTGTACTCGCTTGAGCACTCACGTAGACGGCCAAGGGTATGACAGGGCTTAATTAAACTTGCCTCCCAAACTCGATGCTTTGTCAGGGTGCCGAAGCAAGCGCGCCCCACGGCTGCTCTGCCTTGCAACTAACTAAACCTAAAAGCTGTATACAAGAGATGCGCATGTGTCAGACGATATTTTTTCCTGCGTAATCCCGCATTAACTAACTGTACCTCCGCTCAAAACAATGGGGAGAAAATCCCCACCCCACGGCGACAAGACGAGGCGAACAGGGCGGCAGGAGCAGGTGCGACCAAGCCACTGAGGTGAAGGTGAGCGCACTGCGGGACGAGGCGCCGGCCGGCGACGGCAATCGTCAGGGACAGGGAAATGCCGTGCACTCACTCGCCATCGCCTGCGCGTCAGCACATAGCAGCAGCCACAGGCCCACAGCAGAAAAAGCACATCGCGGCAGCCACAGCAGGTGCCTGACAGCGACGGCCGAGCTGATTGCTACTAACTCCGGACCGCCGTGGTCTCATCTTGAACAAGACAGCGTCGGTTGGTCCTGTCGATGATTGGCATTTTCCGAAGGGTCGCTCGACTGACTATCGTTGACTAAAAAGGTACAGCCAAGCGTACGTGGCGTTGTTCAAGCCGGCCACCGTCTCATCTGGTCATCTGTGGCGTCGGTGTCTGGCCGCGCGCGTCGCAAGGTGGTTGTTGGGGTTGGTGAACGTGCCGTGAAGCCAGAGGCCGATTTATATTTAGCACGGGACTTGGCTGTTGTTGGCACTTTGCAGTGGTAAAATTAGTAAAACGGTACTGCAGTGGTTAGTAGCACTCTATTTCTTCGCAAAAAAAAAAAAAAAAAAATCTCAGTCCCACTTTTGTTCACCCTATTTCTTTGCAAAGAAACAATCTCAGTCTGAACATGCTGCTGCTGCTAGACGACGATGGCAGCAGCAGCAGCTTCCTTGGGTATGTTGCAAGCAACAAGCTACCACATTTGATTAGTATTGGTCTTAGGATAAAGCATGTTTCATTTTCGTATCGTTGGCCGCTGGTCAAGCTTCGCAAGCAAACCCGTGGCAGTTGGAACGACCGGTGCACCGTCAGTTTGTTCACTCTTGATGGCAGTAAGATCGGACTCCTCCAGTTCAGCCTGGAACCCTGGGAAAACAAGAGAAGTGTCCCGGTGTTCCCCCAATTTTTCTTCTCCGAACTTTGCAGCGAAGGAATGGAAGGAAGACTCCTCTGGTTCAGCCTTGACCCCTGGGAAAACAAGAGAAGTCTCCCGGCGTTGCTCCAGTTTTTCTTCTCTGAACTTTGCAGCAAAGGAATGGAAGGATATTCCTGGTTGAAGGAGTCATCGCGCTGATCTACCGTTTTTCTTCTCCCATCACTTTCGACATCAATCTCACGCATCCTCGGTGCAAAGAGGATCAATGCAGACAGAGACAGCAGACAGCTAGCCTCTGGGCAAGCAGGGTATTATAAAATGTATGTATCACTGCCTATCCGTTTTGTTTAGTCAACCAATTCAACAAACTGCATTATTGGCATGAAAAATCCTCAACTTGGTCTGTTTGTGATCATCACTTATTATATATATATATATATATATATATATATATATATATATATATATATATATATATATATATATATATATATATATATATATATATATATATATATATATGTTAGATTGATCTCTAATCCTAAGCTGAGCCCAACCGGCCAGTTGGCCCTTTGATCCGCGTCCTGATCGAGGGCGCCCAGGCCACTATGGTTGGAGGACTCCTGTCACACAGCGCAATAAACAGAGGTGGGGGCTGACGGCTCTGAGTACGAGGTTCGCCTGAGCCGAGCTGCCCACCGAAATCCCTAATCCGATCTAGAGGGTGCGCAGCCAGTGACGGGAAGCTCCACTGCCTCGCCGCCACCGAACTGCGCCATCGGATTGCGTCACCGGACTCCACCGTCTTCACCGACCGTCGCTGCCCTCGCGCAGACACCGACACAACGCCCATGGCAGACGCCGCTGGATCGAAGTCCTACGATGGTCAGTAACCTAGCACTACACTTCTCCCTCTAATCTCTGTCTAGTTCATGTACTAGACATGTTATCCATTTACAATATGTACCCGGCTAGATCTATAAGTATGAGATTAGAATAGATTAACAATATATACTAGCACCACTGTACCGCCAACATGGCTCATCAGAAAACTGGTCCAGAATATAGTATGTATGCCTAAACAGCAGGATCCCCTTGCTCCATTTCTAGTGATCCGGACCGTTCGTTCATCCAATTAGGCAACGTGCAAGTGCGAACGACGAAACGGCGCAGGAAACGCGCACATGATCGAGGCCCCGCCGGACTGCCTGTTGCACACGCCACACGCACAGCGGCACTGACGACGACGAAAGGGAGCAGGAAATTAAACGCGACGACGAAACGGAGGCCGATGACGAACGAAACTGGAAGCGGTGGCCCGTCGTCCCATCCGGATCGATCCGCCGCTGTCGTCCCACGGCCCACGGGGCACGGACGCCAAATAATCAACGCCGCGCCGTGCCCACGCTGCATAAACAACTCTATCCCGACGCTCCCCCCACGTCTTGCTTGCTTGTCCTCGCACGTTCTTCTTTTCCTACCCCGTCGTCGCCTTCTTTCCCGGTGGTTCCTTCCAGAGCTCCAGTAGTCTCCGGTCCCTGACTATAAGTACGGGCTCATAGTGTGCTCCCATTTCATCACGACACAACAACACTACTCATCGCTCACCAACGTGCAGATTAAGGAAGCAGCAGGCCGCCCACTCACTGACCGCGGTCATGGCGAGTATCCAGCTCTACGTCGCCGCGGCCTGCGCCGTCGTCCTCGCGCTGGCCGCCCCGGCTCTCGGCGGCGACCCCGACATGCTCCAGGGGACGTCTGCGTCGCTGACTACGCCTCCCGTGAGTAAAAACGAAACCTGTCGTCGGTCTTCTCAAGTCGTTTCTTTCCACTTCTGACCCGTGCGTGCGTGCGTGCACCGTGCAGCGGTCAAGCTGAATGGGTTCCCGTGCAAGGCGAACATCTCGGCGGACGACTTCTTCTTCGACGGGCTGAGGAAGCCCGGCAACACCAGCAACGCGGCGGGCTCCCTGGTGACGGCGGCCAACGTGGAGAAGTTCCCGGGCGTCAACACGCTGGGCGTCTCCATCGCGCGCATCGACTACGCTCCGGGCGGCCAGAACCCGCCGCACACGCACCCGCGCGCCACCGAGATCATCTTCGTCCTCGAGGGCACGCTCGAGGTCGGCTTCATCACCACCGCCAACATGCTCTTCACCAAGAGCCTCACCATGGGGGACGTCTTCGTCTTCCCGCGCGGCCTCGTCCACTTCCAGCAGAACAGGGGGTACGGCCCCGCCGCCGTCGTCGCCGCCTTCAACAGCCAGCTCCAGGGCACGCAGCAAATCGCCATGACGCTCTTCGGCGCCATGCCGCCCGTGCCCACCGACATCCTCGCCAAGGCCTTCCGGATCGGCAACGGGGAGGTGGAGCACATCAAGGCAAACTTCGCGCCCATGTAGAATACCAGGCAGCGTCTTCGTCTTCCAATATATGTCTGCACTCGTTGGTTTCTCAATAAATCCCGCGGTGCCTGCCGTTAGTGATCGGAGTGTGTCAGTTCGATTTGTTCATCTTCGGTTTGGTTCGAGACATTGCTGACCACGCTTGTTGCTGCTAATTTGTGTGGAGCAATTGCTTGTCCTCCTATAAATAAGATAATCAGTTTTATTTATGGCTTGCGTTGCTTTGACTTGGTTCTTGTTAACCGTGTCCGACAAAATGACAAATCATGAGATGATGAATAGCGCTTAATCTGTGCTTGCAAATTGTTTGAGAGATTAATAACAATGATTCGCGGACGCCTTTGGCTGTCCTTGTTCCACAACTGCAGTTTCAGTGTCGTCAGGCCATAAAGTCAACGGTTGACAAGATCGAGGTTCTACCGTTCTAGCGGCGGGGATCTGATTTTTTTTATTTTTTTTTGTTGGGTGGGGGATGGTAAGTTCTATCCAGTCCAACAATGGAAAACATATTTGAACTTAAGAAAAGACAAATTTTGTAAGACCAATAACTAGTCAAATTATATACTTCTATTCAAAGTGATTTTAAGATGAAGTAGCTTTTGTAGTAATAGACAGCATTGCGAGGTAAATTTAAAATCAAAATATACTTTGAAGGACCGTTTTTGCTGCTAAATTACACAATACATCGATGGATGAGGAGTACTGGCCTATTGGGAGTCTTCCAATGTGCCCTTGATAGTAGGAACTAAACACAATTTACACACACACACCAGTTATTTAATAATTCGGTAGTTATTTTACTAATCTTGTTTCTAATTGTGTGTAAGGACCATTTCTGATGTGTCATAGCAACTGAACATAACATAGGGTGCAGCTAATATGATTGCAATTTATTTGAGAAATTAACAACTATTTGTTGCTAGCTATATATAGTAGTATTTGGGATTAACCCTACCGGAAACAGGTGATTTGTCGAGTGCCAAAATATTTGCCGAGTGCATTCCATCGGACACTCGGCAAAAAAGTTGTTTGCCGAGTGCTGCAGAAACCGCACTCGGCAAAATAATGGCACTCAACATACTAAACTCTTTGCCGAGTGCTGAAAAAAAACCACTCGACAAACTAGAAAAAAACACTCGGCAAAACAGGGACACGGCAAAAAACCGCCACGTCGACATCCGTCAGTTAGTGTGCCTGCCGTTAGAAGTTTGCCGAGTGTTCGTTAGCGGCACTCGGCAAAGAAGTAAGTTTGCCGAGTGTTTTCCTTTACCACTCGGCAAAGAAATAATTTTGCCGAGTGTTTTTTTTGCACTCGGCAAATAAGTTTTTTTTCTCATCTGACCTTGAAAGTTTTTCTACTCTCCACATACAACATGTGGTACTCCATGTTAAGATTTGGTATATTTCTGGATCTGTTTGCTATATTTAATTAATTTATTGAATTTCAAGGATTTTTTTGGTATAAGTCAAATTTGAACTGCAAGTGATTCAAATAATAGAATAAAATGAGTAGAAAAATGATATTCATGTTATTGAGTCCGGTGTGAGGCCTTACCTGGGAAATGAAAAGAAATTTCGAAGATCTTGTTCAAGAAACATGACCACGAACGTGTGGCCGAATGGTTTTTAAATTCTAAAAAAACCAAACGAAGTTTGAAAATCTTAAGATTTGTCAAGATCTCATGATATCATACGTGGAGGCCATGGTAAAAATTGAGAAGGTTTCGCACAATCTGTCATGTACGATGTTTACAAACCGAAGTATCTCAGAAGAAGAATCGTAGCGTTGATAAGGATTCGGTAGGATTTAGAGTCAAAGTGACGATCGCATTGGGGTTTGACTTCAACACTTTTTGTATAGGCAATAGAGAACATAGATTGATTCATGTGAAATTTTGGTAATTTTTTGGATCTGTTTGATAATTTTAATTTATTAAGTGCAATTATAGGATTTTAATTGATATAGATTGAATTTGAGCTATAACTGCATGAAATAATAAGTTTTTTTCTCTTCTGACCTTGAAACTTTTTCTACTCTCCACATACAACATGTAGTAGTCCATGTTAAGATTTGGTATATTTCTGGATCTGTTTGATATATTTAATTAATTTCTTAAATTTCATGAATTTTTTTTGTATAAGTCAAATTTAAACTATAAGTGATTCAAATAATAGAATAAAATGAGTAGAAAAATGATATTCATGTTATTGAGTCCGGTGTGAGGCCTTACCCGAGAAATGAAAAGAAAATTTGAACTTCTTGTTCAAGAAACACGGCCACGTACTTGTTGCCGAATGGTTTTTAAATTCTAAAAAAGCAAACGAAGTCCGAAAAACATGAGATTTGTGAAGATCTTATGATATCATACATGGAGGCCATGGTAAAAAATTGAGAAGGTTTCGCACAATCTATCACGTATGATGTTTACAAACCGAATTATCTCAGAAAAAGAATCGTAGCGTTGAGAATGATTCGGTAGGATCTGAAGTCAAAGTGACGGTCGAATTGGTGTTTGACTTCAACTCTTTTTGTATAGGCAATAGAGAACATAGATTGATTCATGTGAAATTTAGGTAATTTTTTAGATTCGTTTGATAATTTTAATTTATTAAGTGCAATTATAGGATTTTAATTGATATAGATTGAATTTGAGCTATAACTGCATGAAATAATAAGTTTTTTTCTCTTCTTACCTTGAAACTTTTTCTACTCTCCACATACAACATGTGGTACTCCATGTTAAGATTTAATATATTTCTGAATCTGTTTGCTATATTTAATTAATTTATTGAATTTTAAGGAATTTTTTGGTATAAGTCAAATTTGAACTACAAGTGATTCAAATAATAGAATAAAATAAGTAGAAAAATGATATTCATGTTATTGAGTCTGGTGTGAGCCCTTACCCGGGAAATAAAAAGAAATTTTGAACATCTTGTTTAGGAAACACAACCACAAACGTGTGGCCGAATGGTTTTTAAATTCTAAAAAAGCAAACGAAGTCTTAAAATCATGAGATTTGTTAAGATATCATGATATCATACGTGGAGGCTGTGGTAAAAAAATAAGAAGGTTTTGCATAATCTGTCATGTACGATATTTACATACCGAAGTATCTCAAAAGAAGAATCGTAGCGTTGGATTTGGACTCAAAGTGACGGTCGAATTGGGGTTTGACTTCAAAACTCTTTTGTATAGGCAATAGAGAACAAAGATTGATTCATGTGAAATTTTGGTAATTTTTTGATCCATTTGATAATTTTAATTTATTAAGTGCAATTATAGAATTTTAATTGATATAGATTGAATTTGAGCTATAACTGCATAAAATAATCAAATAATATTCCTAGAAAAATTAAATATATATTATTCAGTGAATTTGATAAGGTATTTTCAAAGTACATGGGAACAAATTGAGGAAAACACGTTATGGAAAAGGAGGAAAATGAAAAAAAAAACGTTTGCCGAGTGCCTATGATCTAACACTCGGCAAAACTGGGGTTTGCTGAGTGACAGACCTAGAACACTCTGAAAGGATCAAGATGCCCAAGAAGGGGGGAGGGGGTGAATTGGGCTAATTCTAAAATTCTTTGCAATAATTAAACCCTACACTTAGCCCACTTCACCTCTTGTGCCTAGAATGTGTTTCTATTGTTCTACCGCATAAAAGTTTTACACCCTAGGTTACAATCCTACTCTAGTATGGCAATTCTAGAAATGTAAAGACATGAAATAAATTGCTCAGATGTAAATGCTTAAAGTAAAGAGAGAGAAAGGAACGCGGCGATATTTTGTTGGGGTATCGGAGAGTCACCACTCCCCACTAGTCCTCGTTGGAGCACCCGCGCAAGGGTGTAGCCCCCCCTTTATCCGTGCAAGGATCAAGTGCTCTCTACGGGCTGATTCTTCAACACTTCATTGTGGTGAATCACCCACAACCACTCACAACTTGAGTTGGGTCATCCACAAGCTCCATCGGATGATCACCAAACTTCCTATCACCACCAAGTCGTCTAGGTGATGGCGATCACCAAGAGTAACAAGCACAAACTCTTACTTGACCACAACAAGCCTAATGAGATGGGTGGATGCACACTTGCTACTCTCTTTGCACTAATGAGAACCTTAATCTTAGATTCTCAAATCTCAATCACCTCACTAGGCTCTTGCTCTCCTTTGCATTCTCAAAGGTGTTTCTCAGCTAAACAATTAGGCAAGAGCCCTCCCATGGACGAGTGGAGTAACTATTTATACCCCCTTATTCAAAACATAACGTTTAGAGGCTGAGTCAGCATTCTGCGGGGTGACCGGACGCTCCGGTCAGTTATACCCGCAAAGAGCCGTTATGTTCTGATCGGACTCTGACCAGCGTTAGGTCAGCACTGACCAGACACGCCCGGTCAAGAAAAATGCTCTTTGCAACCTTATAGATGTTGACCAGACGCTGGAACCCAGAGTCTAGTCACTTCGATGTTCGGCGTCCGTTCGGTTACTGGATCCTGACCAGCGTCCGGTCAGCACTGACCGGACGCGATCGGTCAAAAAAATCCCTCTCTGGAACCTCTTTGGAGTTGACTGGACGCTGGCACCCAGCATCTGGTCCACCTCCACTCAGCATCCGGTCAGTACTAGATGACTGCAGTTGATCAAATGATCTGACCGGACTCATCCTCCAGTGTCCGGTCACAACCAGACCAGCGTCCGATCAATCATTTGACCCTCCATTCACTTCTAACTCGAAATTCTATGTCAGTGAAGTTTGCTCCAATTGATCTTAGGCTACTCCTGAGCTACCTAGTGATAGGTTTGATAAGTGTGCACCACAACTAACCCACTAGACTCACCTAGATTAAGCTACTAGTCCATAGCCCCTTAATAGTACGGCCAAAGGAAAACAAAGTTCTAAACTACTTTAAGTGTCTCTTCAACACCAAACGACACTTAGAACTAGTCCATCCTTAACCTTGTCGTCCATCCTTTAAAAACCGAAATGATTTCCATTGACAGGGGCATGACATCCTTGATTGCCCAATCAATTGCCATTACCATGACCTAACTCAAATTGCCTCTGCAAAACACACGTTAGTCATAGTAATCTCGTGTCGTCATTAATCATCGAAACCCAACTAGGGACCTAGATGCTTTCAATCTTTCCCTTTTTGGTGATTGATGACAACACAACCTCGAGTATGTAGAAGAGATTAGCGAGGTTTTCAACATGCATGGTTCAGATAAGCTTTTGATAATAAGAGCAAAAGGGTTAGACATGCTTATATGACCCAAGCCAACATGGTGTACTCAATAGATATAAATTAAGCATGAGTACATAAAGTAAAGCTCATTTGAATCGGAGTAAAACACGGAAGCAAAGCAAATATGCATAACCAAGTGACATGACATATATAAAGATATCAAATGTAGAGACCACACATGTCACAAAAGTCTCACCATCACAAGTATGTAATACAATACATGAAAGAAAACGTGAATGCACAAAGTATCACACATAAAGAAATGAATCACATGCTCCCCCTAGATCACATGCTCCCCCTAGATCTAACATACTCGCTCCCTCTCCCCCTTTGGCGTCAAGTACCAAAACCTAAGGGTCGGACGGTGGGATAGGAGCAGACGAGTTGGGCGCTGAGGTGCGGTGAGAAATCTAGAACTGAGCAGCATCATCCTCGGACCCTGAACTCTGAGCGGTCTGACCCTCTATCGCTGGAAGTCAAGGTGAAGTAGTCTAGGTCTGCTCAGTAACTGGTGCGGCCTGTGACTCTGGAAGTATCACTGTAGGAAGCAGAGCCACATCTGCCTCTGTCGCTGTGACTGTCTAAGGTGGCTCGGATGATGCAATAGATGACGGAATCATCTCTGTAGTCCCAGTAATTGGAGCAGCTATGGTAGGGACAGGAACTCATAACTCTGGAGGTGTAGGCTGCCCTATAAGCTCACTGAAAGTAGCACCGCGACTCCTAGAGACTGGAGTGTCCGTCACTAGCACTGAAGAACTTTGAGTCAGAGTGAAGCCCATAATAATGGGAGTAAAGTGAGGACCCTAAGCTGTCACTGGTGAAGCAAACTGAGTAGCTGGTGGTCCCTGACTCTGAAGCCCACTGGGCTGTACAGCTGGAGTCACTAAAGTGATGGCAGGCCGGCCAATCTAAGGTGTAGACTACAGAGGAGCAGCCTCAATAGCAGAGAATACGTGCTGCATGAAACCAAGTAACTGTTGCTGGATCACGAGCTGCTGCTGCTGCATGGCCTGCTGCTGCCTCTGAAACTCATCCTGGTGAGCCTGAACCTGAGCAAGTGCAGCTGCGGTCTCCTATGCCTGGCGTGCCTGGTCCTGCCTCATCCGCTCAAGTACAGCTAGGAGTGCTAGGTCTGTCTGCGGTGGCTGTGGTGGAGCTGAGCTAAAGTTGATGATGACCTCTGAAGCCCTCTGCAAGTGTGTCCTCCATCTCTGAAAGTATCACATCCAAAATATCAAAGACTGACTGAGACACCAGGTGATATACTAGCCACAACTAAATGCAAGTCAAGCCCTCGCGGTAACCCATCCTCGGGAGCAGAGTCCTCCTCATAATAGCATCAAGAAGCTGAGCTGTAGGAGTAAGGTCACGTGGTGTCCTGCTCGACCCCTCGCCAAATGACTCTGTGAAGCAAGGTCTGACAATATCTGTAGGTGGCACAGATCCGCCATGAGGGCGTCTAGGAGGCTCTATCTGACCATAGCAAACCTCATGAAGGCGAATAGGTGACTCTGGAATCCTAAGAATCTCTCTGACCCTCGAGCTCTGGAGCCTGTAGTCATGGCCTCTGAATGCAAAGTGAATGAACCTATGCCTCGGGTTAATCCAAAGAGAGGAGTAGAACTCACAGACCCAAGATGAAACAAATCGACCTGTTCGACCTAGAAGATCTATCAACCCTGGCAGATAAGAGAGGCGACGACCAATCTGCTCACCTACAGCTACAACTAGAGACTTTGTGGAGTAGACTCTCTGAGATCTAAAGGCAACTCCACTATTCAGATAAGCATTATAAAAATCCTCCTACAACACTGTATAGAAGTGCTCTAAAGCACGCTCATCCCACCTCAGCAGAAACTAGTCCTCAAACTGCACAAAGCGGAGCTACTGCACCTGTCTGGCTGTGGCTGCCCTTAGGTCAAGGTGAACCGCCGGAGGCAGACCCTGTGGTCTGTGAGGTGGACGGGAGCCCCTCCTCTGTGTCTCAGGCCTCGGTGACACCTGAGTACATGTGCGACCAGAGCGATGAAGCTGTGGCTGTGCTGCCTACTCTATCTCCTCAACCTGCTCTGTCTAGTGAGTACCCTCCATCTGCTTGGCTGGCTGTGTCTACTGCTCTGTCTTCTCCTGAGGCTGACTCTCCTCTAAAGAGACACGCCATCCTCCTAGCATGATAGTCCTAGGTGGACTATCATGAAGAGTCTCAGTCCTCTCGATGGCGGTCCTATGTGCTGGTGACAACTGATCAGCAATGCGAATGCCACCCCTAGATCCATCTCTCTCCGCTCGCTCTGCGGTGGCTGCAACTACTGCTGCTCTCTTTGTCTCAGCATCAGCAAACTTGCGTTTCTTCATTGTGGTCTTTTTCACCTTCCCCTTTTCCTGAGCAGTCAGGCGAGGTGGAGGCCTTGGATCCTCATCGCCGGGACCACCTCCAGTATTCTTGCAACGTGCCATTGTTGTAGCTGAAGAGAATTACTGCCACTAACAATGCCAACTAACACTCGCGAGGCTTGGCCTCAATATGTACTCACGGGCTTGGCCCTGAGTTCACTGACAACTGCCAAAACAACCACAAGAGCACCGACTCGCTGCACGATAGAATAGATAGGATATAAAAATAATCACAATATTCATCTAGAGGTGTGAAACCCTATGGAGCAAGCAGTAGACAAGAAATTGAAGATGATGGCTTGCTACCTAATGAAATATGACGATCCGATGACCAATCAGCAGAGGAAAGGACCACGGGGCACCACCGGAATCGGCAATGTACGGCTAGGGTTAGGGTTCCGGAGCGAAGTGGTGCAATTCAGGCGCATGAGACAGTGGATGGCGTTGGTGCGCAGCATGGAGCTTGACTGCAGGTGCTGTGACAATGCGGGCATGAGGCGTGGGTGCATGCGGCGAGGCTGAGCGAGCGTGGATGCGGCGGCGCGATAGCTGAGGCACGGGAGCGCGGGCACGGGTGAGATGGCGTGGCGGCATTACGGCGGGCGACGACGCGGGCGCTGCTAGGTCAAGGCGGTGCCCGGGTTAGGGCATGAGCAGGAGAGGTGCGGCGTACAGCGTCGGGGATATATATGGTGACCCCCCGTGTCAGATAAGAAAAGGAAAGAAATCTAGATCCACTTGATTTCCACTGACCAGACGCACCAGTGGCAACGACCGGACGCTGCCACCCGGAGTCCGGTCGACAACAGAGAGGTCCAAAACCCCTCAAGTCACGACCGGATGCATCCAGTCCCATGTGATCGGACGCACGTAGAGTCCGGTCGACCCTGACAACTTCTTCCTCATTTGACCGGACGCAGGGATACCTTCACACCGGACGTAGAATGAATACTATGCAGCGTCCGGTCACTCCTATGCAGCATTGGTTCACCTCCTGTGAACTGACCGGACGCTGGAAGCAGAGTCAGGTGCAGCGTTCGGTCACCGTTTTTCAGCGAATCTTCAAAGTTCCTTCACGCTGCTTGTTCCCAATCAAGTCCTAATTTCAATAAGACCTAAATTGACACCAATTGGGACTGATGTGAGTGACCTCTCTCAAACCCTCAATTTTTTCAAAATATTTTGCCTTAGGCTATAATTCTTTTTAAGAAAATATGCAATAAAAGAGGCGAGGAGCAACATGTGGTCACACAATAGGGTTTTATGATCAATGGAAGCTTCAAATGCTCTCTCTATTTGTGGACAACCACAGCGGGTGCTCAAAAGATAACCAAAAAGAAACGACAAAGCAACACTCATGCATATGCAATGCAATACTTGAAAGTAATTCTAGTTGCTTGTCAAGTTTGATCCAAGGTTAAGCTTCTTCACACGCTTTTCGGTGGTTATCTTAACCATGTTAAATAAGCCCTAAGTGCATTGCTAAAAATTAAACATGTTGTATATTACAATGCAATGCAAGGGACAACACAAGCTCATTTTCTAGTGAAGTTACTAAAATCAAGCACATTGAGCTCATTCCTCAATCGACAAATTGTAGCCTCATCTAGCGGTTTAGTGAAGATATTCGCCAATTGATCCTCGGTCCTTACACCTTCTAGTGATATACCATTTTTAGCAACATGATCTCTAAGAAAGTGATGGTGAATATCTATGTTCTTGGTGCGAGAGTATTGAACTGGATTATTAGCAAGCTTTACCGCGCTTTCATTGTCACACAAAAGTGGTACCTTTTCTAGAACTACACCATAGTCTAGCAAAGTTTGCTTCAAGTAAAGAATTTGTGCACAATAAGCATCCGCAGCAATGTATTCCGCTTCGGCTGTGGATAAAGCCACACTATTTTGCTTCATAGAAGACCAAGACACTAGTGATCTACCAAGCAAATGGCACCCTCTGGATGTATTTTTCTCTCAATTTTGCAACCGGCATAATCCGAATCGGAATAGCCAACTAGTTGAAATCTAGCTCCTTTGGGATACTAAAGACCAGTGCTTGGTGTGTGCTTAAGGTACCTAAGAATTCTTTTAATGGCAACTAAATGAGCTTTCTTAGGATTAGCTTGAAATCTAGCACACATACACACACTAAACATGATGTTGGGCCTATATGCGGTCAAATATAACAAGCTACCAATCACAGAGCGGTAGAGAGTATGATCAACCATTTTACCTCCCTCATATAGATTGAGATATCCATTTGATGGCATAGGTATCTTGATTGGCTTTCATTCATCCATTTTGAATCTCTTGAGAAGGTCCTTTGTATACTTTTCTTGAGAGATAAAAATCCCTTCTCTCATTTGCTTGACTTGAAACCAAGAAAGAATGTAAGCTCTCCAATCATCGACATCTCAAACTCCTTCGACATCAATTCACCAAACTCTTTGCAATAATCTTTGTTTGATGAGCCAAATATGATATCATCAACATATACTTGACAAATGAAGATCTCTCCATTAAGCTTCTTGGTGAATAGTGTGGTGTCGACCTTTCCAATGGTGAAGCCCTTCTCAATGAGGAAATCCCGAAGACATTCATACCAAGCTCTTGGGGATTGCTTGAGCCCATATAGCGCCTTGGACAACCTATAAACATGATTACGATATCTAGGGTCTTCAAACCCGGGAGGTTGATCAACATAGACTAGTTTATTTATGGAGGCACTTAAAAATGTACTTTTAACATCCATTTGATATAGTTTCATTTCATGATGCGATGCATATGCAAGGAGGATACGAATGGCTTCAAGTCTTGCAACCGGTGCAAAGGCCTCTCCAAAATCCAACCCTTCAACTTGAGAGAACCCATTTGCAACTAGTCTTGCCTTGTTCCTCACAACGATGCCATGATCATCTTGCTTATTGCGGAACACCCACTTTGTTCTAATGACTCTTGCACCTTGTGGTCGCTCTTCAAGAGTCCAAACTTCATTGTGGGTAAAGTTGTTCAACTCTTCATGTATGACATTTATCCAATCCGAATCTTGAAGAGCTTCTTCTATATTCTTAGGTTCAACGCAAGAGACAAAAGAGTGATGTTCAATAAATGAAACAAGTTTTTTAGAATAAGTCATTACATCCTTTGAAGGACTCCTTATGATGAGATCTTGTGGATGTGTTTGTAGTAGGGGTGAATTTCTTCTATCAACCACTTGATGAGAAGGTTGTGGAGCATCAATATCTTGAGCTTGTGCCACCATTTGATCATGAGAGATATGAGTATCTTCATTTTCTAGTCTCCTATCTTTATCACCATCTTGTGGTACATTTGATGAAGAAGGTGGATCAATCGCTTGTACATCATCTTCATCATCTTTGGGCTTAATGTCTCCAACCAGAATGTTCTTCATAGCCTCCCTTAATGGTTCATCACCTACATCATTAAGATTCTCATGTGCTCCTTGGGAGCTGTTAGATTCATCAAATTTCACATCATAAGTTTCTTCAACTAAGCCGGTGGCATGATTAAATACTCGATATGCTTTGGACTTTGATGAGTAACCAACAAAAAAGCCAATATCACAACGTCTTTGAAACTTCCCTAGGTGTTGCTGCTTCTTGTAGATATAGCATTTGCAACCAAACACCTGGAAGAAAGATACGTCCTGCTTCTTCCCATTGAGCAACTCATAAGGTGTCTTGCCAAGAAACTTTTGAAGAAATAGGCGGTTGGATGCATAACATGCGGTGTTGATAGCTTCCGCCCATAGAGCTTCGAGTGTATTGTACTCATCAAGCATTGTTCTTGCAAGTGTGATAAGTGTCCGGTTCTTTCTCTCTACTACACCATTTTGTTGAGGAGTATATGTTGCGGAGACCTCATGCTTGATTTCAACTTCATCACAATATGCTTCATTGTTCGTGTTGTCAAATTATTTTCCATTGTCACCTCTTATTTTCTTGAGCTTCACTTCAAATTTATTTTGTGCTCTCTTGGCAAACTTCTTGAAACATGATGCAACTTCGGTCTTGTCACGAAGGAAGAATACCCAAGTATATCTAGAGTAGTCATCAACTATCACAAGACAATAGAGATTTTCTCCCAAACTCTTGTAAGTTGTTGGTCCAAATAGGTCCATGTGAAGGAGCTCTAGCACTCTTGTTGTTGACATGTAAGCTTTTATAGGATGAGTGTTTGCAACTTGCTTGCCGGCTTGACTTGCACTACAAAGCTTGTCCTTCTCAAATTTCACATCCTTCAAACCTCTTACCAATTCATTCTTCATGAGCTTCTTGAGTGAGCTCATCTCAACATGTGTAAGTCTTCTATGCCATAGCCACCCAAGTGATATTTTGGTGAATAGGCATGTCTTCAAGTTTACATCTTCGGATGTGAAATCCACTAGATATAGGTTGTTGTATCTAAATCTCTTGAATATGACTTGATCATCATCTTTCTTTGATACAACCACTTCCTTCTCGGTAAACAAGCATTGAAAGCCAAGATCACATAATTGACCAACGGATAGCAAGTTGAAGATCAAAGAAGCAACATATAGCACATTTGATATTGAATGATCATTTGATATTGCAACTTTGCCCAATCCTTAAAATTTGCCCTTTGAGTTGTCACCAAAAATAATCCTTTCTTGACCACGTTCGCGTTGGTGTTGGTGAAGATAGTGAAGAATCAATTACAATAGCGGCCACGTTCGCGTTCTCACTTTCATCATCGGATGAGCAACTTGATGAATCAATATCCGTGAGCCAATCACCAACGATGTATGCCTTGCCATTCTTCTTCTTCTTGCTATCCTTCTTCTTGTATGGCTTGTTTTTCTTCTTCTCATCATCATCTTCATCACTTGAGTCATCTTTCTTGCCCTTGCATTTCTTCTTGTACTTGTCTTTCTTGGGCCTGGGGCATTGATGAGCTAGATGACCAAGTTCTCCACAATTATAACAATTCATCTCGGAGATTGGCTTCCTTCTATTGCTAGTGAAGAATTTTTTCTTCATTCCATCAAACTTGACACCATTCTTGTTGAACTTTTTAAGCATCTTGGCGGTTCTTCTCACCATAAGAGCAAGATTTGCATCATCAATTTCATCATCACTTGAGCTTTCATGTTCAACTCTTGTTTTGCCCTTCTTCTCTTAGCTAGCCTTGAATGCCAAGTCTTTCTTCTTGGTGGAAGAAGAGCCATCTTGTGGTGTGATGTGCATATACATCTCATGTGAATTGATCTTTCCTAATATTTGAGTTGGTGTAGCGGTGGAAAGATCACCTTGATGAAGCACGATCCCAATATGCCCATATTTGTCAATGGGGACAACACTCAAATTTTTTCTTACAACATCGGAGGGTTGCATTTGTGTAAGTCCTAGCCCATTGACTTCCTCTACAAGAACATTCAAGCGTGAGTACATCTCATTAGCACTTTCTCTAGGAAGCATCTCAAATGAATTAAGCTTTTTTATGACAAGATGGTAGCGTTCCTCATGCTCACTCTTAGTTCCGTCATGGAGAGCACAAACGTCCGACCATAGTGTATGAGCGTCCTTGTGGTTCCGCACACGGTTAAAAATATCTTTGCAAAGGCCTCTATAGATAGTGTTTCTAGCCTTTGCATTTTATTTCTCATAATTAACTTCATCGCCCTGAAGGTGTGTAGGATCCTTAGGTTTTGGGAAACCTTGAGAGACAGCTCTAAGAATTTCAACATCTAAAGCTTCTAAATAAGCCTCCATGCGGATTTTCCAATAAGAAAAATCATCTCCCTCAAAGATAGGAGGGGGTCCATCCCCGTGGGACATCTTTAATTTAGCGAGCACAAGGATCCGATACCAATTGAAAAGATCAAGATGCCCAAGAGAGGGGTGAATTGGGCTAATTCTAAAATTCTTTACAATAATTAAACCCTATACTTAGCCCACTTCACCCCTTATGCCTAGAATGTGTTTATATTGTTCTACCGCGCAAAAGTTTTACACCCTAGGTTCCAATCCTACTCTAGCATGGCAATTCTAGGAATGTAAAGACATGAAATGAATTGCTCAAATGAAAATGCTAAAAGTAAAGAGAGGGAAAGAAACGCGGCGATATTTTACCGAGGTATTGGAGAGTCGCCACTCTCCACTAGTCCTCGTTGGAGCATCCGCACAAGGGTGTAGCTCCCCCTTGATCCGCGCAAGGATCAAGTGCTCTCTACGGACTGATTCTTCGACACTCCGTCACGGTGAATAGCCCACAACCGCCCACAACTTGAGTTGGGTCATCCACAAGCTCCGCCGGATGATCACCAAACTCCGAATCACCACCGAGCCGTCTAGGTGATGGTGATCATCAAGAGTAACAAGCATAAACTCTCACTTGACCACAACAAGCCTAATAAGAAGGGTGGATGCACACTTGCTACTCTCCTTGCACTAATAAGGACCTTAATCTTGGATTCTCAAATCTCAATCACCTCACTAGGTTTTTGCTCTCCTTTGCACTCTCATGGGTGTTTCTCAGCTGAACAAATGGGTAAGAGCCCTCCGATGGACGAGTGGAGTAAATATTTATACGCCCTCATTTAAAACATAACGTTTGGACGTTGAGTTAGCATTCTGTGGGGTGACCGGACGCTCCGGTCAGTTATACCCGCAAAGAGCCGTTATGCTTTGACCAGACACTGACCAGCGTCCGGTCAACACTGACCAGACTCGTCCGGTCAAGAAAAACGCTCTTTGGAACCTTACTGATGTTGATCGGACGATGGAACCCAAAGTCCGGTCACTTCGCTGTTCAGCGTCCGGTCGGTTATCGGATCCTAGCCAGTGTCCGGTTAGCACTGACCAAACGCGTCCGGTCAAGAAAATCCCTCTCTGGAACCTCTATGGAGTTGACCGGATGCTGGCACCTAGGTCAAGCTACTAGTCCATACCCCCCTTAATAGTACGGCCAAAGGAAAAATAAAGTGCTAAACTACTCTAAGTGTCTATTCAACATCAAACAACACTTAGAACTAGTTCGTTCTTAACATTGTCGTCCATCCTTTGAAAACTGAAACGATTTTCATCGACGGGGGCATGACAACCATGATTGCCCAATCAATTGCCATTACCATGACCTAACTCAAATTGCCTCTACAAAACACACGTTAGTCATAGTAATCTCGTGTCATCATTAATCACCGAAACCCAACTAGGGGCCTAGATGCTTTCAATCTCCTCTTTTTTGGTGATTGATGACAACACAACCTCGAGTATGTAGAAGAGATTAGTGAGGTTTTCAACATACTTGATTTATATAAGCTTTTGACAATAAGAGCAGAAGAGTTAGACATGCTTATATGATCCAAGCCAATATGGTGTACTCAATAGATATGAATTAAGCATGAGTACATAAAGTAAAGCTCATTTGAATCAAAGTAAAACACGGAAGCAAAGCAAATGAGCATAACCAAGTGACATGACATATATAAAGATATCAAATGTAGAGAGCACACATGTCACATAAGTCTCACCATCACAAGTATGTAATGCAATACGTAAAAGAAAACGTGAATGCACAAAGTATCACATATAAAGAAACAAATCACATGCTCCCCCTAGATCACATGCTCCCCTAGATCTAACATACTCGCTCCCTCTTCTCCTTTGACGTCAAGCACTAAAATCTAAGGGTCGGGCGGTGGGATAAGAGCAGACAAGTCGAACGCTGAGGTGCGGTGAGAAATCTGGAACTGAGCAGCAGCATCCTCGGACCCTGAACTCTGAGCGGTCTGACCCTCTGTCACTAGAAGTAAAGGTGAAGCAGTCTGGGTCTGCTCAGTAACTAGTGCGGCCTGTGACTCTGGAAGTACCAGAGTAAGAAGCGGAGCCACATTTACCTGTGTCGCTGTGACTGTCTGAGGTGGCTCGGACAAGTGAAGCAGGAGGCGCGTATGAAAAAAGCGTGTCCATAGTGACTTGGCATATTTGCTTCCAGTACGTTTTCATTTATGTATCTGTCATGTAGGCCTAGGCGGCCAGTGAGTGTATCGGCATATAAAGTGTCCGAATCCTGTATCAAGAACTCATTCAGAAATTGCTAAGCGCGTGTTTAGTTCCCACCCTAAATTTTCAAAAAGTGCTACAGTAGCCACCACATCGAATCTTGCGATACGTGCAAGGAGCATTAAATGTAGACGAAAAAAAACTAATTACACAGTTTGGTTGGAAATTGCGAGACGAACGTTTTGAGCCTAATTAGTCTATGATTGAACATTATTTACCAAATAAAAACGAATATGCTACGGTATCCAAATTTCCAAGTTTCATCCTAACTAAACACGCGCTAAGACAAACGTTCAGGAAAAGGCTGTCCTAACTGGCGTTCTCATCCGTTCCCTGTACTCGCTTGAGCACTCAAGTCGACGGCCAAGGTATGACAGGGCTTAATTAAACTTGCCTCCCAAACTCGATGCTTTGTCAGGGTGCCGAAGCAAGCGCGCCCCACGGCTGCTCTGCCTTGCAACTAACCAAACCTAAAAGCTGTATACAAGAGATGCGCATGCGTCAGACGATAATTTTTCCTGCGTAATCCCGCATTAACTAACTGTACCTCCACTCAAGACAATGGGGAGAAAATCCCCACCCCACGGCGACAAGACGATGCGAACAGGGCGGCAGGAGCAGGGGCGACCAAGCCTCTGTGGTGAAGGTGAGCGCACTGCGGGACGAGGCGCCGGCCGGCGACGGCAATCGTCAGGGACAGGGAAATGCCGTGCACTTACTCGCCATCGCCTGCGCGTCAGCACATAGCAGCAGCCACAGGCCCACAGCAGAAAAAGCACATCGCGGCAGCCACAGCAGGTGCCTGACAGCGACGGCCGAGCTGATTGCTACTTAACTCCGGACCGCCGTGGTCTCATCTTGAACAAGACAGCGTCGGTTGGTCCTGTCGATGATTGGCATTTTCTGAAGGGTCGCACTGAAAGTACTATTATCTGATTTCTTACGAGAGAAAAATACTTTACAGCTTATAAGCAAGCGTACACGGCGTTGTTCAAGCCGGCCACCGTCTGATCTGGTCATCTGTGGCGTCGGTGTCTGGCCGCGCGCGTCGCAAGGTGGTTGTTGGGGTTGGTGAACGTGCCGTGAAGCCAGAGGCCGATTTATATTTAGCACGGGACTTGGCTGTTGTTGGCACTTGGCAGTGGTAAAATTAGTAAAACGGTACTGCAGTGGTTAGTAGCACTCTATTTCTTTGCAAAAAAAAAAAACAATCTCAGTCCCACTTTTGTTCACCCTATTTCTTTGCAAAGAAACAATCTCAGTCTGAACATGCTGCTGCTGCTAGACGACGATGGCAGCAGCAGCAGCTTCCTTGGGTATGTTGCAAGCAACAAGCTACCACATTTGATTAGTATTGGTCTTAGGATAAAGTATGTTTCATTTTCGTATCGTTGGCCGCTGGTCAAGCTTCGCAAGCAAACCCGTGGCAGTTGGAACGACCGGTACACCGTCAGCTTGTTCACTCTTGATGGCAGTAAGATCGGACTCCTCCAGTTCAGCCTGGAACCCTGGGAAAACAAGAGAAGTGTCCCGGTGCTCCCCCCCAATTTTTCTTCTCCGAACTTTGCAGCAAAGGAATGGAAGGAAGACTCCTCCGCGGTTCAGCCTGGAACCCAGGGAAAACAAGAGAAGTCTCCCGGCGTTGCTTCTCTGAACTTTGCAGCAAAGGAATGGAAGGATATTCCTGGTTGAAGGAGTCATCGCGCTGATCTACCATTTTTCTTCTCCCATCACTCTCGACATCAATCTCACGCATCCTCGGTGCAAAGAGGATCAATGCAGACAGAGACAGCAGATAGCTAGCCTCTGGGCAAGCAGGGTATTATAAATGTATGTATCACTGCCTATCCGTTTTGTTTAGTCAACCAATTCAACAAACTGCATTATTCGCATGGAAAATCCTCAACTTGGTCTGTTTGTGATCATCACTAATAATATATGCCAACGGCTCCTCGTACCGGTTGGTCAAGATGTCCGGTGGGCACTCTCGCTTGCAGGGTTGGAGCCCCCACGGGTGCGCTCGTTCGCTAGCCGGAGTTAAAAAAATCCCTCCGCCTGTCCCGAGTTTCCCAAAGCACAGGTTAATGGACCGGCCCACTCACAGGGTTTCTAGCCCTTGTGTAAGGGCGGAGCACGGGGTTCGGGGGTTTTCTCGGACTGCGTGAGAATATCTTTTTCCTTGAGCATAAAGTTGCGGGGGCTGTCTGCCCACCGTAGGCCGAGTTTTTTTTATCACTAATAATATATATATATATATATACACTAGCACCACTGTACCGGCAACATGGCTCGTCAGAAAACTGGTCCAGAATATAGTATGTACGTCTAAACAGCAGGAGTATATATTTGTGGCAAATAGGGGCATATACAGATGTACTCGGACAGTCCTCCTACTTATCCCGTTCAGTTTGGTCAGCCGGATTCTATTATTCGCCCTGTTAATAAAATACGTGCGTTCGCAAGAAGAAGATGATGAAGAAGAAGAAGAGAAGAAGAAGAAGAAGATTCCATTATACGCGTACAGAGATATCTAAACTCAATCAGTCTGATCTCTAATGATACTGCTACTACTACCACCACTGGTGCATAAAATAAATAACGTGATCCTGAAACAATGTCCTGAAAAATGGTACCACTGCCAGTCTGCCATGTGTAGGTAGGAGCCAACCGTTTTGAGCTGCATCGCATGGTTCCTTCTGCAAGGGGGGACGCGTCAGGCCCGTGCAATTAGGGCGCTGTCTCCCCTTCCTCCATTTCTAGTGATCCGGACCGTTCGTTCATCCAATTAGGCAACGTGCAAGTGCGACGCGACGACGAAACGGCGCAAGAAACGCGTACATGATCGAGGCCCCGCCGGACTGCCTGTTGCACACGCCACACGCACAGCGGCACTGACGACGACGAAACGGAGCAAGAAATTATCCGGACAGAATAATAATCAACGCCGCGGGCTGGGCGGCCCCAATTATCCGGCATCATGTGTAGCAGCTCGCGCACGCTGCATAAACAACTCTATCTCGACGCTCCCCCCACGTCTTGCTTGCTTGTCCTCGCACGTTCTTCTTTTCCTACCCCGTCGTCGCCTTCTTCCCCGGTGGTTCCTTCCAGAGCTCCAGTAGTCTCGGCCGACTGGTTAGTCTCCGGTCCCTGCCTATAAGTACGGGCTCAGTGTGTGCTCCCATTTCATCACGACACAGCAACACTACTCATCGCTCACCAACGTGCAGATTAAGGAAGCAGCAGGCCGCCCACTCACTGACTGCGGTCATGGCGAGGATCCAGCTCTACGTCGCCGCGGCCTGCGCCGTGGTCCTCGCGCTCGCCGCCCCGGCTCTCGCCGGCGACCCCGACATGCTCCAGGACGTCTGCGTCGCTGACTACGCCTCCCGTGAGTAGAAACGAAACCTGTCGTCGGTCTTCTCGAGTCGTTTCTTTCCACTTCTGACCCGTGCGTGCGTGCACCGTGCAGCGGTCAAGCTGAATGGGTTCCCGTGCAAGGCGAACATCTCGGCGGACGACTTCTTCTTCGACGGGCTGAGGAAGCCCGGCAACACCAGCAACGCGGCGGGCTCCCTGGTGACGGCGGCCAACGTGGAGAAGTTCCCGGGCGTCAACACGCTGGGCGTCTCCATCGCGCGCATCGACTACGCTCCGGGCGGCCAGAACCCGCCGCACACGCACCCGCGCGCCACCGAGATCATCTTCGTCCTCGAGGGCACGCTCGAGGTCGGCTTCATCACCACCGCCAACAAGCTCTTCACCAAGACCCTCACCATGGGGGACGTCTTCGTCTTCCCGCGCGGCCTCGTCCACTTCCAGCAGAACAGGGGGTACGGCCCCGCCGCCGTCGTCGCCGGCTTCAACAGCCAGCTCCAGGGCACGCAGCAAATCGCCATGACGCTCTTCGGCGCCACGCCGCCCGTGCCCACCGACATCCTCGCCAAGGCCTTCCAGATCGGCAACGGGGAGGTGGAGCACATCAAGGCAAACTTCGCGCCCAAGTAGAATACCAGGCAGCGTCTTCGTCTTCCAATATATGTCTGCATTCGTTGGTTTCTCAATAAATCCCGCGGTGCCTGCCGTTAGTGATCGGAGTGTGCAGTTCGATTTGTTCATCTTCGGTTTGGTTGGAGATATTGCTGACCACGCTTGTTGCTGCTAATTTGTGTGGAGCAATTATATTGCTTGTCCTCCTATAAATAAGATAATCAGTTTTGTTTATTTATGGCTTGCGTTGCTTTGACTTGGTTCTTGTTAAGCGTGTCCGACAAAATGACAAATTATGAGATGATGAATAGCGCTTAATCTGTGCTTGCAAATTGTTTGAGAAATTAATAACAATGATTCGCGGACGCCTTTGGCTGTCCTTGTTCCACAACTGCAGTTTCAGTGTCGTCGGGCCATAAAGTCAATGGTTGACAAGATCGAGGTTCTACCGTTCTAGCGGCGAGGATCTGTTTTTTTTTTTGGTGGGGGGGGGGATGGGAAGTTCTATCCAGTCCAACAATGGAAAACATATTTGAACTTAAGAAAAGACAAATTTTGTAAGACCAATAACTAGTCAAATTATATACTTCTATTCAAAGTGATTTTAAGATGAAGTAGCTTTTGTAGTAATAGACAGCATTGTGAGGTAAATTTAAAATCAAAATCTACTTTGAAGGACCGTTTTTGCTGCTAAATTACACAGTACATTGATGGATGATTACTGGCCTATTGGGAGTCTTCCAATATGCCCTTGATAGTAGGAACTAAACACAATTTACACACACACACACACACCAGTTATTTAATAATTCGGTAGTTATTTTACTAATCTTGTTTCTTCTATTTCTCTGTCCTCTCTTTTTAATGTTTTTTGTATGTTTTCATATTTTTCATTTTATGTTTTATTGTACCCTAATTAATTATTTTTATTATAATGTTTTACTTTTTAATTTTATGTATGTATTTAATGAGGTATATGTAATTTCATGTAGTATATATGTAATGTTTACGTAGTATACATGTGGCATACCTCTAATGTTCGCTTGAAATATTTCTTCTATAGTATAATATGATTGTTCTTATAGTATTTACGAGTTGTATTCTAATTATCGTTATAGTATTCATGATATGTTGCATGATATACATGATCTTGTGGTGATATTCACTTAAACAATTTTTTTGTATCATAATAAGACTATTCTCATATTATTTATGAGATACATTCTAAACTATTGTAGTATTCATGGTATGTTCAGTGATGTATTTTGGATGTTCATATAGTTTTTTTTTGAGATATTCCATGATGCATTCTTGATTTTCTCGAAGCACTCATGTTTCGTACGGGGTATATTTTTTAATTTTCCTATAGTACCAATGAGATATTCCATGGTGTATTTTTTGTCATTCGCGTAGTATGTAGAGGATGTTCCATGATATATTTAACTCTAATTGATTATTTTCTTTTTTTTCCTTTTTCTTTTTTATGTTTTACTTTTTTATTTCATGTATACCATGAAATACATATGATGTTCGTATAGTATACATGTGATGTTTGCGTAGTATAAATGTGATGTTTCTATGTTCTATTTTTGATTATTTACACTGTATCTATTGGATGTTTCATAGCGTACTCTAGGATGTTCATGCAGTATAAATGTGATGTTGCATGATGTATATTTGATCATTTACATAATACATGCATATGTGAGATGTTGTGTGGTATATTTTAGGTTGTTCTAGTAGTATATGTGTGATGTTCTGTTTTACTTTTATCTATTATGGGCCTTTTCCCTTTCTATTATTTATATTTTCCCTTATGTTTTGTTCTAACTTTTTATTAACTTTGACTTTCTATTTAAGTTTTTTCTAAATATTACATAGATTTGTAATTTATTTTTTCTTGTTGGGGATTCAACCTCAGGCAACACAGTCCCCGAAGCCAACTGAATTTTTTTTACTAGTGAAATACTTCAATCTTTGAGTTATTCTTGTTAAATAGGAACAACTTCGTTCGAAGCATCATTTGTGGGATCTTCAGGAGAGTATGACAAAGCAGAAGCAAAGCCGAAGGCAGTTGACCGTGCAGTATATTTCGTGTAGAAGCAAAGCCAAAAATCTAAAGGCGAAGGATGTTGATCCACTTAATTAGCTTGTTCGATTGTTGGTTTTAGCCATGGCTTATAAGCCGGTCAACGGTATTTTTCTCTCCCAACAAATCAGCTTATAAACCAACATAAGTTGCTTGTCGAACCAGCGAAGAGGCTGAATGTGTAGAAGCGAAGCTAATGGCAGACAGGAAACGCAGTGATCTGCAGTTCAATGTGGGAGATCAAGTCCTCCTCAAGCTGCAACCATACACACAATCAACAATGGCTAGCAGACTATTTCCCAAGCTGGCGTGTAAATACTTTGGCCCATACAAAGTGCTGGAGTGCGTTGACTCAGTAGCCTATCACCTTGACCTGCCAGAGGGCACCATGATCCATCATGTATTTCACATTTCACAACTAAAACTATTTGTTTTAGATTACACACCGGTCTACGGCTCTACTATTTACAACTGATCTCTGGAGGCGGCGGCAACAACACCACAGGCTATCATCGACCGACGCCTCGTCAGGCAAGGTGCTATGGACAGGTCTTCTGGAGTCGTCAGCCACTTCGGAAGATTACCACGTCCTCAACCAGCACTTTCCATAGGCTCAAGCTTCATCTTCGGCGGGGAGGTGTCATGGGTGACTACGACAAGTGAAGCAGGAGGCGCATATGAGGAAAGCGTGTCCATAGTGACTTGGCATATTTGATTCCAGTAAGTTTTCATTTATGTATCTGTCATGTAGGCCTAGGCGGCCAGGGAGTGTATCGGCATATAACGTGCCCGAATCCTGTATCAAGAACTCATTCAGACAATTGCTAAGGCAAACGTTCAGGAAAAGGCTGTCCTAACTGGCGTTCTCATCCGTTCCCTGTACTCGCTTGAGCACTCAAGTCGACGGCCAAGGGTATGACAGGGCTTAATTAAACTTGCCTCCCAAACTCGATGCTTTGTCAGGGTGCCGAAGCAAGCGCGCCCCACGGCTGCTCTGCCCTGCAACTAACCAAACCTAAAAGCTGTACGTATACAAGAGATGCGCATGCGTCAGACGATAATTTTTCCTGCGTAATCCCGCATTAACTAACTGTACCTCCGCTCAAAACAATGGGGAGAAAATCCCCACCCCACGGCGACAAGACGAGGCGAACAGGGCGGCAGGAGCAGGTGCGACCAAGCCACTGAGGTGAAGGTGAGCGCACTGCGGGACGAGGCGCCGGCCGGCGACGGCAATCGTCGGGGACAGGGAAATGCCGTGCACTCACTCGCCATCGCCTGCGCGTCAGCACATAGCAGCAGCCACAGGCCCACAGCAGAAAAAGCACATCGCGGCAGCCACAGCAGGTGCCTGACAGCGACGGCCGAGCTGATTGCGACTTAACTCCGGACCGCCGTGGTCTCATTTTGAACAAGGCAGCGTCGGTTGGTCCTGTCGATGATTGGCATTTTCCAAAGGATATCATCCTTGTTGAAGCCGGCCACCGTCTCATCTGGTTATCTGTGGCGTCGAGTCTGGCCGCGCGCGTCGCAAGGTGGTTGTTGGGGTTGGTGAACGTGCCGTGAAGCCAGAGGCCGATTTATATTTAGCACGGGACTTGGCTGTTGTTGGCACTTGGCAGTGGTAAAATTAGTAAAACGGTACTGCAGTGGTTAGTAGCACTCTATTTCTTCGCCAAAAAAAAAAAAAATCTCAGTCCCACTTTTGTTCACCCTATTTCTTTGCAAAGAAACAATCTCAGTCTGAACATGCTGCGGCTGCTAGACGACGATGGCAGCAGCAGCAGCTTCCTTGGGTATGTTGCAAGCAACAAGCTACCACATTTGATTAGTATTGGTCTTCGGATAAAGTATGTTTAATTTTCGTATCGTTGGCCGCTGGTCAAGCTTCGCAAGCAAACCCGTGGCAGTTGGAACGACCGGTGCACCGTCAGTTTGTTCACTTTTGATGGCAGTAAGATCGGACTCCTCCAGTTCAGCCTGTAACCCTGGGAAAACAAGAGAAGTGTCCCGGTGTTCCCCCTAATTTTTCTTCTCCGAACTTTGCAGCGAAGGAATGGAAGGAAGACTCCTCCGGTTCAGCCTTGAACCCTGGGAAAACAAGAGAAGTTCTCCCATCACTTTCGACATCAATCTCACGCATCCTCGGTGCAAAGAGGATCAATGCAGACAGAGACACCAGACAGCTAGCCTCTGGGCAAGCAGGGTATTATAAATGTATGTATCACTGCCTATCCGTTTTGTTTAGTCAACCAATTCAACAAACTGCATTATTCGCATGAAAAATCCTCAACTTGGTCTGTTTGTGATCATCACTAATAATATATATATATATATATATATATATGTGTGTGTGTGTGTTATAAATTGATCTCTAATCCTAAGCTGGACCCAACGGCCCAGTTGGGCCTTTCATTCGCGCCCTGATCGGGGGCGCCCAGCCCACTATGGCTGGAGGACCTCTGTCACACTGCGCAATAAATAGAGGTTCGCCTGAGCCGAGCTGCCCACCGAAATCCCTAATCCGATCTAGAGGGTGCGCAGCCAGTGACGGGAAGCTCCACTGCCTCGCCGCCACTGAACTGCGCCACCGGATTGCGTCACCGGACTCCACCGTCTTCACCGACCGTCGCTGCCCTCGCGCAGACACCGACACAACACCCATGGCAGACGCCGCTGGATCGAAGTCCTACGATGGTCAGTAACCTAGCACTACACTTCTCTCTCAAATCTCTGTCTAGTTCATGTACTAGACATGTTATCCATTTATAAGATGTACCCGGCTAGATCTATGAGTACGAGATTAGAATAGATTAACAATATATACTAGCACCATTGTACCGCCAACATGGCTCATCAGAAAACTGGTCCAGAATATAGTATGTACGCCTAAACAGCAGGAGTATATATTTGTGGCAAATAGGGGGGACGCGTCAGGCCCGTGCAATGAGGGCGCTGTCTCCCCTTGCTCCATTTCTAGTGATCCGGACCGTTCGTTCATCCAATTAGGCAACGTGCAAGTGCGACGCGACGACGAAACGGCGCAGGAAACGCGCACATGATCGAGGCCCCGCCGGACTGCCTGTTGCACACACCACACGCACAGCGGCACTGACGACGACGAAAGGGAGCAGGAAATTAAACGCGACGACGAAACGGAGGCCGATGACGAACCAAACTGGAAGCGGTGGCCCGTCGTCCCATCCGGATCCATCCGCCGCTGTCGTCCCACGGCCCACGGGGCACGGACGCCAAATAATCAACGCCGCGCCGTGCCCACGCTGCATAAACAACTCTATCCCGACGCTCCCCCCACGTCTTGCTTGCTTGTCCTCGCACGTTCTTCTTTTCCTACCCCGTCGTCGCCTTCTTTCCCGGTGGTTCCTTCCAGAGCTCCAGTAGTCTCCGGTCCCTGCCTATAAGTACGGGCTCATAGTGTGCTCCCATTTCATCACGACACAACAACACTACTCATCGCTCACCAACGTGCAGATTAAGGAAGCAGCAGGCCGCCCACTCACTGACCGCGGTCATGGCGAGTATCCAGCTCTACGTCGCCGCGGCCTGCGCCGTCGTCCTCGCGCTGGCCGCCCCGGCTCTCGGCGGCGACCCCGACATGCTCCAGGACGTCTGCGTCGCTGACTACGCCTCCCGTGAGTAAAAACGAAACCTGTCGTCGGTCTTCTCAAGTCGTTTCTTTCCACTTCTGACCCGTGCGTGCGTGCGTGCACCGTGCAGCGGTCAAGCTGAATGGGTTCCCGTGCAAGGCGAACATCTCGGCGGACGACTTCTTCTTCGACGGGCTGAGGAAGCCCGGCAACACCAGCAACGCGGCGGGCTCCCTGGTGACGGCGGCCAACGTGGAGAAGTTCCCGGGCGTCAACACGCTGGGCGTCTCCATCGCGCGCATCGACTACGCTCCGGGCGGCCAGAACCCGCCGCACACGCACCCGCGCGCCACCGAGATCATCTTCGTCCTCGAGGGCACTCTCGAGGTCGGCTTCATCACCACCGCCAACAAGCTCTTCACCAAGACCCTCACCATGGGGACGTCTTCGTCTTCCCGCGCGGCCTCGTCCACTTCCAGCAGAACAGGGGGTACGGCCCCGCCGCCGTCGTCGCCGGCTTCAACAGCCAGCTCCAGGGCACGCAGCAAATCGCCATGACGCTCTTCGGCGCCACGCCGCCCGTGCCCACCGACATCCTCGCCAAGGCCTTCCAGATCGGCAACGGGGAGGTGGAGCACATCAAGGCAAACTTCGCGCCCAAGTAGAATACCAGGCAGCGTCTTCGTCTTCCAATATATGTCTGCATTCGTTGGTTTCTCAATAAATCCCGCGGTGCCTGCCGTTAGTGATCGGAGTGTGCAGTTCGATTTGTTCATCTTCGGTTTGGTTCGAGACATTGCTGACCACGCTTGTTGCTGCTAATATGTGTGGAGCAATTATATTGCTTGTCCTCCTATAAATAAGATAATCAGTTTTATTTATGGCTTGCGTTGCTTTGACTTGGTTCTTGCAGTACTGGAAAAATATACTTCGCCGAGTGCCTGAGACTTTGCCGAGTGCTTTTTATCGAGGCACTCGGCAAAGCAATATTTTGCCGAGTGCTGCACTCGGCAAAATAAAGCACTTGACAAAGGTGGCTTTGCCGAGTGCCGCGGCACTCGGTAAAAGGTGGTCGGCCCGTGACGGCGGCCACCTGCCGTCAGATTTTGCCGAGTGCCTAACGGATGGCACTCGGCAATTCTTTTTTATTTTTAAAAACTTATTTTGCGGAGTGCCAGCCCCAGGCACTCGGTAGATTTTTTTTTATTTTTTAAAAACATATTTTGCCGAGTGTCAGCCCATGGCACTCGGCAAATTTTTTTTATTTTTTAAAACTTATTTTGCCGAGAGCTAGACCAAGGCACTTGGCAAATTTTTTTATTTTTTAAAAACATATTTTGCTGAGTGTAAGCCTTGGGCACTCGGCAATTTTTTTTAATTTTTTAAAACTTATTTTGCCGAGTGCCAGCGCGAGGCACTCGGCAAATTTTTTTTTTATTTTTGAAAATCAACTTTGCCGAGTGCCTCCTTGGTTTTTG
Source organism: Miscanthus lutarioriparius (assembly GCA_904845875.1). Lineage (NCBI taxonomy): Eukaryota > Viridiplantae > Streptophyta > Magnoliopsida > Poales > Poaceae > Miscanthus > Miscanthus lutarioriparius. The sequence goes on from CAJGYO010000006.1 coordinate 79,574,683, forward strand.
GCATCCGACGTCACAACTTGCTCGAAACCTTCACAATTTGTTATCACAGCCTCCACATGCGATAACACGACGCCTCGACAAGTTTCGTGATTTTCAGACATCGTTTGCATTTTATATAATTTAAAACCACATTTTCGGCAAGTACCTCGACATGTTACGTCAACGAGATGCTCGAGATTTCATGTGAGTTCCTGGATACAGCCTAAATATACCCTAAATATCATGATTATCAATTTTTGGATGACCAAAGTCCATTATTCCATGTACCTGTAGTTCAAATTTGAAATATCCCAAAAAATTCGACGAAACCAAATAAACTAATGAAATATATAAAAAAGTCAAAATTGCCCCAAATTTTAAAATAGAGTTTGAAATACTGTCACAAGGCCACAGAAAAAAATTTGGGCCCAAAATAAAAAAAATATATTTTGCCGAGTGCTATGGGGGGCACTCGACAAAGTTGATTTTTTTAAAAAAAAAATTGCCGAGTGCCTGGCGCTGGCACTCGGCAAAATAAGTTTTAAAAAATTAAAAAAAAAATGCCGAGTGCCCAAGGCTTACACTCGGCAAAATATGTTTTCTAAAAAAAAATTGCCGAGTGCCCCTTTCTGGAGCACTCGACAAAGGCCCAATAGAAAATGGGCCGCCGGCCCAAAAATCCCCCCCATCCCAGAACCCTATCCGCCACCATCTGCTGGTCCCGGCACACAGATCCTCGACCCGCCACACCACATGCCTCTCATTCCGCGTGACGACGCCATCCACGCCATGCGAGCCCCCTCACATCACATGGCCCTACCCTGATCGCCTGCCCCGAGCACCCCCTAGCCCGGCCACATGGCTCCCAGCGCGTCTTGCCATTGTCGTCATGGCGTCTTGCCACCGCCAAGGCGTCTTGGCCCGTCCTCCTCTCCACGCCCCGCCCCAGTGCGCCCGTGCTCCCCTGGTCTTGCCGCCGGCTTGGAAGAAGGAGGAGGAAGCAGCAGTAAGAAGAAGGGAGGAGAAGAAGGAAGAAAAAATAGGAGAAAGAAAGAGAAGGAAAAGGAAGAAGGAGAAGGAAAAAAGAGAAGAAAAAGAAAGGAGGAGGAGGAGGAGAGGAAGGAGGAGGAGAAGGGGAGAGGGGGAGAGGGGGAGGAAGCCGAGGTGGAGGGGAGGAGGTGCCTCGGCCGTCTTCTTCGCATGCCCGTCCCGCCGACGCCCCTACCGTCACCGAACCGCCTACGAGCGTGAGCAAGGTATATCCACCCTTTCTCCGCTCGGCCTTCGTGCCATTTGTGATTGTCGGCCTTCGTGCCGTTGTGATGTCGGCCTTCATGCCGCTGTGCTTATCGGCTTTCGTGCCGTTTGTGATTGTCGGCCTTCGTGCCGTTGTTTTTTGCAGGTTTTGGAAACCTCCCCGTGTAGGGGAGGTGCTGCCGAAATTTTGAACTTATAGTGTCGTGTTTCTTCTTTTTGCGAGAGCAGGACTGTCGGAGGTGACCCGAGGTCCCGATCGTCTTCGTCGGCGTCAGCTGGTGCACTGCCTCAAGCGTCGCCTCGCCACTACGTCGACTCGCCACTGCCTCGCTAGCCTGACTTCACTAACACCCTAGGTATAAATCACCTCTTTTTCCGCTTGTCTGTCGTCGTAGATCGGTGTAGCCTAGTTAGGCGTCTCCCGTCCGAAAGAGATATCTTTGGAGGTATGCAGATCTTTGCATACCTGAGAGCATTTCTGTTTTGGATTGTCCACGTTTTTGGATAGCCCGCGGATGCATAGATGGGTTAGTTTCTATGGTTCGCTCCGGTCCGAGATGGTGTTTCGGCATCACCCCCCTGTTGTTCTCCGGAGGACCACGTGGCGACCACGGGCACGACCATAGACACTCCGTCGGGGGACGAGGGGACTTAGTAGACGGAGGACAGTTATGCTCAGTCGGCTCCCTACCTGCGAGGTCCCACAAGCCTTCCTCCGGTTCCGCTTCCTGACTGACGCCCACTGGTTCGTCCTATGGGAAGAAGGTAAGTAACTATAGATGTTATCACTAGTACTTCATATGATACGTTGAAAATCAAAAGAGAAACTGATAATTTTTCATAATCACTTATGCTGGGGCTGGCTAGTTCTATCAGGTGCTCTTGACCCCCCACACACCCCCGCTACCGTCCTGGGATGTCTGTGCAGGAAATACTTCCCCAGCCTTGTAGACTTGAAAGAGGGGAGGTAGGAGCCGACCTGGTCGTGGGACAGGTACAAGCTCAGCTCGGATGACGAGCAGGACAATAAGCAGGAGCGGGTTTTGGCGGACTTTTGGGTAAGTGTCTCATAACATAGCTCAATACATCTCCTCCATTGCTTAAGTCTTTTTATTGAAATAATGAACGGATACATCGTGTTTATATGCAGAGGTACTTCAAGGCCGAAGAAGGTAGAGAGACCCTGGCGGATCAGACGGCACACAGAGCCTGTAAGAAGTACATCGGCGACATCATTCACGATGCGCGACTCTAGGCCCACGTCGACTACTACAGGTCCATCAAGAAAGAGCCCCTTAACAAAACCAGCGCAAGAAAGGTGGCGCTGACCAAGGAGCAGTACCTTCAGGTAGGTGAATAATATTGATTCGTTTTGAGATTTAGTTGGTGCAGAATTGATCTTCTTATATGTCAAACACTTGATGATGTGTAGGTGCCGGCCTCGTGGTGCATGTCGCATAGATCGGCATGGTCGAGGATCGTGGATAGGTACCTTGACCCGGCGTACATCGCAAAGCACGAGCAAGGCAAGCGAAAGCGGGCACTGAGGACCGCTCCAACTCACCACCAAGGCGCATTCAAGCGGGCACTTGTACGAGATGTCATTTATCTATTCTAACGCTCAATTTTGCCTGATTTCTAATCATCTTGCCGTCTTTCTCGTAGGAGGTGGCACACCCGGACGTGCCGGTGTCAGAGTTTGGGGCATGGGCTATGTCCCACATGGGCCCGGTGAAATCCGGTGTCGTCTTCAACTCAGATGCCCCTGCCTAGGCTTACTCTGACCCGAGCATCCACGCTAAGGTCAGAGACTACACGGAGGTGGTTAGGGTGCTCCGTGGCTCAGATCACAATCTGAGCACTGAGCCCCTTGAGACAGAGGTGATTGTGAGGCTGGGGAAAGGCAGGAAGCACTGGCAGTTGTGGATTGCAGACGACGCCGACTCCTCGAGCTCTGCACCCTCTCTCTCCGATGTGAGGGCACGGAGCACGGCCAGAAGCCTTCCCATACGTGCACGGTCTACTCCAACACTGTCGTGAGTCGACGAACTTAAGGTAATTCCGATTAAACTCGTCGTACATTGAACGTTACACACATCGATCAGATTTGCAATACTAAAACATGTGATTGAAACACTATAGGCCGAGCTGGCAGAGACAAGGGAGACGCAAGCGCACCTGACCGCAGAGCTGGAGGCCACGAAGAAGCAGATGGCGGACATGTATCAGATCATGCAAACCATCAGGCAAGCATCGGGTGTCCAAGTGCAGTTGCCAGCTCCAGCTCTGGTTCGACACTTCACTCCTGTGAGTATGAAAGTTTAATGCGTTCGTGCCGTTGGGATTGTCGGCCTTCGTGCCGTTGTGATTTTCGGCCTTCGTGCCGTTGGGATTGTCGCCCTTTGTGCCGTTGTGATTGTCGGCCTTCGTGCCATTGTTTCTTGCAGGTTGGAACCCTCCCCGTGCAGGGGAGGTGCTGCCGAAATTTTCAATTTTGAGTCTAACACATGCAATCACTTCTCTTTTGTGCAGCCTCCGTCGGCGGGTTCAAACAATCCCGCTAGCGTGTCACCGGCGGCTGATCATGTCAACCCTTGGCTGCAGTCCGGTCCTTCACCGCTGTCCAGGGGGGCACACCTGCAGTCTCCATCGTCGCAGTAGGGATGTTGAACTTGTAATAATAAACTTGTGATGTTGAACTTTGGTGCATTTGTGATGGATTTTCGATGGATTTATTAAATATGCGTGTGCTTGTGATATATAATGCATGTTGATGATATGGATGTGATGATTGATGTATATATATATATTGTCTGTTACAATGGAATGTAAAAAGAATTGCAATTCTCGGGGTCTTTGCCGAGTGCCATGAGCAAGGCACTCGGCAAAGTATTTAAAAAAATTCTTTGCTGAGTGCCTCGCCGCGGCACTCGGTAAAGTATTTTTTTTAAAAAAATCCAGAAATTCTTTGCCGAGTGCCTAAATAGGAACACTCGGCAAAGAAATTATTAAAAAAAATAAAAAAACTTTGCCGAGTGCTTGGGCAGGGGCACTCGGCAAAGTAAATTTTTTTTAAAAAAAAAACTTTGCCGAGTGCCTGGGCAGGGGCACTCCGCAAAGTACTTTTTTAAAAAAAATAAAAAAAACTTTACCGAGCGCCTGGGCTGGGACACTCGGCAAAGTAATTAAATTTTTTTTGCCGAGTGCCGGGTCGGGCACTCGACAAAATAACCGTTAACGGCCGGCGCGCAACGGCCGAAAATATTTTGCCGAGTGCCACACCAAGCACTCAGCAAAATTGTTTTTTATTTTGCCGAGTGCCCCGATAAAAAGGACTCGACAAAGACCCTTTGCCGAATAAATTTTTGCGGAGCGGACTTTGCCGAGTGCTACACTCGGCAAAGCCTTTACCGAGTGCTATACTCGGCAAAGCCTTTACTGAGTGCAAAGGGCTCTTTGCCAAGTGTAAAAACACTCGGCAAAGCCGTGGCCTCCGGTAGTGTTGTTAAGCGTGTCCGACAAAATGACAAATTATGAGATGATGAATAGCGCTTAATCTGTGCTTGCAAATTGTTTGAGAAATTAATAACAATGATTCGCGGACGCCTTTGGCTGTCCTTGTTCCACAACCGCAGCTTTCAAAGTCGCCAGCCATAAAGTCAACGGTTGACAAGATCGAGGTTCTACCGCTTCTAGTGGCGGGGATCTAATTTTTTTTGTGGGGGTGGGGGGGAGGATAGGAAGTTCATGGAAAACATATTTGAACTTAAGAAAAGACAAAATTTGTAAGACCAATAACTAGTGAAATTATATACTTCTATTCAAAGTGATTTTAAGATGAAGTAGCTTTTGTAGTAATAGACAGCATTGTGAGGTAAATTTAAAATCAAAATCTACTTTGAAGGACCGTTTTTGCTGCTAAATTACACAATACATCGATGGATGAGGAGTAGTGGCCTATTGGGAGTCTTCCAATGTGCCCTTGATTGTAGGAACTAAACACAATTTACACACACACCAGTTATTTAATAATTCGGTAGTTATTTTACTAATCTTGTTTCTAATTGTGTGTAAGGACCATTTCTGATGTGTCATAGCAACTGAACATAACATAGGGTGCAGCTAATATGATTGCAATTTATTTGAGAAATTAACAACTATTTGTTGCTAGCTATATATAGTAGTATTTGGGATTAACACTACTGAAAACAATTGATTTGCGGAAGCGCCAAAATATTTGCCGAGTGCATTCTTCGCACTCTTTCGGCAAAAAGTTGTTTGCCGAGTCTCTTGCGAAACCACACTCGCAAAAAATAATGGCACTCGACATATCAAACTCTTTGTCGAGTGCTGAAAAAAGACCACTCGGCAAAGTAGAAAAATACACTCGGCAAAACAGAGACACGCGGCAAAAAACCGCCACGTGGACATCCGTCAGTTTGTGTGCCTGCCGTTAGGAGTTTGCTGAGTGTCCGTTAGTGGCATTGGGCAAAGAAGTAAGTTTGCCGAGTGTTTTTCTTTAGCACTCGGTAAAGAAATAATTTTGCCGAGTGTTTTTTTTGCACTCAGCAAATAAATAAGTTTTTTTTGTCTTCTAACCTTGGAACTTTTTTTACTCTCTACATACAACATGTGGTACTGCATGTTAAGATTTGATATATTTCTGGATCTGTATGCTATATTGGGCGCGTTCGCTGGTCTAGATGGTCTAGACCAGCCGGCTGACTCCCCTCACAAAACACTGTTTATCAACCAGCCGCTACAGTGTTTCTCTCTCACAAAACCAGTCAGTTTCAGTCAAGTTTCAGACCAGCGAACGGAGCTATTTAATTAATTTATTAAATTTCATGGAATTTTTTGGTAAAATCAAATTTGAACTGCAAGTGATTCAAATAATAGAATAAAATGAGTAGAAAAATGATATTAATGTTATTGAGTTCAGTGTGAGGCCTTACCCGGGAAATGAAAAGAAATTTCGAAGATCTTGTTTAGGAAACACGACCACGAACGTGTGGCTGAATGGTTTTTAAATTCTAAAAAAAGCAAACGAAGTATGAAAATCATGAAATTTGTCAAGATCTCATGATATCATACGTGGAATTCGTGATAAAAAATTGAGAAGGTTTCGCACAATCTGTCACGTACGATGTTTACAAACCCAAGTATTACAGAAGAAGAATCGTAGCGTTGAGAATGATTCGGTAGGATTTAGGGTCAAAATGACGGTCGAATTGGGGTTTGACTTCAACACTTTTTATATAGGCAATAGAGAACATAGATTGATTCATGTGAAATTTTGATAATTTTTTGGATCTGTTTGATAATTTTAATTTATTAAGTGCAATTATAGGATTTTAATTGATATAGATTGAATTTGAACTATAACTGCATGAAATAATAAGTTTTTTTCTCTTCTGACCTTAAAACTTTTTCTACTCTCCAAATACAACATGTAGTACTCCATGTTAAGATTTGGTATATTTCTGGATCTGTTTGCTATATTTAATTAATTTATTGAATTTCAAGGATTTTTTTGGTATAAGTCAAATTTAAACTGCAAGTGATTCCAATAATAGAATAAAATGAGTAGAAAAATGATATTCATGTTATTGAGTCCGGTGTGAGGCCTTACCAGGGAAATAAAAAGAAATTTCGAACCTCTTGTTCAGGAAACTCGACCATGAACATGTTGCCAAATGGTTTTTAAATTCTAAAAAAACAAACGAAGTCTAAAAAACATGAGATTTGTCAAGATCTAATGATATCATACGTGGAGGCCATGGTATAAAAATAAGAAGGTTTCGCACGATCTGTCACGTACGATATTTACAAACCGAAGTATCTCAAAAGTAGAATCGTAGCGTTGAGAAGGATTCAGTAGGATTTGAAGTCAAAATGACGGTCGAATTGGGGTTTGACTTTAACACTTTTTGTATAGGCAATAGAGAACATAGATTGATTCATGTAAAATTTTGGTAATTTTTGTGGATCCGTTTGATAATTTTAATTTATTAAGTGCAATTATATGATTTTAATTGATATAGATTGAATTTGAGCTATAACTGCATGAAATAATAAGTTTTTTTCTCTTCTAACCTTGAAACTTTTTCTACTCTCCACATACAACATATAGTACTTCATGTTAAGATTTGGTATATTTCTAGATCTGTTTGCTATATTTAATTAATTTATTGAATTTTAAGGATTTTTTTTGTATAAGTCAAATTTAAACTGCAAGTGATTCCAATAATAGAATAAAATGAGTAGAAAAATGATATTCATGTTATTGAGTCTGGTGTGAGGCCTTACCCGGGAAATAAAAAGAAATTTCGAACCTCTTGTTCTGGAAACTCGACCATGAACGTGTTGCCAAATGGTTTTTAAATTCTAAAAAAACAAACGAAGTCTAAAAAACATGAGATTTGTCAAGATCTAATGATATCATACGTGGAGGCCGTGGTATAAAAATAAGAAGGTTTCGCACAATCTATCACGTACGATGTTTACAAACTGAAGTATCTCAAAAGTAGAATCGTAGCGTTGAGAAGGATTCGGTAGGATTTGAAGTCAAAGTGACGGTCGAATTGGGATTTGACTTCAACACTTTTTGTATAGGCAATAGAGAACATAGATTGATTCATGTAAAATTTTGGTAATTTTTTTGGATCCGTTTGATAATTTTAATTTATTAAGTGCAATTATAGGATTTTAATTGATATAGATTGAATTTGAGCTATAACTACATGAAATAATAAGTTTTTTTTCTCTTCTGACCTTGAAACTTTTTCTACTCTCCACATACAACATGTAGTACTCCATGTTAAGATTTGGTATATTTCTGGATCTGTTTGCTATATTTAATTAATTTATTGAATTTCAAGGATTTTTTTGGTATAAGTCAAATTTAAACTGCAAGTGATTTAAATAATAGAATAAAATAAGTAGAAAAATGATATTCATATTATTGAGTCTGGTGTGAGGCCTTACCCGGGAAATGAAAAGAAATTTCGAACATCTTCTTAAGGAAACACGACCATGAACGTGTTGCCAAATGGTTTTTAAATTCTAAAAAAACAAACAAAGTCTAAAAAACATGAGATTTGTCAAGATCTAATGATATCATACGTGGAGGCCGTGGTATAAAAATAAGAAGGTTTCGCACAATCTATCACGTACGATGTTTACAAACCGAAGTATCTCAAAAGTAGAATCGTAGCGTTGACCAGGATTCGGTAGGATTTTTGAAGTCAAAGTGACGGTCGAATTGGGATTTGACTTCAACACTTTTTGTATAGGCAATAGAGAACATAGGTTGATTCATGTGAAATTTTGGTAATTTTTGTGGATCCGTTTGATAATTTTAATTTATTAAGTGCAATTATATGATTTTAATTGATATAGATTGAATTTGAGCTATAAGTGCATGAAATAATAAGTTTTTTTTTCTCTTCTAACCTTGAAACTTTTTCTACTCTCCACATACAACATATAGTACTTCATGTTAAGATTTGGTATATTTCTAGATCTGTTTGCTATATTTAATTAATTTATTGAATTTCAAGGATTTTTTTGGTATAAGTCAAATTTAAACTGCAAGTGATTCCAATAATAGAATAAAATGAGTAGAAAAATGATATTCATGTTATTGAGTCTGGTGTGAGGCCTTACCCGGGAAATAAAAAGAAATTTCGAACCTCTTGTTCAGGAAACTCGACCATGAACGTGTTGCCAAATGGTTTTTAAATTCTAAAAAAACAAACGAAGTCTAAAAAACATGAGATTTGTCAAGATCTAATAATATCATACGTGGAGGCCGTGGTATAAAAATAAGAAGGTTTCGCACAATCTATCACGTACGATGTTTATAAACCGAAGTATCTCAAAAGTAGAATCGTAGCGTTGAGAAGGATTCGGTAGGATTTGAAGTCAAAGTGACGGTCGAATTGGGATTTGACTTCAACAGTTTTTGTATAGGTAATAGAGAACATAGATTGATTCATGTAAAATTTTGGTAATTTTTGTGGATCCGTTTGATAATTTTAATTTATTAAGTGCAATTATAGGATTTTAATTGATATAGATTGAATTTGAGCTATAACTGCATGAAATAATAAGTTTTTTTTTCTCTTCTAACCTTGAAACTTTTTCTACTCTCCACATACAACATATAGTACTTCATGTTAAGATTTGGTATATTTCTAGATCTGTTTGCTATATTTAATTAATTTATTGAATTTCAAGGATTTTTTTGGTATAAGTCAAATTTAAACTGCAAGTGATTCCAATAATAGAATAAAATGAGTAGAAAAATGATATTCATGTTATTGAGTCTGGTGTGAGGCCTTACCCGGGAAATAAAAAGAAATTTCGAACCTCTTGTTCAGGAAACTCGACCATGAACGTGTTGCCAAATGGTTTTTAAATTCTAAAAAAACAAACGAAGTCTAAAAAACATGAGATTTGTCAAGATCTAATGATATCATACGTGGAGGCCGTGGTATAAAAATAAGAAGGTTTCGCACAATCTATCACGTACGATGTTTACAAACCGAAGTATCTCAAAAGTAGAATCGTAGCGTTGAGAAGGATTCGGTAGGATTTGAAGTCAAAGTGATGGTCGAATTGGGATTTGACTTCAACACTTTTTGTATAGGCAATAGAGAACATAGATTGATTCATGTAAAATTTTGGTAATTTTTTTGGATCCGTTTGATAATTTTAATTTATTAAGTGCAATTATAGGATTTTAATTGATATAGATTGAATTTGAGCTATAACTGCTTGAAATAATAAGTTTTTTTTCTCTTCTGACCTTGAAACTTTTTCTACTCTCCACATACAACTTGTAGTACTCCATGTTAAGATTTGGTATATTTCTGGATCTATTTGCTATATTTAATTAATTTATTGAATTTCAAGGATTTTTTTGGTATAAGTCAAATTTAAACTGCAAGTGATTGAAATAATAGAATAAAATGAGTAGAAAAATAATATTCATATTATTGAGTCTGGTGTGAGGCCTTACCCGGAAAATGAAAAGAAATTTCGAACATCTTCTTTAGGAAACACGACCACGAACGTGTGGCTGAATGGTTTTTAAATTCTAAAAAAGCAAACGAAGTCTTAAAATCATGAGATTTATCAAGATCCCATGATATCATACGTGGAGGCCATGGTAAAAATAAGAAGGTTTCGCACAATCTGTCATGTATGATGTTTACAAATCGAAGTATCTTAGAAAAAGAATCATAGCGTTGGATTTGGAGTCAAAGTGACGGTCGAATTGGGGTTTGACTTCAAAACTTTTTTGTATAGACAATAGAGAACAAAGATTAATTCATGTGAAATTTTGGTAATTTTTTTAGATCCATTTGATAATTTTAATTTATTAAGTGCAATTATAGGATTTTAATTGATATAGATTAAATTTGAGCTATAACTGCATAAAATAATCAAATAATATTCCTAGAAAAATCAAATATATATTGTTTAGTGAATTTGAGAAGGTATTTCAAAGTACATTGGAACAAATTGAGTAAAACATGTTATGAAAAAGGAGAAAAATAAAAAAAAATATGTTTGCCGAGTGCCTATGATATGACACTCGGCAAAACTGGGGTTTGCCAAGTGACAGACCTAGAACACTCTAAAAGGATCAAGATGCCCAAGAGTGAGGGGATGAATTAGGCTAATTATAATATTCTTCGCAATAATTAAACCCTACAGTTAGCCCACTTCACCCCTTATGCCTAGAATGTGTTTCTATTGTTCTACCGCATAAAAGTTTTGCACCCTAGGTTCCAATACTACTCTAGCATGTCAATTCTATGAATATAAAGACATGAAATGAATTACTTAAATATAAATGCTTAAAGTAAAGAGAGGGAAAAGAACGCGGTGATGTTTTCCCGAGGCATCGAAGAGTCGTCACTCCCTACTAGTCCTCGTTGGAGCACCCACGCAAGGGTGTAGCTCCCCCTTGATCCGCGCAAGGATCTAGTGCTTTCTACGGGCTGATTCTTCGATACTCCGTCGCGGTAAATCGCCCACAACCGCTCACAACTTGAGTTGGGTCATCCACAAGCTCCGCCGGATGATCACCAAACTCCCAATCACCACCGAGCCATCTACGTGATGGCGATCACCTAGAGTAACAAGCACAAACTCTCACTTGACCACAACAAGCCTGATGAGAAGGGTGGAAGCACACTTGCTACTCTCCTTGCACTAATGAGGACCTTAATCTTGGATTCTCAAATCTCAATCAACTCACTAGGCTCTTGCTCTCCTTTGCACTATCAAGGGTGTTTCTCAGCTGAACAAATAGGCAAGAGCCGTCCCATGGATGAGTGGAGTAAGTATTTATACCCCCTCATTCAAAACATAACTTTTGGAGGCTAAGTCAGCATTCTGTGGGGTGACCGGACGCTCTGGTCAGTTATACCCGCAAAGAGCCGTTATGCTCTGATCGGACTCTGACCCACGTCCGATCAGCACTGACCAGACGTGTTTGGTCTAGAAAAATACTCTTTGGAACCTTACTGATGTTGACCGGACACTAGAACCCAGAGTCCGGTCGCTTCGCTGTTTAGCATCCGGTCGGTTACCGGATCCTGACCAGCGTCCGGTCAAGAAAATCCCTCTCTGGAACCTCTCTGGAGTTGACCGGACACTGGCACCCAACGTCTGGTCCACCTCCACTTAGCGTCCGATCAGTATTAGACGACTACAGTTGATCAAATTAACTGACCGGACTCACCCTCTAGTGTCCGGTCACAACCAGACCCACGTTCGGTTATTCATTTGACCCTCCATTCACTTCCAACTTGAAATTCTATGTGAATGATGTTTGCTCCAATTGATCTTAGGGCTACTTCTGAGCTACCTAGTGTTAGGTTTGACAAATGTGCACCAAACCTAACCTACTAGACTCACATAGGTCAAGCTACTAGTCCATACCCCCCTTAATAGTACGGCCCAAGGAAAAACAAAGTCCTAAACTACTCTAAGTGTCTCTTCAACACCAAACAACACTTAGAACTAGTCCATCCTTAACCTTGTCGTCTATCCTTTGAAAACCGAAATGATTTCCATCGACGGGGGCATGACAACCATGATTGCCCAATCAATTGCCATCGCCATGACCTAACTCAAATTACCTCTACAAAACATACTATAGTCATAGTAATCTCGTGCCGTCATTAATCATCGAAACCCAACTAGGGGCCTGTATACTTTTAATCTTTCCCTTTTTGGTGATTAATGACAACACAACCTCGAGTATGTAGAAGAGATTAGTGAGGTTTTCAACATGCTTGTTTCATATAAGCTTTTGACAATAAGAGCAAAAGGGTTAGACATGCTTATATGACCCAAGCCAACATGGTGTACTCAATATATATGAATTAAGCATGAGTACATAAAGTAAAGCTCATTTGAATTGAAGTTAAACGCGGAAGCAAAGCAAATAAGCATAACAAAGTGACATGACCTATATAAAGATATCACATGTAGAGAGCACACATGTCACATAAGTCTCATCATCACAAGTATGTAATGCAATACATGAAAGAAAACGTGAATGCGCAAAGTATCACACATAAAGAAACGAATCACATGCTCCTCCTATTTCTAACATACTCACTCCCTCTCCCCCTTTGGCGTCAAGCACCAAAACCTAAGAGGTGGATAGTGGGATAGGAGCAGATGAGTCGGGCGCTGAGGTGCGGTGAGAAATCTAGAACTGAGCAGCAGCATCCTCAGACCCTAAACTCTAAGCGGTCTGACCCTCTATCGCTGAAAGTGAAGGTGAAGCAATCTAGGTCTACTCAGTAACTGGTGCGGCCTATGACTCTGGAAGTAGCACTATAGGAAGTGGAGCCACATCTGCCTCTGTCGCTGTGACTGTCTAAGGTGGCTCGGACGATGCAACAGACAATAGAATCATCTCTGTAGTCCTAGTAACTAGAGCAACTATGGTAGGGACAGGAACTCATAACTCTAGAGGTGTAGGTTGCCATGTAAGCTCACTGAAAGTAGCACCAAGACTCCTGGAGACTGGAGTGTCCGTCACTAGCACTAAAGAACTCTGAGTCAGAGTGAAGCCCGTAACAACGGGAGTAAAGTAAGGACCCTGAGCTATCACTGGTGAAGCAAACCACTGGGATACCTGCTCTGTAGGTGAAGCAAACTGAGTAGCTGCTGGTCCCTGACTCTGAAGCCCACTAGGCTATATAGCTGAAGTCACTGAAGTGATGGTAGGCTAGCCGATCTGAGGTGTAGACTGCGGAGGAGCAGCCCTGATAGCAGAGAATATGTGTTGCATGAAGCCAAGTAACTGCTGCTGGATCATGAGCTACTGCTGCTGCATGGCCTGCTATTGCCTCTAAAACTCATCTTGGAGAGCCTGAACCTGAGCAAGTGCAGCTACGGTCTCCTACGTCTGGCGTGCCTGGTCCTGCCTCATCCGCTCAAGTACAACTAGGAGTGCCGGGTATGTCTACTATGGCTGTGGTGGAGCTGAGCTAGAGCCACCGACCTCACTATCATGTGGATAAGGTGCCATATGTAGAATTGGCTGATAATCATTGTCTGAGCTATCACTAGGGCCGCTCTCGATCACATCCGCCTGCCGTGCATCAAGCGGCTCCTCCTTTGTCGCTGCAATGCCCCTGATGATCTCATCCTACTGGGCTGCTGTCTCTAGGACCTCTGGGTGATGGCTCGACTAGCAAGGTGTCCTCGCACTACTGTGGCAGAGCATCTGGGTCATGTTATATGGCGGAAACTCAGTAGTACACCTGTATACTCTGCCATCATCTTAGGAGACTTTTGTGTAACTGCCTTGAGAAACAAGAAAGTGATTCAGTGAGCATAAGGTAGCTGACGATGACCTCTGACGCCCTCTACAAGTGTGTCCTCCATCTCTAAAAGTATCACATCCCAAATATTAAAGACTGATTGAGACACCAGGTGATATACTAGTCACAACTGAATGCAAGTCAAGCCCTCGCGGTAACCCATCCTCGAGAGCAGAGTCCTCCTCATAATAGCATCAAGAAGCCAAGCTATAGGAGTAAGGTCACGTGGTGTCCTGCTCGACCCCTCGCCAAATGGCTCTATGAAGCAAGGTCGGACAATATCTGTAGGTGGCACAAGTTCACCGTGAGGGCATCTAGGAGACTCTGTCTAACCATAGCAAACCTCGTGAAGGCGAATAGGTGACTCTAGAATCCTGAGAATCTCTCTGACCCTTGAGCTCTAGAGCCTATAGTCATGGCCTCTGAATTTAAAGTGAATGAACATGTGCCTCAAGTCAATCCAAAGAGAGGAGTAGGACTCATGGACCTAAGATGGAATAAATCGACCTGCCTGACTAAGAAGATCTGTCAACCTTGATAGATAAGAGAGGTGAGGACGAATCTGCTTGCTTGCAGCTGCAACTAGAGACTCTATAGAGCAGACTCTCTGAGATCTGAAGGCAACTCCACTGTTCAGATAAGCATTATAAAAATCCTCCAACAACACTGCATAGAAGTGCTCTAAAGCACGCTCATCATACCTCAGCGGAAACCTGTCCTCAAACTGCACAAAGTGGAGCTGCTGCACTTGTCTGGCTGTGGCTGCCCTTAGGTTAAGGTGACTACCAGAGGTAGACCCTGTGGTCTGGGAGGTGGACGAGAGCCCCTCCTCTGTGTCTCAGGCCTTGGTGACACCTGAGTATGTGTGCGACTAGTGAGACGAAGCTGTGGCTATGCTGCCTGCTCTGTCTCCTCAACCTGCTCTGTTTGCTAAGTACCCTCCATCTGCTTGGCTGGCTATGTCTGCTGCTCTGTCTCCCCTTGAGGCTGACTCTCTTCCAAAGAGACACGCCGTCATCCTAGCATGACAGTCCCAGGTGGACTACCATGAAGAGTCTCAGTCCTCTCGACGGCGGCCCTCTGTGCTGGTGATAACTGATCAGCAATGCGAACGCTACCCCTAGATCCACCTCTCTCCGCTCGCTCTGCGGCGGCTGCAACTGCTGCTGCTCTCTTTGTCTCAGCATCAGCAAACTTGCATTTCTTCGTTGTGGTCTTTTTCACCTTCCCCTTTTCCTGAGTAGTCAGGTGAGGTGGAGGCCTTATATCCTTATCGGCGGGACCACCTCTGACATTCTTACAATGTGCCATTGCTGTAGCTGAAGAGAATTACTGCCGCTGATAATGCCAACTGACACTCGTGAGGCTTGGCCTCAATCTGTACTCACGGGCTTGGCCCCAAGTTCACTGACAACTGCCAAAACAACCACAAGAGCATCGACTCACTGCACGATAGAATAGATATGATATATAAATAATCACAATATTCATTGAGAGGTGCGAAACCCTAAGGAGCAAGCAGTAGACAAGGAATTGAAGACGATGGCTTGCTACCTGATGAAATCCGACGATCCAGCAACCAATCAGCAGAGGAAAGGACCATGAGGCACCACCAAAATTGATAATGTACGGATAGGGTTAGGGTTCCTACGTGAAGTGGTGCGACGGCTGAGGAATCACGATGGCAGTGCAATGCAGGCGCGCGAGATAGTGGATGGCGCTTGTGCGCAGCGTGGAGCATGACTGCAGGGGCCACGGCAGCGCGAGTATGAGGCGTGGGTGCACGCGGTGATGCTGTGCGGGTGTGGATGCGGCAGTATGATAGCTAAGGCATGGGAGCGCGGGCATGGGCGAGATGGCGCGGTGGCGTTACGACGGGTGACGACGTGGGTGCGGCTAGGTCAAGGCGGCACGGGGGTTAGGGCACGAGCAGGAGAGGTGCGGCGTACGGCATCAGGGATATATATGATGACCCCCCGTGTCAGATACGAAAAGAAAAGAAATCTGGATCCACTCGATTTCCACTGACCGGACGCACCGGTGGCAACGACCGGACGCTGCCACTCGGAGTCCGGTCGACAACAGAGACGTCCAAAACCCCTCAAGTCATGACCAAACACGTCTGGTCCCACATGATCGGACATACGCAGAGTCCAGTCAACCCAGACAACTTCTTCCTCATTTGATCGGACGCAGGGATACCTTCACACCAGACGCAGGATGAATACTATACAATGTCTGGTCACTCCTGTGCAGCATCGGTTCACCTCCTATGAACTGACCGAACGCTGGAAGCAGAGTTCGGTGTAGAGTTTAGTCACCATTTTTCAGCGAATCTTTGAAGTTCCTTCACGCTGCCTGTTCCCAATCAAGTCCCAACTTCAATAAGACCCAAATAGACACTAATTGGGACTGATGTGAGTGACCTCTATCAAACCCTCAATTTTTTCAAAATATTTTGCCTTAGGTTACAATGCTTTTTAAGAAAATATGCAATAAAAGGGGCGTGGAGCAACATGTGGTCACACAATAGGGTTTTATGATCAATGGAAGCTTCAAATGCTCTCCCTATTTATGGACAACCACAGCGGGTGCTCAAAAGATAACCGAAAAGAAACGACAAAGCAACACTCATGCATATGCAATGCAATACTTGAAAGTAATTCTAGTTGCCTGTCAAGTTTGATCCAAGGTTAAGCTTCTTTACACGCTTTTTGGCGATTATCTTAACCATGTTAGACAATCCCTAAGTGCATTGCCAAAAATTAAACATGTTGTATATTACAATGCAATGCAAGGGACAACACAAACTTATTTTCTAGTGAAGTTACTAAAATTAAGCACATTGAGCTCATTTCTCAACCGACAAAATGTAGCCTCATCTAGCGGTTTAGTGAAGATATCCGCCAATTGATCCTCGGTCTTTACACCTTCTAGTGATATATCATTTTTAGCAACATGATCTCTAAGAAAGTGATGGCGGATATCTATGTGCTTGGTGCGAGAGTGTTGAACTGGATTATTAGTAAGCTTTACCGCGCTCTCATTGTCACACAAAAGTGGTATCTTTTCTAGAACTACACCATAGTCTAGCAAAGTTTGCTTCATGTAAAGAATTTATACACAACAAGCACCCGCGGCAATGTATTCCGCTTCGGCGATGAACAAAGCAACACTATTTTGCTTCTTGGAAGACCAAGACACTAGTGATGTACCAAGCAAATAGCACCCTCCGGATGTGCTTTTTCTATCAATTTTGCAACCGGCATAATCCGAATCAGAATAGCCAACTAGCTGAAATCTAGCTCATTTGGGATACTAAAGACCAATGCTTGGTGTGTGCTTAAGGTACTTAAGGATTCTTTTAACGACAACCAAATGAGCTTCCTTAGGATTAGCTTGAAATCTAGCACACATACACTCATTAAACATGATGTCGGGCCTAGATGCGGTCAAATATAGAGCGGTAGAGAGTATGATCAACCATTTACCTCCCTCATCTAGGCCGAGATGTCCATTTGATGGCATATGTATCTTGATTGGCTTACATTCATCCATTTTGAACCTCTTGAGAAGGTCCTTGATATACTTTTTTTGAGAGATGAAAATCCCTTCTCTCATTTGCTTGACTTGAAAATCAAGAAAGAATGTAAGCTCTCCAATCATCGACATCTCAAACTCCTTCGACATCAATTCACCAAACTTTTTGAAATAATCTTCATTTGATGAGCCAAATATGATATCATCAACATATACTTGACAAATGAAGATCTCTCCATCAAGCTTCTTGATGAATAGTGTGGTGTCAACCTTCCCAATGGTGAAGCTCTTCTCAATAAGGAAACCCCAAAGGCGTTCATACCAAGCTCTTGTGGCTTGTTTGAGCCCATATAGCGCCTTGGACAACCTATAAACATGATTAGGATATCTTGGGTCTTCAAACTCGGGAGGTTGATTAACATAGACTAGTTCATTTATGAAGCCATTTAAAAATGGACTTTTAATATCTATTTGATATAGCTTCATTTTATGATACGATGCATATGCATGGAGAATACGAATGGCTTCAAGTGTTGCAACCGGTGCAAAGGTCTCTCCAAAATCCAACCCTTCAACTTAAGAGAACCCCTTTGCAACTAGTCTTATCTTGTTCCTCGCAACGATGCCTTGTTCATCTTGCTTGTTGCAGAACACCTACTTTGTTCCAATGACTCTTGCACCTTGTGGTCGCTCTTCAAGAGTCCAAACTTCATTGCGGGTGAAGTTGTTTAACTCTTCATGCATGGCATTTATCCAATCCAAATCTTGAAGAGCTTCTTCTACATTCTTAGATTCAACACAAGAGACAAAAGAGTGATGTTCAATAAATGAAGCAAGTTTTTTAGAACGAGTCATTACACCCTTTGAAGGACTCCCTATGATGAGATCTTGTGGATGTGCTTGTAATAGGGGTGAACTTCTTCTATCAATCACTTGAGGGGAAGGTTGTGGAGCATCAACATTTTGAGCTTGTGCCACCATTTGATTTTGAGAGACATGAGTATCTTTATTTTCTACTCTTCTATCTTTATCACCATCTTGTGGCATATTTAATGAAGAAGGTGGATCAATCATTTGTACATCATCTTTATCATCTTTGGGCTTGATGTCTCCAACCGAAATGTTCTTCATAGCCTCCCTCAATGGTTCATTACCTACATCATCAAGATTCTCTTGTGCTCCTTGGGAGCCGTTAGATTCATCAAATTCCACATCATATGTTTCTTCAACCAAGCCGGTGGCATGATTAAATACTTGATATGCTTTAGACTTTGATGAGTAACCAACAAGAAAGCCAATATCACAACGTCTTTGAAACTTCCCTAGGTGTTATCGCTTCTTGTAGATGTAGCATTTGCAACCAAACACCTAGAAGAAAGATACGTCCAGCTTCTTCCCATTGAGCAACTCATAAGGTGTCTTGTCAA
The DNA here is from genome assembly GCA_904845875.1 of Miscanthus lutarioriparius. Classification (NCBI taxonomy): domain Eukaryota; kingdom Viridiplantae; phylum Streptophyta; class Magnoliopsida; order Poales; family Poaceae; genus Miscanthus; species Miscanthus lutarioriparius. Next base: position 79,593,746 of record CAJGYO010000006.1, read on the forward strand.
GAAACTTTTGAAGAAATAGGCGGTTGGATGCATAACATGCGGTGTTGATAGCTTCCGCCTATAGAGCTTTGGGTGTATTATACTCATCAAGCATTGTTCTTATAAGTGTGATAAGTGCCTGGTTCTTTCTCTCTACTACACTATTTTATTGAGGAGTATATGTTGCAGAGACCTCATGCTTGATTCCAACTTCATCACAATATGCTTCAATGTTTGTGTTGTCATATTCTTTTCCATTGTCATTTTTTATCTTCTTGAGCTTCACTTCAAATTCATTTTATGCTCTTTTGGCAAACTTCTTGAAACATGATGCAACTTCGGTCTTGTCATGAAGGAAGAATACCCAAGTATATCTAGGGTAGTCATCAACTATCACAAGATAATAGAGATTTTCTCCCAAACTCTTGTAAGTTGTTGGTCCAAATAAATACATGTGAAGGAGCTCTAGCACTCTTATTGTTGACATGTAAGCTTTTGTAGGATGAGTGTTTGCAACTTGCTTGCTGGCTTGACATGCACTACAAAACTTGTCCTTCTCAAATTTCACATCCTTCGAACCTCTCACCAATTCATTCTTTATGAGCTTCTTGAGTGAGCTCATCCCAACATGTACAAGTCTTCTATGCCATAGCCACCCAAGTGATGTTTTGGTGAATAGGCATGTCTTCAAGTTTGCATCTTCGGGTGTGAAATCCACTAGATATAGGTTGTTGTACCTAAATCCTTTGAATATGACTTGATCATCATCTTTCTTTGATACAACCACTTCCTTCTCGGTAAACAAGCATTGAAAGCCAAGATCACACAATTGACCAATGGATAGCAAGTTGAAGCTCAAAGAAGCAATATATAGCACATTTGATATTGAATGATCATTTGATATTGCAACTTTGCCCAATCCTTGAAATTTTCCCTTTAAGTTGTCACCAAAATTAATCCTTTCTTGACAATCTACTTCTTCATCTAGTGAGGTGAACACACGAGGATCACCGGTCATATGTTGAGTGCAACCACTATCAATAACCCAATGACTTCCATCTGTCTTGTAGTTCACCTACACACAAGAGATCAAGCTTGATGTTTATGGACCCAAACTTGAAGAGAGCCCTTGACTTTCTCAACTAGTGACTTTGCAACCCAAATTTTCTTAGGCCTATTCTTGTTGGGAGGACCTAAGAACATGACTTTTATTTTTCTACTAGAATCCTTTCTAAGCATGTAATAAGCATTGAAAGCAAAGGGTCTAGCATACTTGGTCAAGGGTTGTGGTGGTGGAGTTTGACACTCATGGGCAAAGTGACCTTTTTGTCCACATTCAACACATCTCTTTAGCTTAGGCTTTGACTTGTGTTGTTGTTGATGCTTAGCTTGAGCTTTCTTCTCTTCATGTGCCAAGTACCCAATGCCACTTCTATCCATCTTCATTACGGTGTTCATGAGTAGCTCACATTGGAGATATTGGCCTCTTGTGAACTTGCTCAAGCCGGTCTTGAGATATTTTTTTCTCCAACTTGAGCTTCTTGTTCTCTTCTTTGAGTTCATCTTGATTTTTCTCCATCTTGAGTCTCTTGTTCTCTTTGAGCTTCTCATTCTTAAGAGCTATATCACAATCATGGTTAAGGTTCTCTATCGCAATTGTGTTGGTGGTTGATAGCTTTTTAAGATCTTTCTTGAGCTTCTCATTCTCATTCTTCATCTTGACATACTCATCATAGTTGTTGGACTCAACCACTTTCTTGCCTTTGCTACCAGAACCTTGCTCAATGCTCTCAATAATCAAGTCATCACATGATGTAGCTATATTAATCTTTACAATATGGTTAGTAGCATCATGTGGCTCAATGGATAATAACTCATGAAAAACAACAAGATTATCATGATTAATCTTGAGATTTGTGTACTCTTCTTTTAGCATATTGTAGCTAGTGGTGAGCTCATTATGTATCTCCTCAAGTTTATCATATTTTTCTTTAAGCTCATTTTTAGAGGATTTGAGCTCCTTGAGTTTGGATGACATAGTTTTATTTTCTTCTCTAAGCTCAACACTAGCTTTTTCCGCTATGTCATATTTAGCTAAGAGTGAATCATTCTCAAGTTCTAGCTTTTCATTTTTAGCTCTTGTCTTTCTAATGATTTTAGTATATTGATTTACCAACTTGATAAGATCATCATAAGAAGGTGATTCAAATTCATCATTACTATCACTATCATCATTGCTAGCATGATCATCACCACTACTATCATCATCATTTTGTACCTTTCATTCACCCTTGGCCATAAGGCATAGGTGTGTAGAGGATGATGGCGGTGGTTTTGGTGAAGATAGTGAAGAATCAATTACAATAGTGGCCACCTTCTCGTTCTCACTTTCATCATCGGATGAGCAACTTGATGAATCAATATCCGTGAGCCAATCACCAACGATGTATGCCTTTCCATTCTTCTTCTTCTTGTGGAATTCCTTCTTCTTGCCATCCTTCTTCTTGTATGGCTTGTTTTTCTTCTTCTCATCATCATCTTCATCACTTGAGTCATCTTTCTTACCCTTATACTTCTTCTTATACTTGTGTTTCTTGGGCTTGGGGCATTAATGAGCTAGATGACCAAGTTCTCCATAATTATAGCAATCCATCTCGGAGATTGGCTTCCTTCTATTGCCAGTGAAGAATTTCTTCTTCTTACCATCAAACTTGACACCGTTCTTGTTTAGCTTCTTAAGCATCTTAGCGGTTCTTCTCACCATGAGAGCAAGATTTGCATCATCAATTTCATCATCACTTAAGTTTTCATGTTCAACTCTTGCTTTGCCCTTCTTCTCTTGGCTAGCCTTGAATGCCAAGTCTTTCTTCTTGGTGGAAGAAGAGCCATCTTGTGGTGTGATGTTCATATACATCTCATGTGTATTGATCTTTCTCAATATTTGAGTTGGTGTAGCGATGGAAAGATCACCTTGATAAAGCACGATCATAGTATGCCCATATTTGTCAATGGGGAGGACACTCAAGATTTCTCTTACAACATCCGAGGGTTGCATTTGTGTAAGTCCTAGCCCATTGACTTCCTCTACAGGAACATTCAAGTGTGAGTATATCTCATTAGCACTTTCTCTAGGAAGCATCTCAAATGAATTAAGCTTTTTCATGACAAGGTGGTAGCATTCCTCACGCTCACTCTTAGTTCCCTCATGGAGCGCACAAATGTCCGACCATAGTGTATGGGCGTCCTTGTGGTTCTGCACACAGTTAAAAACATTTTTGCAAAGGCCTCTATAGATGGTGTTTCTAGCCTTTGCATTCCATTTCTCGTAATTAACTTCATCGTCTTGAAGGTGTGTGGGATCCTTAGGTTTTGGAAAACCTTAAGAGGCGGCTCTAAGGATTTCAACATCAAAAGCTTCTAAATAAGCCTCCATGGGACATCTTCGTCTAGGCGGTTAAGCCTAATTTAGTGAGCACGAGGCTCCGATACCAATTGAAAGGATCAAGATGCCCAAGAGGGGGGGTGAACTGGACTAATTCTAAAATTTTTTGCAATAATTAAACCCTACACTTAGCCCACTTCACCCCTTGTGCCTAGAATGTGATTCTATTGTTCTACCGCACAAAAGTTTTGCACCCTAGATTACAATCCTACTTTAGCATGATAATTCTAGGAATGTAAAGACATGAAATAAATTGCTCAAATGTAAATGCTTAAAGTAAAGAGATGGAAAGGAACACGGTAATGTTTTGTCGAGGTATCAGAGAGTCACCACTCCCCACTAGTCCTCATTGGAGCACCCACGCAAGGGTGTAGCTCCCCCTTGATTCGTGCAAGGATTAAGTGCTCTTTACGGGCTGATTCTTCGACACTCTGTCGCGGTGAATCGCCCACAACCGCTCACAACTTAAGTTGGGTCATCCACAAGCTCCGCCGAATGATCACCAAACTCCCAATCACCACCGAGCCATCTAAGTGATGGCGATCACCAAGAGTAACAAGCACAAACTTTCACTTGACCACAACAAGCCTAATGAGAAGGGTGGATGCACACTTGCTACTCTCTTTGCACTAATGAGGACCTTAATCTTGGATTCTCAAATCTCAATCACCTCACTAAGCTCTTGCTCTCCTTTGCACTCTCAAGAGTGTTTCTCAGCTGAACAAATGGGCAAGAGCCCTCCTATGGGCGAGTGAAGTAAGTATTTATACCCTCTGATTCAAAACATAACGTTTGGAGGCTGAGTCAGTATTTTGCGGGGTGACCGAACGCTCCGGTCAGGGTGACCGGACGCTCCGATCAGTTATACCCGCAAAGAGTCGTTATGCTCTGATCGGACTCTGACCAACGTCCGATCCGCACTGACCAGTCGCGTTCGGTCAAGAAAAACGCTCTTTGAAACCTTACTAATGTTGACCGGACGCTAGAACTCAGAGTCCAGTCACTTCGCTGTTCAGCGTCCGGTCGGTTACTGAATCCTCACCAGCGCCCGGTCAGCACTGACTGGACGCGTCCAGTCAAGAAAATCCCTCTCTGGAACCTCTCTGGAGTTGATCGGACGCTGGCACCCAGCGTTCGATCCACCTCCACTCAGCGTTCGGTCAGTACTAGACGACTGCAGTTGATCAAATGAACTGACCGGACTCACCCTCCAGCATCCGGTCACAACCAAACCAGCGTCCGGTCAATCATTTGACCCTCCATTCACTTCTAACTCGAAATTCTATGTGAATGAAGTTTGCTCCAATTGATCTTAGGGCTACTCCTGAGCTACCTAGTGCTAGGTTTGATAAGTGTGCATCACACCTAACCCACTAGACTCACCTTGGTCAAGATACTAGTCTATACCCCCCTTAATAGGATGGCCAAAGGAAAAACAAAATCCTAAACTACTCTAAGTGTCTCTTCAACACCAAACGACACTTAGAACTAATCCGTTCTTAACCTTGTCGTCTATCCTTTAAAAACCGAAACGTTTTCCATCGACGGGGGCATAACAACCATGATTGCCAAATCAATTACCATTGCCATGACCTAACTCAAATTGCCTCTACAAAACACACGTTAGTCATAGTAATCTTGTGTCGTCATTAATCCCCAAAACCCAACTAGGGGCCTAGATGCTTTCAATCTCCCCCTTTTTGGTGATTGATGACAACACAACATCGAGTATGTAGAAGAGATTAGTGAGGTTTTCAACATGCTTGGTTCATATAAGCTTTTGACAATAAGAGCAAAAGGGTTAGACATGCTTATATGACCCAAGCCAACATGGTGTACTCAATAGATATGAATTAAGCATGAGTACGTAAAGTAAAGCTCATTTGAATCGAAGTAAAAAGCGGAAGCAAAGCAAATGATCATAACCAAGTGACATGACATATATAAAGATATCAAATGTAGAGAGCACACATGTCACATAAGTCTCACCATCACAAGTATGTAATGCAATACATGAAAAAAAACGTGAATGCACAAAGTATCACACATAAAGAAACGAATCACATGCTCCTCCTAGATCTAATATACTCGCTCCCTCTCCTTCTTTGGCATCAAGCACCAAAACCTAAGGGTCGGACGGTGGGATAGGAGCAGACGAGTCGGGCGCTGAGGTGCGGTGAGAAATCTGGAACTGAGTAGCATTTTCCTCGGACCTTAAACTCTGAGCGGTCTGACCCTCTGTCGCTGGAAGTGAAGGTGAAGCACTAACTAGTGCGGTCTGTGACTCTGAAAGTATCACTGTAGAAAGCGGAGCCACATCTGCCTCTGTCGCTGTGACTGTCTGTGGTGACTACGACAAGTGAAGAAGGAGGCGCATATAAGGAAAGCGTGTCCATAGTGACTTGGCATATTTGCTTCCGATACGTTTTCATTTATGTATCTGTCATGTAGGCCTAGGCGGCCAGTGAGTGTGTCGGCGTATAACGTGCCCGACTCCTGTATCAAGAACTCATTCAGACAATTGCTAAGACAAACGTTCAGGAAAAGGCTGTCCTAACTGGCGTTCTCATCCGTTCCCTGTACTCGCTTGAGCACTCACGTAGACGGCCAAGGGTATGACAGGGCTTAATTAAACTTGCCTCCCAAACTCGATGCTTTGTCAGGGTGCCGAAGCAAGCGCGCCCCACGGCTGCTCTGCCTTGCAACTAACTAAACCTAAAAGCTGTATACAAGAGATGCGCATGTGTCAGACGATAATTTTTCCTGCGTAATCCCGCATTAACTAACTGTACCTCCGCTCAAAACAATGGGGAGAAAATCCCCACCCCACGGCGACAAGAGGAGGCGAACAGGGCGGCAGGAGCAGGTGCGACCAAGCCACTGAGGTGAAGGTGAGCGCACTGCGGGAAATGCCGTGCACTCACTCGCCATCGCCTGCGCGTCAGCACATAGCAGCAGCCACAGGCCCACAGCAGAAAAAGCACATCGCGGCAGCCACAGCAGGTGCCTGACAGCGACGGCCGAGCTGATTGCTACTAACTCCGGACCGCCGTGGTCTCATCTTGAACAAGACAGCGTCGGTTGGTCCTGTCGATGATTGGCATTTTCCAAAGGATATCATTGACTATCGTTGACTAAAAAGGTACAGCCAAGCGTACGTGGCGTTGTTCAAGCCGGCCACCGTCTCATCTGGTCATCTGTGGCGTCGGTGTCTGGCCGCGCGCGTCGCATGGTGGTTGTTGGGGTTGGTGAACGTGCCGTGAAGCCAGAGGCCGATTTATATTTAGCACGGGACTTGGCTGTTGTTGGCACTTTGCAGTGGTAAAATTAGTAAAACGGTACTGCAGTGGTTAGTAGCACTCTATTTCTTCGCAAAAAAAAAAAAAAATCTCAGTCCCACTTTTGTTCACCCTATTTCTTTGCAAAGAAACAATCTCAGTCTGAACATGCTGCTGCTGCTAGACGACGATGGCAGCAGCAGCAGCTTCCTTGGGTATGTTGCAAGCAACAAGCTACCACATTTGATTAGTATTGGTCTTAGGATAAAGTATGTTTCATTTTCGTATCGTTGGCCGCTGGTCAAGCTTCGCAAGCAAACCCGTGGCAGTTGGAACGACCGGTGCACCGTCAGTTTGTTCACTCTTGATGGCAGTAAGATTGGACTCCTCCAGTTCAGCCTGGAACCCTGGGAAAACAAGAGAAGTGTCCCGGTGTTCCCCCAATTTTTCTTCTCCGAACTTTGCAGCGAAGGAATGGAAGGAAGACTCCTCTGGTTCAGCCTTGACCCCTGGGAAAACAAGAGAAGTCTCTCGGCGTTGCTCCAGTTTTTCTTCTCTGAACTTTGCAGCAAAGGAATGGAAGGATATTCCTGGTTGAAGGAGTCATCGCGCTGATCTACCGTTTTTCTTCTCCCATCACTTTCGACATCAATCTCACGCATCCTCGGTGCAAAGAGGATCAATGCAGACAGAGACAGCAGACAGCTAGCCTCTGGGCAAGCAGGGTATTATAAAATGTATGTATCACTGCCTATCCGTTTTGTTTAGTCAACCAATTCAACAAACTGCATTATTGGCATGAAAAATCCTCAACGTGGTCTGTTTGTGATCATCACTTATTATATATATATATATATATATATATATATATGTGTGTGTGTGTGTGTGTTATATTGATCTCTAATCCTAAGTTGAGCCCAATCGGCCAGTTGAGCCTTTGATCCGCGTCCTGATCCTTGATCGAGGGCGCCCAGCCCACTATGGTTGGAGGACTCCTGTCATACAGCGCAATAAACAGAGGTGGGGGCTAGCGGCTCTGAGTACGAGGTTCGCCTGAGCCGAGCTGTCCACCGAAATCCCTAATCCGATCTAGAGGGTGCGCAGCCAGTGACGGGAAGCTCCACTGCCTCGCCGCCACCGAACTGCGCCACCGGATTGCGTCACCGGACTCCACCGTCTTCACCGACCGTCGCTGCCCTCGCGCAGACACCGACACAACGCCCATGGCAGACGTCGCTGGATCAAAGTCCTACGATGGTCAGTAACCTAGCACTACACTTCTCCCTCAAATCTCTGTCTAGTTCATGTACTAGACATGTTATCCATTTATAAGATGTACCCGGCTAGATCTATGAGTATGAGATTAGAATAGATTAACAATATATACTAGCACCATTGTACCGCCAACATGGCTCATCAGAAAACTGGTCCAGAATATAGTATGTACGTCTAAACAGCAGGAGTATATATTTGTGGCAAATAGGGGGGACGCGTCAGGCCCGTGCAATGAGGGCGCTGTCTCCCCTTGCTCCATTTCTAGTGATCCGGACCGTTCGTTCATCCAATTAGGCAACGTGCAAGTGCGACGCGACGACGAAACGGCGCAGGAAACGCGCACATGATCGAGGCCCCGCCGGACTGCCTGTTGCACACACCACACGCACAGCGGCACTGACGACGACGAAAGGGAGCAGGAAATTAAACGCGACGACGAAACGGAGGCCGATGACGAACCAAACTGGAAGCGGTGGCCCGTCGTCCCATCCGGATCGATCCGCCGCTGTCGTCCCACGGCCCACGGGGCACGGACGCCAAATAATCAACGCCGCGCCGTGCCCACGCTGCATAAACAACTCTATCCCGACGCTCCCCCCACGTCTTGCTTGCTTGTCCTCGCACGTTCTTCTTTTCCTACCCCGTCGTCGCCTTCTTTCCCGGTGGTTCCTTCCAGAGCTCCAGTAGTCTCCGGTCCCTGCCTATAAGTACGGGCTCATAGTGTGCTCCCATTTCATCACGACACAACAACACTACTCATCGCTCACCAACGTGCAGATTAAGGAAGCAGCAGGCCGCCCACTCACTGACCGCGGTCATGGCGAGTATCCAGCTCTACGTCGCCGCGGCCTGCGCCGTCGTCCTCGCGCTGGCCGCCCCGGCTCTCGGCGGCGACCCCGACATGCTCCAGGACGTCTGCGTCGCTGACTACGCCTCCCGTGAGTAAAAACGAAACCTGTCGTCGGTCTTCTCAAGTCGTTTCTTTCCACTTCTGACCCGTGCGTGCGTGCGTGCACCGTGCAGCGGTCAAGCTGAATGGGTTCCCGTGCAAGGCGAACATCTCGGCGGACGACTTCTTCTTCGACGGGCTGAGGAAGCCCGGCAACACCAGCAACGCGGCGGGCTCCCTGGTGACGGCGGCCAACGTGGAGAAGTTCCCGGGCGTCAACACGCTGGGCGTCTCCATCGCGCGCATCGACTACGCTCCGGGCGGCCAGAACCCGCCGCACACGCACCCGCGCGCCACCGAGATCATCTTCGTCCTCGAGGGCACGCTCGAGGTCGGCTTCATCACCACCGCCAACAAGCTCTTCACCAAGACCCTCACCATGGGGGACGTCTTCGTCTTCCCGCGCGGCCTCGTCCACTTCCAGCAGAACAGGGGGTACGGCCCCGCCGCCGTCGTCGCCGGCTTCAACAGCCAGCTCCAGGGCACGCAGCAAATCGCCATGACGCTCTTCGGCGCCACGCCGCCCGTGCCCACCGACATCCTCGCCAAGGCCTTCCAGATCGGCAACGGGGAGGTGGAGCACATCAAGGCAAACTTCGCGCCCAAGTAGAATACCAGGCAGCGTCTTCGTCTTCCAATATATGTCTGCATTCGTTGGTTTCTCAATAAATCCCGCGGTGCCTGCCGTTAGTGATCGGAGTGTGCAGTTCGATTTGTTCATCTTCGGTTTGGTTCGAGACATTGCTGACCACGCTTGTTGCTGCTAATATGTGTGGAGCAATTATATTGCTTGTCCTCCTATAAATAAGATAATCAGTTTTATTTATGGCTTGCGTTGCTTTGACTTGGTTCTTGTTAACCGTGTCCGACAAAATGACAAATTATGAGATGATGAATAGCGCTTAATCTGTGCTTGCAAATTGTTTGAGAAATTAATAACAATGATTCGCGGACGCCTTTGGCTGTCCTTGTTCCACAACGGCATGCAGTTTCAGTGTCGTCAGGCCATAAAGTCAACGGTTGACAAGATCGAGGTTCTACCGTTCTAGCGGCAGGGATCTTTTTTTTTTGTGTGTGTGTGTGGGTGGGGGGGGGCGGGAGGGGAAGTTCTATCCAGTCCAATAATGGAAAACATATTTGAACTTAACAAAAGTCAAATTTTGTAAGACCAATAACTAGTCAAAATATATACTTCTATTCAAAGTGATTTTAAGATGAAGTAGCTTTTGTAGTAATAGACAGCATTGTGAGGTAAATTTAAAATCAAAATCTACTTTGAAGGACCGTTTTTGCTGCTAAATTACACAATACATCGATGGATGAGTACTGGCCTATTGGGAGTCTTCCAATATGCCCTTGATAGTAGGAACTAAACACAATTTACACACACACACACCAGTTATTTAATAATTCGGTAGTTATTTTACTAATCTTGTTTCTAATTGTGTGTAAGGACCATTTCTGATGTGTCATAGCAACTGAACATAACATAGGGTGCAGCTAATATGATTGCAATTTATTTGAGAAATTAACAACTATTTGTTGCTAGCTATATATAGTAGTATTTGGGATTAACACTACCGGAAACAGGTGATTTGCCGAGTGCCAAAATATTTGCCGAGTGCATTCCATCGGATACTCGGCAAAAAAGTTATTTGCTGAGTGCTGTAGAAACCGCACTCGGCAAAATAATGGCACTCAACATACCAAACTCTTTGCCGAGTGCTGAAAAAAAACCACTCGACAAACTAGAAAAAAACACTCGGCAAAACAGAGACACGGCAAAAAACCGCCACGTCGACATCCGTCAGTTAGTGTGCCTGCCGTTAGAAGTTTGCCGAGTGTTCGTTAGTGGCACTCGGCAAAGAAGTAAGTTTGCCGAGTGTTTTCCTTTACCACTCGGCAAAGAAATAATTTTGCCGAGTGTTTTTTTGCACTCGGCAAATAAATAAGTTTTTTTTTCTCTTCTGACCTTGAAAGTTTTTCTACTCTCCACATACAACACGTGGTACTCCATGTTAAGATTTGGTATATTTCTGGATCTGTTTGTTATATTTAATTAATTTATTGAATTTCAAGAATTTTTTTGGTATAAGTCAAATTTGAACTGCAAGTGATTCAAATAATAGAATAAAATGAGTAGAAAAATGATATTCATGTTATTGAGTCCGGTGTGAGGTCTTACCTGGAAAATGAAAAGAAATTTCGAAGATCTTGTTCAAGAAACACGACCACGAATGTGTGGCCGAATGGTTTTTAAATTCTAAAAAAAGCAGACGAAGTTTGAAAATCTTGAGATTTGTCAAGATCTCATGATATCATACGTGGAGGCCATGGTAAAAATTGAGAAGGTTTCGCATAATCTGTCATGTACGATGTTTACAAACCGAAGTATCTCAGAAGAAGAATCGTAGCGTTGATAAGGATTCGGTAGGATTTAGAGTCAAAGTGATGATCGAATTGGAGTTTGACTTCAACACTTTTTTATAGGCAATAGAGAACATAGATTGATTCATGTGAAATTTTGGTAATTTTTTTGGATCCGTTTGATAATTTTAATTTATTAAGTGCAATTATAGGATTTTAATTGATATAGATTGAATTTGAGCTATAACTGTATGAAATAATAAGTTTTTTTTCTCTTCTGACCTTGAAACTTTTTCTACTCTCCACATACAACATGTAGTAGTCCATGTTAAGATTTGGTATATTTCTAGATCTGTTTGATATATTGAATTAATTTATTAAATTTCATGGAATTTTTTTGTATAAGTCAAATTTAAACTATAAGTGATTCAAATAATAGAATAAAATTAGTAGATAAATGATATTCATGTTATTGAGTCCGGTGTGAGGCCTTACCCGGGAAATGAAAAGAAAATTTAAACTTCTTGTTCAGGAAACACGACCACGTACCTGTTGCCGAATGGTTTTTAAATTCTAAAAAAGCAAACGAAGTCTGAAAAACATGAGATTTGTCAAGATCTTATGATATCATACGTGGAGGCCATGGTAAAAAATTGAGAAGGTTTCGTACAATCTGTCACGTATGATGTTTACGAACTGAATTATCTCAGAAAAAGAATCGTAGCGTTGAGAATGATTCGGTAGGATGTGAAGTCAAAGTGACGGTCGAATTGGTGTTTGACTTCAACACTTTTTGTACAGGCAATAGAGAACATAGATTGATTCATGTGAAATTTAGGTAATTTTTTGGATCCGTTTGATAATTTTAATTTATTAAGTGCAATTATAGGATTTTAATTGATATAGATTGAATTTGAGCTATAACTGCATGAAATAATAAGTTTTTTTTCTCTTCTTACCTTGAAACTTTTTCTACTCTCCACATACAACATGTGGTACTCTATGTTAAGATTTAATATATTTCTGAATCTGTTTGCTATATTTAATTAATTTATTGAATTTCAAGAAATTTTTTGGTATAAGTCAAATTTGAACTACAAGTGATTCAAATAATAGAATAAAATGAGTAGAAAAATGATATTCATGTTATTGAGTCTAGTGTGAGGCCTTATCCGGGATATAAAAAGAAATTTCGAACATCTTGTTTAGGAAACACGACCACGAACGTGTGGCCGAATGGTTTTTAAATTCTAAAAAAGCAAACAAAGTCTTAAAAAGAGAAGGTTTTGCACAATCTGTCATGTACGATGTTTACATCCCGAAGTATCTCAAAAGAAGAATCGTAGCATTGAATTTGGACTCAAAGTGACGATCGAATTGGGGTTTGACTTCAAAACTCTTTTGTATAGGCAATAGAGAACAAAGATTGATTCATGTGAAATTTTGGTAATTTTTTGATCCATTTGATAATTTTAATTTATTAAGTGCAATTATAGAATTTTAATTGATATATTTGAATTTAAGCTATAACTGCATAAAATAATCAAATAATATTCCTAGAAAAATCAAATATATATTATTCAGTGAATTTGATAAGGTATTTTCAAAGTACATGGGAACAAATTGGGGAAAACATGTTATGGAAAAGGAGGAAAATGAAAAAAAACGTTTGCCGAGTGTCTATGATCTGACACTCGGTAAAATTGGAGTTTGCCGAGTGACAGACCTAGAACACTCTGAAAGGATCAAGATGTCTAAGAAGGGGGTGAATTGGACTAATTCTAAAATTCTTTGCAATAATTAAACCCTACACTTAGTCCACTTCACCTCTTGTGCCTAGAATGTGTTTCTATTGTTCTACCGCACAAAAGTTTTACACCTTAGGTTCCAATCCTACTCTAGCATGGCAATTCTAGGAATGTAAAGACATGAAATGAATTACTCAGATGTAAATGCTTAAAATAAAGAGAGGAAAAGGAACGCGACGATGTTTTGCTGAGGTATCGGAGAGTCACCACTCCCCACTAGTCCTCGTTGGAGCACCCGCGCAAGGGTGTAGCCCCCCCTTTATCCATGCAAGGATCAAGTGCTCTCTATGGGCTGATTCTTCAACACTTCATTATGGTGAATCACCCACAACCGCTCACAACTTGAGTTGGGTCATCCACAAGCTCCATCGGATGATCACCAAACTTCCTATCACCACCGAGTCATCTAGGTGATGGCGATCACCAAGAGTAACAAGCACAAACTCTTACTTGACCATAACAAGCCTAATGAGATGGGTGGATGCACGCTTGCTACTCTCTTTACACTAATGAGAACCTTAATCTTGGATTCTCAAATCTCAATCACCTCACTAGGCTCTTGCTCTCCTTTGCATTCTCAAAGGTGTTTCTCAGCTAAACAATTAGGCAAGAGCCCTCCCATGGACGAGTGGAGTAACTATTTATACCCCCTCATTCAAAACATAACGTTTAGAGGCTGAGTCAGCATTCTGCGGGGTGACCGGACGCTCCGGTCAGTTATACCCGCAAAGAGCCGTTATGCTCTGACCGGACTCTGACCAGCGTTAGGTCAGCACTGACCAGACGCGTCCGGTCAAGAAAAATGCTCTTTGGAACCTTATAGATGTTGACCGGACGCTAGAACCCAGAGTCCAGTCACTTCGCTATTCAGCGTCCGTTCGGTTACTGGATCCGGCCAGCGTCCGATCAACACTGATCGGACGCGACCGGTCAAGAAAATCCCTCTCTGGAACCTCTTTGGAGTTGACTGGACGCTGGCACCCAGCGTCCGGTCCACCTCCACTCAGCATCCGGTCAGTACTAGATGACTGCAGTTGATCAAATGAACTGACCGGACTCACCCTCTAGTGTCCGGTCACAACCAGACCAGCGTTCGGTCAATCATTTGACCCTCCATTCACTTCTAACTCGAAATTCTATGTGAGTGAAGTTTGCTCCAATTGATCTTAGGCTACTCCTAAGCTACCTAGTGCTAGGTTTGACAAGTGTGCACCACACCTAACCCACTAGACTCACCTAGATTAAGCTACTAGTCCATAGCCCCTTAATAGTACGGCCAAAGGAAAAACAAAGTTCTAAACTACTTTAAGTGTCTCTTCAACACTAAACGACACTTAGAACTAGTCCGTCCTTAACCTTGTCGTCCATCCTTTAAAAACCGAAATGATTTCCATCGACGGGGGCATGACATCCTTGATTGCCCAATCAATTGCCATTACCATGACCTAACTCAAATTGCCTCTGCAAAACACATGTTAGTCATAATAATCTCGTGTCGTCATTAATCATCGAAACCCAACTAGGGGCCTAGATGCTTTCAATCTTTCCCTTTTTGGTGATTGATGACAACACAACCTTGAGTATGTAGAAGAGATTAGTGAGGTTTTCAACATGCATGGTTCAGATAAGCTTTTGACAATAAGAGCAAAAGGCTTAGACATGCTTATATGACCCAAGCCAACATGGTGTACTCAATAGATATAAATTAAGCATGAGTACATAAAGTAAAGCTCATTTGAATCGGAGTAAAACACGGAAGCAAAGCAAATATGCATAACCAAGTGACATGACATATATAAAGATATCAAATGTAGAGACCACACATGTCACAAAAGTCTCACCATCACAAGTATGTAATACAATACATGAAAGAAAACGTGAATGCACAAAGTATCACACATAAAGAAATGAATCACATGCTCCCCCTAGATCACATGCTCCCCCTAGATCTAACATACTCGCTCCCTCTTCCCCTTTGGCGTCAAGTACCAAAACCTAAAGGTCGGACGGTGGGATAGGAGCAGACAAGTTGGGCGCTGAGGTGCGGTGAGAAATCTAGAACTGAGCAGCATCATCCTTGGACCCTGAACTCTGAGCGGTCTGACCCTCTATCGTTGGAAGTCAAGGTGAAGTAGTCTGGGTCTGCTCAGTAACTGGTGCGGCCTGTGACTCTAGAAGTATCACTGTAGGAAGCGGAGCCACATCTGCCTCTGTCGCTGTGACTGTCTAAGGTGGCTTGGATGATGCAATAGACGACGAAATCATCTCTGTAGTCCCAGTAATTGGAGCAACTATGGTAGGGATAGGAACTCATAACTCTGGAGGTGTAGGCTACCCTGTAAGCTCACTGAAAGTAGCACCAAGACTCCTAGAGACTGGAGTGTCCGTCACTAGCACTGAAGAACTCTGAGTCAGAGTGAAGCCCATAATAATGGGAGTAAAGTGAGGACCTTGAGCTGTCACTAGTGAAGCAAACTGAGTAGCTGGTGGTCCCTAACTCTGAAGCCCACTAGGCTGTATAGCTGGAGTCACTAAAGTGATGGCAGGCTAGCCGATCTAAGGTGTAGACTACGGAGGAGCAGCCCCGATAGCAGAGAATACGTGCTGCATGAAACCAAGTAACTGCGGCTGGATCACGAGCTGCTGCTACTGCATGGCCTGCTGCTGCCTCTGAAACTCACCCTGGTGAGCCTGAACCTGAGCAAGTGCAGCTACGGTCTCCTATGCCTGGCATGCCTGCTCCTGCTCATCCGCTCAAGTACAGCTAGGAGTGCTGGGTCTATCTGCGGTGGCTGTGGTGGAGCTGAGCTAGAGTTGACGATGACCTCAAAAGCCCTCTGCAAGTGTGTCCTCCATCTCTGAAAGTATCACATCCAAAATATCAAAGACTGACTGAGACACCAGGTGATATACTAGCCACAACTAAATGCAAGTCAAGCCCTCGCGGTAACCCATCCTCGGGAGCAGAGTCCTCCTCATAATAGCATCAAGAAGCTGAGCTGTAGGAGTAAGGTCACGTGGTGTCCTGCTCGACCCCTCGCCAAATGGCTCTGTGAAGCAAGGTCTAACATTATCTGTAGGTGGCACAGGTCCGCCATGAGGGCATCTAGGAGGCTCTGTCTGACCATAGCAAACCTCATGAAGGCGAATAGGTGACTCTGGAATCCTAAGAATCTCTCTGACCCTCGAGCTCTAGAGCCTGTAGTCATGGCCTCTGAATGCAAAGTGAAAGAACCTGTGCCTCGGGTTAATCCAAAGAGAGGAGTAGAACTCACAGACCCAAGATGAAACAAATTGACCTGTTCGACCTAGAAGATCTATCAACCCTGGCAGATAAGAGAGGCGACGACCAATCTACTCACCTACAGCTACAACTAGAGACTTTATGGAGTAGACTCTCTGAGATCTAAAGGCAACTCCACTATTCAGATAAGCATTATAAAAATCCTCCTACAACACTGTATAGAAGTGCTCTAAAGCACGCTCATCCCACCTCAGTGGAAAGTAGTCCTCAAACTGCACAAAGCGGAGCTGCTGCACCTATCTGGCTGTGGCTGCCCTTAGGTCAAGGTGAACCACCAGAGGCAGACCCTGTGGTCTGTGAGATGGAGGGAGCCCCTCCTCTGTGTCTCAGGCCTAGGTGACACCTGAGTACGTGTGCGACCAGAGCGACGAAGCTGTGGCTGTGCTGCCTACTCTGTCTCCTCAACCTGCTCTATCTACTGAGTACCCTCCATCTGCTTGGCTAGCTGTGTCTACTACTCTATCTTCCCCTGAGGCTGACTCTCCTCTAAAGAGACACACCATCCTCCTAGCATGACAGTCCTAGGTGGACTATCATGAAGAGTCTCAGTCCTCTCGACGGCGGTCCTCTGTGCTGGTGACAACTGATCAGCAATGCGAACGCCACCCCTAGATCCATCTCTCTCCGCTCGCTCTGTGGCAGCTGCAACTACTGCTGCTCTCTTTGTCTCAGCATCAACAAACTTGCATTTCTTCATTGTGGTCTTTTTCGCCTTCCCCTTTTCCTGGGCAGTCAGGCGAGGTGGAGGCCTTGGATCCTCATCGCCGGGACCACCTCCAGCATTCTTGCAACGTGCCATTGTTGTAGCTGAAGAGAATTACTGCCACTGACAATGCCAACTAACACTCGCGAGGCTTGGCCTCAATCTGTACTCACGGGCTTGGCCCCGAGTTCACTGACAACTGCCAAAACAACCACAAGAGCACCGACTCGCTGCACGATAGAATAGATAGGATATAAAAATAATCACAATATTCATCTAAAGGTGTGAAACCCTAAGGAGCAAGCAGTAGACAAGAAATTGAAGATGATGGCTTGCTACCTAATGAAATATGACGATCCAATGACCAATCAGCAGAGGAAAGGACCATGGGGCACCACCGGAATCGGCAATGTACGGCTAGGGTTAGGGTTCCGGAGCGAAGTGGTGCAATGCAGGCGCATGAGACAGTGGATGGCGCTGGTGCGCAGCGTGGAGCTTGACTACAGGTGCTGTGACAACGCAGGCATGAGGCGTGGGTGCATGCGGTGAGGCTGAGCGAGCGTGGATGCGGCGGCGCGATAGCTGAGGCACAGGAGCGCGGGCACGGGTGAGATGGCGTGGCATCATTAAGGCGGGCGACGATGCGGGCGCGGCTAGGTCAAGGCAGTGCCAGGGTTAGGGCATGAGTAGGAGAGGTGTGGCGTACAGCGTCGGGGATATATATGGTGACCCCTCGTGTCAGATAAGAAAAGGAAAGAAATCTAGATCCACTCGATTTCCAGTGACCAGACGCACCGGTGGCAATGACCAGACATTGCCACCCGGAGTCTGGTCGACAACAGAGAGGTCCAAAACCCCTCAAGTCACGACCGGATGCATCCAGTCCCACGTGATCGGACGCACGTAGAGTCCGGTCGACCCCGACAACCTCCTCATTTGACCGGACGCAGGGATACCTTCACACCGGACACAGAATGAATACTATGCAGCGTCCGGTCACTCCTATGCAGCATCGGTTCACCTCCTGTGAACTGACCGGACGCTGGAAGCAGAGTCAGGTGCAGCGTTCGGTCACCGTTTTTCAGCGAATCTTCAAAGTTCCTTCACGCTGCTTGTTCCCAATCAAGTCCCAATTTCAATAAGACCTAAATTGACACCAATTGGGACTGATGTGAGTGACCTCTCTCAAACCCTCAATTTTTTCAAAATATTTTGCCTTAGGCTATAATTCTTTTTAAGAAAATATGCAATAAAAGAGGCGAGGAGCAACATGTGGTCACACAATAGGGTTTTATGATCAATGGAAGCTTCAAATGCTCTCTCTATTTGTGGACAACCACAGCGGATGCTCAAAAGATAACCGAAAAGAAACGACAAAGCAACACTCATGCATATGCAATGCAATACTTGAAAGTAATTCTAGTTGCTTGTCAAGTTTAATCAAAGGTTAAGCTTCTTCACACGCTTTTCGGTGGTTATCTTAACCATGTTAAACAAGCCCTAAGTGCATTGCTAAAAATTAAATATGTTGTATATTACAATGCAATGCAAGGGACAACACAAGCTTATTTTCTAGTGAAGTTACTAAAATCAAGCACATTGAGCTCATTCCTCAACCGACAAATTGTAGCCTTATCTAGCGGTTTAGTGAAGATATCCGTCAATTGATCCTCGATCCTTACATCTTCTAGTGATATACCATTTTTAGCAACATGATCTCTAAGAAAGTGATGGCGGATATCTATGTTCTTAGTGCGAGAGTATTGAATTGGATTATTAGCAAGCTTTACCGTGCTCTCATTGTCACACAAAAGTGGTACCTTTTCTAGAACTACACCATAGTCTAGCAAAGTTTGCTTCAAGTAAAGAATTTATGCACAACAAGCACCCGCAGCAATGTATTCCGCTTCGGCTGTGGACAAAGCCACACTATTTTACTTCATAGAAGACCAAGACACTAGTGATTTACCAAGCAAATGGCACCCTCTGTATGTGTTTTTTCTATCAATTTTGCAACCGGCATAATCCAAATCGGAATAGCCAACTAGTTGAAATCTAGCTCCTTTGGGATACCAAAGACCAGTGCTTGGTGTGCGCTTAAGGTACCTAAGGATTCTTTTAACGGCAACTAAATGATCTTTCTTAGGATTAGCTTGAAATCTAGCACACATACACACACTAAACATGATGTCGGGCCTATATGCGGTCAAATATAATAAGCTACCAATCACAGAGTGGTAGAGAGTATGATCAACCATTTTAGCTCCCTCATCTAGATTGAGATATCCATTTGATGGCATAGGTATCTTGATTGGCTTACATTCATCCATTTTGAATCTCTTGAGAAGGTCCTTTGTATACTTTTCTTGAGAGATGAAAATCCCTTCTCTCATTTGCTTGACTTAAAAACCAAGAAAGAATGTAAGCTCTCCAATCATCGACATCTCAAACTCCTTCGACATCAATTCACCAAACTCTTTGCAATAATCTTCGTTTGATGAGCCAAATATGATATCATCAACATATACTTGACAAATGAAGATCTCTCCATTAAGCTTCTTGGTGAATAATGTGGTGTCGACCTTTCCAATGGTGAAGCCCTTCTCAATGAGGAAATCCCGAAGACGTTCATACCAAGCTCTTGGGGATTGCTTGAGCCCATATAGTGCCTTGGACAACCTATAAACATGATTACGATATCTAGGGTCTTCAAACCCGGGAGGTTGATCAACATAGACTAGTTTATTTATGGAGGCACTTAAAAATGTACTTTTAACATCCATTTGATATAGTTTCATTTCATGATGCGATGCATATGCAAGGAGGATACGAATGGCTTCAAGTCTTGCAACCGGTGCAAATGCCTGTCCAAAATCCGTTTGCAGCTAGTCTTGCCTTGTTCCTCACAACGATGCCATGATCATCTTGCTTGTTGCGGAACACCCACTTTGTTCCAATGACTCTTGCACCTTGTGGTCGCTCTTCAAGAGTCCAAACTTTATTGTGGGTAAAGTTGTTCAACTCTTCATGTATGGCATTTATCCAATCCGAATCTTGAAGAGCTTCTTCTATATTCTTAGGTTCAACGCAAGAGACAAAAGAGTCATGTTCAATAAATGAAACAAGTTTTTTTAGAACAAGTCATTACATCCTTTGAAGGACTCCCTATGATGAGATCTTGTGAATGTGTTTGTAGTAGGGGTGAATTTCTTCTATCAACCACTTGAGAAGAAGGTTGTGGAGCATCAATATCTTGAGCTTGTGTCATCATTTGATCATGAGAGACATGAGTATCTTTATTTTCTACTCTCCTATCTTTATCACCATCTTATGGCACATTTGATGAAGAAGGTGGATCAATCAAAGAACATCTCTAAGCATGTAATAAGCATCTTATGACCCAAATTTTCTTAGGCCTATTCTTGTTGGGAGGACCTAAGAACATGACTTTTATTTTTCTACTAGAATCCTTTCTAAGCATGTAATAAGCATTGAAAGCAAAGGGTCTAGCATACTTGGTCAAGGGTTGTGGTGGTGGAGTTTGACACTCATGGGCAAAGTGACCTTTTTGTCCACATTCAACACATCTCTTTGGCTTAGGCTTTGACTTGTGTTGTTGTTGTTAACGTTGAGCTTGAGCTTTCTTCTCTTGATGTGCCAAGTACGCAATGCCACTTCTATCCATCTTCATTACGTTGTTCATGAGTAGCTCACTTTGGATATATTGGTCTCTTGTGAACTTGCTCAAGCCGGTCTTGAGATGTTCTTTCTTTAACTTGAGCCTCTTGTTCTTTTCTTTGAGTTCATCATGATTTTTCTCCATCTTGAGTCTCTTGTTATCTTCTTTGAGCTTCTCATTCTTAAGAGCTATATCACAATCATGGTTAAGATTCTCTATCACAATTGTGTTGATGGTTGATAGCTTTTCAAGATCTTTGTTGAGCTTCTCATTCTTATTCTTGATCTTGACATACTCATCATAGTTGTCGGACTCAACCACTTTCTTGCCTTTGCTACTAGAACCTTGCTCAATGCTCTCAATAATCAAGTCATCACATGATATAGCTATATCAATCTTAACAACATGGTTAGTAACATCATGTGACTCATTGGATAATAACTCATGAGAAACAACAAGATTATTATGATTAATCTTGAGATTTGTGTACTCTTCTTTTAGCATATTATAGCTAGTGGTGAGCTCATTATGTATCCCCTCAAGTTTATCATGTTTTTCTTTAAGCTCATTTTTAGAGGATTTGAGCTCCTTGAGTTTAGATGATATAGTTTTAGATTCTTCTCTAAGCTCAACACTAGCTTTTTCCGTTATGTCATATTTAGCTAAGAGTGAGTCATTCTCAAGTTCTAGCTTTTCATTTTTAGCTCTTGTCTTTCTAATGATTTTAGTATATTGGTTTAGCAACTTGACAAAGATCATTATAAGAAGGTGATTCAAATTCATCATCACTATCACTATCATCATTGCTAGCATGATCATCACCACTACTATCATCATAATTTTGTACCTTTCGTTCACCCTTGGCCATAAGACATAAGTGTGTAGAGGATGATGGAGGTGGTGTTGGTGAAGATAGTGAAGAATCAATTACAATAGCGGCCACGTTCGCATTCTCACTTTCATCATCGGATGAGCAACTTGATGAATCAATATCCATGAGCCAATCACCAACGATGTATGTCTTGCCATTCTTCTTCTTCTTGCTATCCTTCTTCTTGTATGGCTTGTTTTTCTTCTTCTCATCATCATCTTCATCACTTGAGTCATCTTTCTTGCCCTTGCACTTCTTCTTGTACTTGTCTTTCTTGGGCTTGGGGCATTGATGAGCTAGATGACCAAGTTCTCCACAATTATAACAATTCATCTCGGAGATTGGCTTCCTTCTATTGCTAGTGAAGAATTTTTTCTTCTTGCCATCAAACTTGGCACCATTCTTGTTGAACTTCTTAAGGATCTTGGTGGTTCTTCTCACCATGAGAGCAAGATTTGCATCATCAATTTCATCATCACTTGAGCTTTCATGTTCAATTCTTGTTTTGCCCTTCTTCTCTTAGCTAGCCTTGAATGCCAAGTCTTTCTTCTTGGTGGAAGAAGAGCCATCTTGTGGTGTGATGTGCATATACATCTCATGTGAATTGATCTTTCATAATATTTGAGTTGGTGTAGCGGTGGAAAGATCACCTTGATGAAGCACGATCGCAATATGCCCATATTTGTCAATGGGGACAACACTCAAATTTTTTCTTACAACATCGGAGGGTTGCATTTGTGTAAGTCCTAGCCCATTGACTTCCTCTACAAGAACATTCAAGCGTGAGTACATCTCATTAGCACTTTCTCTAGGAAGCATCTCAAATGAATTAAGCTTTTTTATGACAAGTTGGTAGCGTTCCTCACGCTCACTCTTAGTTCCCTCATGGAGTTCACAAACGTCCGACCATAGTGCATGAGCGTCCTTGTGGTTCCGCACACGGTTAAAAATATCTTTGCAAAGGCCTCTATAGATGGTGTTTCTAGCCTTTGTATTTTATTTCTCATAATTAACTTCATCGCCCTAAAGGTGTGTAGGATCCTGAAGTTTTGGGAAACCTTGAGAGGCAGCTCTAAGAATTTCAACATCTAAAGCTTCTAAATAAGCCTCCATGCGGATTTTCCAATAAGAAAAATCATCTCCCTCAAAGATAGGAGGAGGTCCATCCCCGTGGGACATCTTTAATTTAGCGAGCACAAGGCTCCGATACCAATTGAAAAGATCAAGATGCCCAAGAGAGGGGTGAATTGGGCTAATTCTAAAATTCTTTACAATAATTAAACCCTACACTTAGCACACTTCACCCCTTATGCCTAGAATGTGTTTCTATTGTTCTACCGCGTAAAAGTTTTGCACCATAGGTTCCAATCCTATTCTAGCATGGCAATTCTAGGAATGTAAAGACATGGAATGAATTGCTCAAATGTAAATGCTTAAAGTAAAGAGAGGGAAAGGAACGCGGCGATGTTTTGCCGAGGTATCGGAGAGTCGCCACTCTCCATTAGTCCTCGTTGGAGCATCCGCGCAAAGAGTGTAGCTCCCCCTTGATCCGCGCAAGAATCAAGTGCTCTCTACGGGCTGATTCTTCGACACTCCGTCACGGTGAATAGCCCACAACCGCCCACAACTTGAGTTGGGTCATCCACAAGCTCCGTCGGATGATCACCAAACTCCGAATCACCACCGAGCCGTCTAGGTGATGGTGATCACCAAGAGTAACAAGCATAAACTCTCACTTGACCACAATAAGCCTAATAAGAAGGGTGGATGCACACTTGCTACTCTCCTTGCACTAATGAGGACCTTAATCTTGGATTTTCAAATCTCAATCACCTCACTAGGCTCTTGCTCTCCTTTGCACTCTCATGGGTGTTTCTCAGCTGAACAAATGGGTAAGAGCCCTCCGATGGACGAGTGGAGTAAATATTTATACCCCCTCATTTAAAACATAACGTTTGGAGGTTGAGTTAGCATTATGTGGGGTGACCGGACGCTCCGGTCAGGGTGACCGGACGCTCCGGTCAGTTATACCCGCAAAGAGCCGTTATGCTCTGACCGGACACTGACCAGCGTCCGGTCAACACTGACCAGACTCGTCCGGTCAAGAAAAACGCTCTTTGGAACCTTACTGATGTTGATCGGACGCTGGAACCTAGAGTCCGGTCACTTCGCTGTTCAACGTCCGGTCGGTTACCGGATCCTGGCCAGTGTCCGGTTAGCACTGACCGGACGCGTCCGGTCAAGAAAATCCCTCTCTGGAACCTCTGTGGAGTTGACCGGATGCTGGCACCTAGGTCAAGCTACTAGTCCATACCCCCCTTAATAGTACGGCCAAAGGAAAAATAAAGTGCTAAACTACTCTAAGTGTCTATTCAACATCAAACAACACTTAGAACTAGTTCGTTCTTAACCTTGTCGTCCATCATTTGAAAACCGAAACGATTTCCATCGACGGGGGCATGACAACCATGATTGCCCAATCAATTGTTATTACCATGACCTAACTCAAATTGCCTCTACAAAACACACGTTAGTCATAGTAATCTCGTGTCGTCATTAATCACCGAAACCCAACTAGGGGCCTAGATGCTTTCAATCTCCTCCTTTTTGGTGATTGATGACAACACAACCTCGAGTATGTAGAAGAGATTAGTGAGGTTTTCAACATACTTGATTTATATAAGCTTTTGACAATAAGAGCAGAAGAGTTAGACATGCTTATATGATCCAAGCCAATATGGTGTGCTCAATAGATATGAATTAAGCATGAGTACATAAAGTAAAGCTCATTTAAATCAAAGTAAAACACGGAAGTAAAGCAAATGAGCATAACCAAGTGACATGACATATATAAAGATATCAAATGTAGAGAGCACACATGTCACATAAGTCTCACCATCACAAGTATGTAATGCAATACATAAAAGAAAACGTGAATGCACAAAGTATCACATATAAAGAAACAAATCACATGCTCCCCCTAGATCACATGCTCCCCTAGATCTAACATACTCGCTCCCTCTTGTCCTTTGGCGTCAAGCACTAAAATCTAAGGGTCGGACGGTGGGATAAGAGCAGACAAGTCGAACGCTGAGGTGCGGTGAGAAATCTGGAACTGAGCAGCAGCATCCTCGGACCCTGAACTCTGAGCGGTCTGACCCTCTGTGGCTGGAAGTGAAGGTGAAGCAGTCTAGGTCTGCTCAGTAACTAATGCGGCCTGTGACTCTGGAAGTATCAGAGTAAGAAGCGGAGCCACATTTACCTGTGTCGCTGTGACTGTCTGAGGTGGCTCGGACGAGTGAAGCAGGAGGCGCGTATGAAAAAAGCGTGTCCATAGTGACTTGGCATATTTGCTTCCAGTACGTTTTCATTTATGTATCTGTCATGTAGGCCTAGGCGGCCAGTGAGTGTATCGGCATATAAAGTGTCCGAATCCTGTATCAGGAACTCATTCAGAAATTGCTAAGCGCGTGTTTAGTTCCCACCCTAAATTCTCAAAAAGTGCTACAGTAGCCACCACATCGAATCTTGTGATACGTGCATGGAACATTAAATGTAGACGAAAAAAAACTAATTGTACAGTTTGGTTGGAAATTGCGAGACGAACGTTTTAAGCCTAATTAGTCCATGATTGAACATTATTTGCCAAATAAAAACAAATGTGCTACAGTAGCCAAATTTCCAAGTTTCATCCAACTAAACACGCGCTAAGACAAACATTCAGGAAAAGGCAGTCCTAACTGGCGTTCTCATCCGTTCCCTGTACTCGCTTGAGCACTCAAGTCGACGGCCAAGGGTATGACAGGGCTTAATTAAACTTGCCTCCCAAACTCGATGCTTTGTCAGGGTGCCGAAGCAAGCGCGCCCCACGGCTGTTCTGCCCTGCAACTAACCAAACCTAAAAGCTGTACGTATACAAGAGATGCGCATGCGTCAGACGATAATTTTTCCTGCGTAATCCCGCATTAACTAACTGTACCACCACTCAAGACAATGGGGAGAAAATCCCCACCCCACGGCGACAAGACGATGCGAACAGGGCGGCAGGAGCAGGGGCGACCAAGCCTCTGTGGTGAAGGTGAGCGCACTGCGGGACGAGGCGCCGGCCGGCGACGGCAATCGTCAGGGACAGGGAAATGCCGTGCACTCACTCGCCATCGCCTGCGCGTCAGCACATAGCAGCAGCCACAGGCCCACAGCAGAAAAAGCACATCGCGGCAGCCACAGCAGGTGCCTGACAGCGACGGCCGAGCTGATTGCTACTTAACTCCGGACCGCCGTGGTCTCATCTTGAACAAGACAGCGTCGGTTGGTCCTGTCGATGATTGGCATTTTCCAAAGGATATCATCCTTGTTGAAGCCGGCCACCGTCTCATCTGGTTATCTGTGGCGTCGAGTCTGGCCGCGCGCGTCGCAAGGTGGTTGTTGGGGTTGGTGAACGTGCCGTGAAGCCAGAGGCCGATTTATATTTAGCACGGGACTTGGCTGTTGTTGGCACTTGGCAGTGGTAAAATTAGTAAAACGGTACTGCAGTAGTTAGTAGCACTCTATTTCTTCGCCAAAAAAAAAAAATCTCAGTCCCACTTTTGTTCACCCTATTTCTTTGCAAAGAAACAATCTCAGTCTGAACATGCTCCTGCTGCTAGACGACGATGGCAGCAGCAGCAGCTTCCTTGGGTATGTTGCAAGCAACAAGCTACCACATTTGATTAGTATTGGTCTTAGGATAAAGTATGTTTCATTTTCGTATCGTTGGCCGCTGGTCAAGCTTCGCAAGCAAACCCGTGGCAGTTGGAACGACCGGTGCACCGTCAGTTTGTTCACTCTTGATGGCAGTAAGATCGGACTCCTCCAGTTCAGCCTGGAACCCTGGGAAAACAAGAGAAGTGTCCCGGTGTTCCCCCAATTTTTCTTCTCCGAACTTTGCAGCGAAGGAATGGAAGGAAGACTCCTCTGGTTCAGCCTTGACCCCTGGGAAAACAAGAGAAGTCTCCCGGCGTTGCTCCAGTTTTTCTTCTCTGAACTTTGCAGCAAAGGAATTGAAGGATATTCCTGGTTGAAGGAGTCATCGCGCTGATCTACCGTTTTCTCTTCTCCCATCACTTTCGACATCAATCTCACGCGTCCTCGGTGCAGAGAGGATCAATGCAGACAGAGACAGCAGACAGCTAGCCTATGGGCAAGCAGGGTATTATAAATGTATGTATCACTGCTTATCCGTTTTGTTTAGTCAACCAATTCAACAAACTCCATGCGATTGCACTACTGGAAACGGAATATTTACCGAGTGTCAAAAATCGGGCTCTTAGCAAAGACCTTCTTTGCCGAGTGCCGCACTCGGCAAAGAATTGCACTCGACAAAAAAAAGGCTCTCGGCAAAGAACTTCTTTGCCTAGCACTCGGCAAAAGCGCGGCACTCGGCATAGGCTGCCCCGCGTAACGGTATTTGACCACGGCCTTCTTTGCCGAGTGTCAAAGAAGATTTTTTTTTTAAATTTTTTTTTGCTTTGTCGAGTGTCCCAGATCTGGCATCTGGCAAAGATTTTTTTTTTGAAAATACTTTGCCGGGTGCCCCTGACACGGCGCTCGGCAAATATTTTTTTTTTTTTTCAAAATTTCTTTGCCGAGTGCCCCTGTGAAGGCACTCTGCAAAGAGGAATTTTTTTAAAAAAATTCAAAACCCTCTTTACCGAGTGCCACGCCTCGACACTCGGCAAAGTTTTTTTTTGTTTTTGGCCTCCAAATTTTTTGTGTAGCCCTTTTAAAGTACCAGGAACTCATAGTTAGAATTTTGGGATTTTTTTGCTTTTTGATATATTTAGTTATTTTATTTCGTTTACTTGAATTTTTTTGAAAAATATAAATTTGAACTGCACGTGGTACGAATAATGGAATTTAATAATTCAAAAAATGTCATGTTACCGAGTGTAGTGTGAGGCCATAT
The DNA here is from genome assembly GCA_904845875.1 of Miscanthus lutarioriparius. NCBI lineage: Eukaryota > Viridiplantae > Streptophyta > Magnoliopsida > Poales > Poaceae > Miscanthus > Miscanthus lutarioriparius. Next base: position 79,621,345 of record CAJGYO010000006.1, read on the forward strand.
TCAGGAACGGACCCGAAATTTCGGACATCTTGTTCACGAAACATGACCGCGAACTTGCGTGCGAAGTGTTTTTAAATTCTATAAAAAGCAAACGAAGTCCAAAAATCATGAAACTTGTTGAGATGTCGTGATATCGTATGTGGAGGCTATGATAAAAATTTGAGAAGGTTTGGTGCACGTTGTCACGTACGATACTTACAAATCAGGACATCTCCACATGTGATATCAAACCAGGACCCCTCTCGGCTGGGCCGGGCACGCACACACGACACACGCACGCGCCACCACCCGCTCGCCCGCACCGCCACCGCCCGCGCTGGCCGCGCCCTGCCCCCGGCCGCGCCCCGTGGACCGCCCGCCCCGACGCCGCCCATGCCCGACCCCGTTCCCGACTCCGGTGACCCCGACCCCGACGCCGCCCGCCCCTACCCCCGGTGCCCGTCAGGTATGCCTTCTCTCTTATTGTTGTCGTGGTAGTGATAGTTGTAGTAGTATTAGTTGTACTAGTAGTGCTAGTGGTAGTAGTAGTATTAGAAGTAGTGGTAGTAGTAGTACAACTAGTGGTAGTAGTAGTAGTTGAATTAGTGGTAGTAGTAGTAGTAGAACTAGTGGTAGTAGTTGTAGCAATAGTGGTAGTAGTAGTAGAACTAGTGGTAGTAGTAGTAGCAATAGTGGAAGTAGTAGTAGAGGTAGTGGTACTACTTGGATATATTCTTCTGCATGGATTGATATCCAAACTACATGGCTTCTCTTGAGACATATGTGCTTGTCGGCCATCGTGCCGTTATTTTTTTGTAGGTTTTGGAAACCTTACTGTGTAGGGGAGGTTCTGTTGAATTTTTTTAAATGATAGTATTTTGTTCCATTTTTGTAGAGAAGAGCCCGTCGGAGCCGAGTCGGAGTTCCCGTCGCCGTAGCGGTCTGCCTGCATCGCGTCGCCTCGCCACTGCACCGACCTGCCATGGCCCCGCTAGCCTGACTCCGCCGCCACCCTAGGTATAACCCCTCTTTCCGTATCATGGTCGTAGATCGCGTAACCCAGTTAGGCGTCTCCCGTTCGAAAGAGATATGGTTGGAGGTATGCAGATCTTTGCATATCTATGACAAATGCTTGAGCGATTACGTTTAGGCAATGATAATGAAGACAACATTCCTCCTTCGGATAGTGTTGATGAGTTGGACAATGTTGATAGTGATGACGAGACCTATGATCCAGCTAATCTCAATCATGAAGATTATTTCTAATACATATAATACTATGTTTTTTGTAATTATGTTTTGTTCATTTTTGCAAATATTTCTAATACATGTATTACTATGTTTTTTGTAATTATGTTTTATTCATTTTTGCACCTATTTCTAATTAAGTCTTGTTTTTCTTTTTTATTGCAGGTGATTGGACAAAGATGACGGACGACTGTCATAGGTCCGTGAACTCGATTTACCAAAGACCACGCCGGCTGCAGGACGAGGCAGAGGGGGCGGTGGAGGGATCGGACAGGAGGAGGAGGAGGACCGCCAGACCGAAGGGGGCCGTCTCCTCCCACGCCGCGTGAGGAGGAGCCAGAGGAGGAGGTGGCGCCCGTGGATGAGTCGGATGATGAGCTGGTTCGGCAGATGGACGAGGAGGAGGGGCCGCACGAGGACGACGAGTTGGAGGCAGCAGGCACGGGTTCCGCTTCCTCCGACTCCTCTTCTAGTGTCTACTTGTGAGGTCCCACGAGCCTCCCACAGGTTCCGCTTCCTCACCAACGCCCAGTGATTCGCCTCGAAGGGCAAAAGTAAGTAACTTTATATGTTATCACCACTACTTCATATGATATGATGAAAAAAACTAATAATTTTTCTTAATCACTTGTGCAGGAACTGAGTGGTTGTGTCGGGTGGTAGCACATGGCTAGTCAACGGTATCCTGGGTCTTCTGTGCAGGCAACACTTACCCGACATTGTCACGTACGCATCGAAGACGGAGCCGGCCTACTCGTTTGACCACTACGTCGTCGCCATCGATGCGGAGTACCCCAACAAGGTGGCACGGGTGAAGGCAAAGTTTTGGGTAAGTCTCCCTCGCACAACATTGCTCAATACATTGCATTCATTGGACTTTTCTTGAAATAAGGAATGGATACATCGCTTTTGTTTGCAGACTTATTACAGATGCGAGGAGCGATTTGAGGTCAGGGCGGAGCAGGTGACTACCAAAGCCTATAAAAAACTCGTCACCGACATGCATCACGAGGTGCGCATCTAGGCCATCGTAACCTACTATGGGTCGAAGCTTGGAGAGAGGAAAACCAAGAAAGACGCAAGAGAGATGCAGCTGACCCAAGAGCAGTACCTTGAGGTAAATGAAGAACATCAATATTGATTCGTTTTGAGATTAAGTTGGTTTAATTTGATCTTCTTATATGTCCAATACTTGATGACGTGTAGATGATTCCCTGGTGGTGCCAAACGTATCTTGAGTGCTGGGTGATGATGGTGGAGAGGTGGTTCACGGAGGAGTACCTCAAGATGCATAGGGATGTCCGGCACCGTCGTTTGCAGATGCAAGGTCCAGCACACCATCAAGGCAGCCGCAGCCTCGCCGGATACAAACAAGCATGGGTACGCGAATTCATTTATCTATTGTGACGCTTAGTTCTACCTGATTTCTAATCATCGTGCTGTCTTTCCCATAGTCGGCGTCACATAGTGGCCAGGCTTGCTCGGACTTCTAGGCATGGTGTATGGCCCACAAGGGCAAGGCGACGGTCGACGTCTCCTTCAACCTAGAGGACCCACCCGAGGCATACACGAACCCAAGCGTCCACTCCTGCATCAATGAGTACACTGAGGTGGCGAGGTCACTCCATGGGTCAGACCACGATCCGAGCACCCAGGACTTCGATGGAGAGGCCGTCATGAGGGAGGGGCAAGGCAAGAAGCATGGGCAGTTCTGGCTTGGCGATGGCGTCATCGACACAGCCTCTATAACCTCCCTCTCCCAGATTCGAGTACGGAGCACGAGCGAGAGCCCAGCCATTCACACACGGCCGACCGCTGCACAGCACCGAGTTGACGCACTCGAGGTTATTCCTATTTTACTCGTCATACATTGATCTTTACACACCTTAATTAGCTTTGCATTACTGAAACATTAGAGTGAAATATTGCAGGCCCGGCTGGAACAAGAAATGAGGCAACGTCAGGAGCTGGAGGCCGGACACCAGAGGATGGAGGCCGAGCGGGAGGCCGAGCGGGCCAAGCGGCAGGCCCAGGCGCAGAGGCTGACAGACATTACGGAGTTCCTACAAGGGCTTGGGCAACGTGTGGGCTTCTCTCTGCTAGCTGGGCTGTTGGTTCCACCTCTGCCTCTGCGTCCTGCAGCTCCAGCTACTCCTGTGAGTATGAAAGTTTTTTACTTTCGCTTGTGATTTGCTTGTATGACCTCTACCTTTCTAGATTAGCTATCCAAATAATCTTGTCTCACATGCAATCTTTTCTCTTTTGTGCAGTCGCCATCTGACGGTGGTTCGAATAATCCACCTCATGCACCTCCGAATGATGGATCTGGGCCTTCACCACAGTCGCAGTGGCCAAGATGAGTGCACGTTGTATTTTTTTCATTTGTTGTTCACTTGGTGATGGAATTGTGATATACTTGTGATGCACTTGTGGACTTTGATGGACTTGTGAATTTATTTGGATGGACTTGAGCACTTATTATTATATATGTGATATATATTGTGATGGATGTGATATGTGCGGATGGATGTGTGGATGGATGAGATATATAGATATATATGTGATGGATGAGATATATGATTGTATAAATTTATTTGTCATGATGGAATGTAAAAAAAATTAAAAATTACCGTTTTGGGTCACTTTGCCGAGTGTTGCACCCCATTGCCGAGTGCCATGACCATGGCACTCGGCAAATAATTTTTTTTAAAAAAAATTCAAACTTTGTCGAGTGCCGGCCAGAGGGCATTCGACAAAGAATTTTTTTAGAAAAAAATTCAAACTTTGCCGGGTGCCAGCAAGAGGGCACTCGGCAAAGAAAAAAATTCAAACTTTGTCGAGTGCCGGCCAGAGGGCACTCGACAAAGAATTTAAAAAAAAAATCAAACTTTGCCGAGTGCTGGCAAGAGGGCACTCGGCAAAGAATTTTTTTTAAAAAAAAATCAAACTTTGCTGAGCGCCGGCCAGGGGGCACTCAGCAAAGAATTTTTTTAAAAAAAAATAAAAAATCTTTGCCGAGTTCCTGCAGGGTTGGCACTCGGCAAAGCCACGGTCAACGGGGCCGGCGCCGTGACGGTCGCTTTTCTTTGCCGAGTGCCCCTGGGGCTCTTGGCAAAGCATTTGCCGAGTGCCCGATAAAAGACACTCGGCAAAGAGTTCTTTGTCGAACAATTTTTTGTCGTGTGTTCTTTGCCGAGTGCAATTTGGCCTCAGGCACACAGCAAAGAACCTGAATCCAGTAGTGTTGCATGGATGTTTGTGTGATGCTTTATGATCATGTCCAGTCAGTGAGCTATATGTGGTGAATCAAGAAGTTGATTTTTGAAGTTTTGGATTAGAAGAAGGATCTAAGTTTATGGCAGGTATAGCATGGGATCTTCCTTGTTGTCCTATACACCTTTAATCATTTAATTCATACTGCATGTGTCTAATTTGACTACCACTAAGGATTTTCTAATACTTTGTACCTTGTACCTTGATACCTTTGGGTTATTGCATTGGGTAGCTTTGCTAGTGCTCAAACTAAAGCTATAATCTTATAACTTGACTAATGTAATATGCAATAAACATTTAAAAGATGTTTTTAGCAACATAGAACAAGGGGGCTAGACCATTGGGCTATTTTATGGTGCTCTACACTACTAGAAAACAGACCTTTCATCCCGCCTCTATTTTTGTCTTTAGTCCCGGTATTTTTGTGTTTGGGACTAAAGGGACTATTAGTCCCGGTTGTATCCTCAAACAAGGATACAAAGTTTCTGCCCCAAGTGTGTGTCGATGGCAGGCAACAATTAGTCCCGGTTATAGCCCAGAGCCTTAGTCCTGGCTGGACCCCCAACCGGGAATAAATCTTTACTCCCGGCTTGAGACTCCAGCCGGGACTAAAGGATGACCTTTAGTCCCGACTCTAGGCTATAACCGGGATAAAATCTTTCTTGATAAAATAATATAGTCACGCTGGACAAAAAATGGGGCAACCTGGCATTGAACCCACGACCTCATAGCCAAGGTCCAAACCGCAGCGCACTAGCTAGCCATCTGAACTAAGTCACTTTCTCGACAAGAAAGCACCCAAATATTTATTTAATAAGAGAAAAGACCCTTTAATTGATTATATTCTTTTGTTAACTATACTTTGAATTTTCTGGTCCATGTGCTTTCTAGTGCCTGATTGATCTCATAATTTTTATCAGGGTTTCAAATGCCCAGTGTGAAGCCACCACCAAGTTTGAGATTTTTCTGAATTGGTTTGGTAATTTTTTCACTTTAATTGAATTTCCACGTGACTTCACCGATTAATTATACGTTGAACTGAGTCCACCCCCGAAAAGATCTGGAATGGTGCCAAACTTTGCCAAATGGTCTCTTGTACCCTAGGAGACAAATATTTGTGGAGGTTGATGCAAAATTATATTGTTTTCAACATGTAATTCATCGTATTTCGTCTCACGCGGCACAAACAAAAATGTAATAATAAAAATAATTATCAGAAAAATCTAAGATCTTGTGTGGGGCGATAGTTTGGGTGTAAATGACTGCCAAAATTTTTTTAAGCCATTTCAACATAGGCGGAGTCGACGTGCTTCACAGAGGTATATAGAACCTCTCGTCGAACCCTATCTATACACCTAGGTTCTCTGGGACTCTGAAGGCCATTTGCTTTCCCGTGCCGGATTGGTCTCAAACTTTTTCTCAAGACTACAAATGCCCTGTGTGTAGGCACCACCAAGTTTGAGATTTTTCTGAGATGGTTTGGTACTTTTTTAACTTTAATTGAATTTCCGCCCGAACTCACTGATTAATTATACAATGATTAATGAAGAAATTAAGATTTATGTTACAATTACGTGAAAACTAATTTCCTATCGAAAACCAATAAATTTAATAATTTCAATTAAAGTCTACATTTTTGCATTAACGAAAATAGTGAGTATTAGTTGCATTATGTTCAACATTTATAATAAAAAACACAATAGTTTAGGTCACATATTTTTTTTGTATGCAGTAAATGAAAATAAAGTTTATTACTTTTTCTAAAAAAATTTATGCCTAGTATTGAATTTACTGCGCAAATAATAAGACATAAACATTTAAATACAAAACATATATAAAATAAACTGATCTGCTTAAAAGTTGGCGGGAAATGAAAATGTAGCCCACCTTTAGTCCCGGCTCCTGCCACCAGCTGGGACTAAAGGTGGGCTGCATTTGGTGGCCCGCCAATAAATCCTTTAGTCCCGGCTTCTTCCAACAGCCGGGACTAAAGGTCCCCCCTTTAGTCCCGGCTGGTGGCAGGAGCTGGGACTAAAGGTGCTTTAGTCCCGGGTGGTGCATGGAGCCAGGACTAAAGGTCCCTCTTCTATATACCGCCGCCTCCCTTCTCTCTTCCTCCTCATCGATCGTCTTCGTCTTCAGCGCGTCCCCAGAGCTCTGATGCCGCCGATTCGCCTCCCCGGCCACCCTCGACGTCGTCTGCTTCCTCACCGGAGGGCACCCCGAGGCTCGCCCACCTTGCTGGAGTAGCCCCGACGCCGCGCCCCTCACCGAGGAGCCCCCGACCGCCCCCGACGCCGCGTGCGCGCCACGCCGCCTCTGATTTCACCATCCCGGCCACCCCCGACGTCGCCTTCCTCATAGGAGGGCACCCCGACACCCGCCCACCTCGCCGGAGTAGCCCCGACGCCACGTCCCTAAAGGAGGAGATCCTGGCTACCCCCGACGCCGCGCGCGCGCCACGTCGCCGCTGATTTCGCTTTCCCAGGCCACAACGCCTTCTTCCTCACCGGAGGGCATCCCAACGCCCACCCACACCTCGCCGGAGTAGCCCCGACGACGCCACGCCCAGCCAGGAGCCCCCATGCCTCGATCCAGCGCCGCTATCCACCACCGCCCGTCGCCCACACTCCATTAATTCTAAACCACCGGTATATATATATTATATTTATTATATTTATGAATTATATTGATGAAATGTGTATTAATGTATATATGTATGAAATTATATATGTATGAAATGTGTGTATATATATATATCAATTAATGTATATATGTATGAAATTATGTATGTATGAAATGTGTATATATATATATCAATTAATGTATACATGTATAATTTTTCCTTAGGAAAAAAAATCAATTGTGTTATATTCTGATACCATGTGGCCTATACCCTAAACCCTAAACCACCCTAAACCCTAAACCACCCTAAACCCTAAACCCTAAACCACCCTAAACCACCCTAAACCCTCCTTGGCCATCGACGCTGGCTGGCCGCCCTGCGCAGGCACCACCGCCCCGAAATGTGTATGAAATGTCTATGAAACTCTAATTGCATAATTATTGTTTTATAATTGTTTAGGCTCTCTATGGCCGACCCGAGAGACGATGACCTGGGGGCGGAAATGATGGATATTATCAACGCCGGCACTGAACATTGTGCCGATGTTGATAATGACCAGCAGGAAGACGATGGGAGTCAATACTTGAATCTCGATCATATTGTTGAGGAAGTTGTTCATGAAGATAATTCCGGCGAGGTATATATTTCTCAATATCTAGCTCTCATTAATTTATTATGCATACATGTAGCCCACTGGATGGACCTTCGTTTTATAATACCTTTTGTGTTTCTATGCGTACATAGCCGTCTGGATCGACAACAACGACGGGGAACACAAAGAATGTTCGAGGGGCCAAAAATCCATTGGAAAGCCGCTACATCATCTCAGAATTCAACGTGGCTACAGGCGAACCACTAGGACAATATGCACAGAAACTCGTGTACCACTGTGGGTACCTTGTAAGGGACAAGCTCCCGATCAATGCCCGTGGATGGAAAAAAAATAACAATGCTCCTCATATTAGTTATGTCTCTGATAAGGACAAGGAGCTGATTTGGCAAGATGTTCTTGCACATTTCACGCTCCAAACAGATGATTATCATGAAGACATCACCCACGAAAGGTTGACGAAGCGAGTTAGGCACTGGACAATGAAGAAGATGGCCACCCAATTCCAATCTTGAAAGAAGCAGCTGTACAAATCATACGTCAAGAAGAACAAGACTCCAAATTTGAACGATAAGGGCCCAATCGCGAAGGCAAGGCCCTATTGGGAGGAATTTGTACAGTACAAGACATCAGAAGAGGGTGCGGAACGGGCGAGAAGGAACCAAGAGAATTCCAGACAAAAGCAATACCACCATAACATGGGATCAGGTGGCTACGCGACTTCCGTTCCCAAGTGGCAAAAAATGGAAGCATACCTTATTGCCAAGGGGATCGTACCTGAATCAGCACCGTGGCCTGAACGCACAAAGCGTTGGTTTTTAGGTCATGGGGGAGGATTGGACCCAGCCACCGGGAAGCTCGTCCATGGCACAAAACTCGAAAGAGCAACAGAAAGGTTGATTCAAATTCTAAAAGCTAGAGATAGTGGACTATTCTGGCCCAACAGAGAGAAAGATGAACTGACATATTCCATCGGGACTGCTGAGCATTGTGGACGAACTAGAGGCAAAGGGGCTGTTCCGTGGGTGCAAGGTTTCTCTGAATGGATTGATTCGTACAGAAGCCGCCAGAGACGGAAGGATGAGGAGGCAGAGAGGATCCGCATCTTGCAGCAATATGTTATTGAGTCACAGGAAGCGGTGCTTGAATCACAAAGGCGAGAAAAAGAAATACAAGCGAAAATGCAAGAGGAAGTCGCAAGGCAAGTGCAAATACAATTGAGTGCCCACAGGATTACAACATCTCCAGGAATCAACATTAGCTCCGATCAGTTGAGAAGCAGTTGTGCTTCTACGGAGCTGCCTGATGCCATAAAAGATGCAGAGCTACGCTTCCCCGTGGATGATGTCACTGAACCTTTTACATCATGTGAGCTGCACATTCCAAAAGATAATGGCACAGTGAAGGTGGCTATTGGTGTTGTAAACCCTATCGACCGTACCAAGACACCAAGAATCCATGGAGCAGTAGTACCAGCTGGATATCCTACCGTCTCGGTGGATAAAGCTATTGAAGATTTTAGCGATGTGCCTCTTGACATTCATGGAGGTGATGGGGAGAAGACAGTGGGAGAAGCAAAGAAGTCATTCATTGCATGGCGCAAACGCTACATCAATATTCCTGGGAAGCCGTTGCCGCACAATAGGTACGGATGAAAGTGAATGAAACAATTTTTTTATTAATTTTATATTGCCTCTTAAATAACAATTGACTCATTGTCTTCTGTACGCACATAGCAGGGCCTCCCTCAACCTAAGTCCAATAGTACAATCACCAGACCAGCATAGTGCTCCGGGCGGCGGTTACGATGGGGTAGAAGACACGGCTACATCCCCACCATCTCCAAGACGGTCTCCACCGCCGCCGCCACCGCCTCCAAGGCGTTCCCCAACGCCGCCTCGAAGGTCTCCAACGCCTGTTCCCCCACCTCCTCCCATGAACCAGGGAAGACGACTGCAAACAAATAATCCATCTGCCCCGTCGGTGAAGACGACCAAGAAGGCCCCCGTGAAACCAAGGCCAATTCCACAGAAATTGCCTGGTGAAATAAGTAAAGAGGAGTTAGATGATGCGGTTAAAAAAACCGTCGAAGCATTCTTCTCAGGCATAGGGAAGAGGAAGCAGCAGGAGCAGAAGCACTTCCACCTACCTCCAGCTAAACTAAGGCGGATGGTGCAAGCTGAGCAGAAAAAGAGGCGGCAAGCTCGTAAGCCCTCGCCACCATCAGACTTTGACCGCACTCTTAGCAAGATAATCAAGAAAGCTGCTAAAGTAGGGAAAACTGTTGCAAACTCGGAGAACAAGAATTGCAATAAGTCCCTCCTCTAGTTATTGCTAATGAATATGGTTCAAACATAGATATGCTGGATATGATGGAAATACCTGCTGATAAAGAAGTGGATATGGCGGAATTTGCTAACTTTTATGCTCTGAGAGGTATCGACCTTGGCGATTTCCTCTTCGAAAGTGCGCCGGTAGCGGATGAATGGCAGAAATATGAGCATGGCAGGAGTCTATGGAATCCTAAGACCATCAATGAACTGGGTACACAATTGTTCAAGCTAAACACCTTGTATCTCGACGCGTGTCATCGGAAAGAGTTCTATATTTCTGTCAGAATCAAAGATGACCATTGGTTCCGTGGCGATGACGTTATGTACATTGAGTTAGCTGAATTACACCAACTAGTCCACCGGAACTCTCTCGACAAGACTCTCATCAGCTGCTATTGTCTGTAAGTGATTCTTTCTACTAATTAATAATAAGTCGCTACATACGTACATGTCTATGTGTATTATCCTCACTCTATATATATGATGCATGTTTGAGATGGGAGAGTGCAAAAAGAGAAGGTGTACTGATATTGGTTTCATTGATCCACATATCGTATTCAAAAACCCTAAACCCCAATCAACATGGAAAGCAAAAACGGAGACCAATATCAAGATGTTCTTAGAGAAGCAACGTGACAAGAAATGTATACTCTTCCCCTACAACTTCAGATAAGTGTTCATAATGTCGACGATCGTGTATCCATATATATATGTTCACTGTACCTGTTAGCTAATTAATGAGTGTTCATGGACATGGCAATGAACACTGGATATTGATGGAACTCGATCTGGAGAAAGGTCTTCTAGGCATCTGGGACTCGATGAGAAAAGAGCAAAAAGAGTTCCAAGAGATGATAGATATTATTCAGAGGTAATTGTAGTCTCACTAGCAAAACTATTCCAGTCTCTCTGCATGCAAATTAATGGTCCAAATATTTTTTTTATGTTATTTGGTAGTTGTTGGGAAAAAGTCTGTCAGGAACACCATATGAAACGCAAAGTGCCACTGAAAGTAATGCTATACAGAGTAAGTACTATATACCTACCTTAGTTCAATTTCCCTATGCTCGGATGATGACAAATCTATTTCTCGTAAAGTGGGTTCTGCTACAGCCCTAGGGGACCAATCTCTGTGGATACTATGTTTGCGAGTTCATGAGAGTGTGCTAAAAAAGAACTAGTCTAGAGGAAAAAAGGGTAAGTGTACACACATATATATATATATTCTTCATACATATATTTATATATATATATTCGTGATAGATACAATTTATTTATCATTATTCTTGATACATATATATATATACTAATATACTTTTTCTTTATCTCATATCTCAAATTGAAGACTCGTTGGTTAAAGGAAAAAACCCTGGACACACACCATCTCAAAGCAATCCAAGAGACAATAGGTGGATTTCTGAATGATCTGGTCTTAACTCCCGACTGCGAGTTTTATTATGACCCAAATATGTGATGATGAAAGCCAAATTTCATATTGATCCAAAGAACATGTGATGATGAAATGTACAATTAATGCAAACTTTACATGTGACGATGAAATGTAATATTATGTTTTAGTTTACTTTTACTTGTGTTGCTTGTATGCATTGATCGAGCAAAAACTTTACAGTACGCGCGCGTATACGTATATTACTTTGTAGCGAATAATGCGTATTCGAAAACCAAATTAAAACAAAAAAGAATCATCAATTGAAATAAGCAGGAAAAGAAAAAAAAGACCCTTTAGTCCCGGTTGGTAATACCAACCAGGAATAAAGGGGCCAGCCCAGGCGCTGGCGTGGCTGCCTTTTTAGTCCCGGTTGGTATCACCAACCGGGACTACAGGTCCACTTCTATTCTTGGCTACTAACCCTTTATTTCTGAACTCCTATTCTCGGCTGCGTAACCGGGAATAAACGGGTTGGCAGCCGGGAATAGAAGCCCTTTTTTACTAGTGCTAGATTCCTCTCCCTAAGGACTTATCTGTAAGTTATCATCCGGGACTTACAGTACAACTGTGAGGGCTACATGGCTCTGGCTTTAGCTCAGTATGATGACATTTTCTAGCTTGTTAGAGGTTATCTTTATTGGCGTAAGAATGTCTTGATGAATCGGGTATAGGACAACCTCTACTTTTATGTGTATAGCCGTGATGGAATTGTGCCATTCGACAGGGGGTTCCTATATCTGTTTGTCGAGTGAATCTAATGGCCCTAACTTGTTAGACGAACCTTTGAAATGCTTCATAGTGAACCCTACTGACCTTCCATGGTAGTGGGTCAAGAGGCTGACCACCTCAGACGAAAGGGTAAATCATGACTCACAGTGAAAGTGTACAACTTCTGCAGTGTGTTAAACTGGTATATCAGCCGTGCTCACGGTCATGAGCGGTCTTGGAACATTTACGGAATAGATGATGAACACTGATGATAAAGATGCTCACTAATGATTACTGTTTATGCTCACTGTGTTCGGCTGGTTCCTTGCACAGTAAATTTTGGATGGTTTTGAATGATTCAATAGTATTCTGTGAAAGATAATAAGCTGAAACAAGTCACCACCTGACCAGCCGAACGCGCTCAGTATTATTCATGTTTATCTGATCATGTGTTTATATAGGCTTGTGAATAAACTTGTTGTCATCCAATCGCTAAAAGATGACTCATTAAAAGCTAATCGCAGTTGAACTAGTGTCAGCCTTTTGAGTCTCATGAACCCCATGTTACATTTGTTGAGTACGACATATACTTACGCTTGCTTTACTTTTTAAATATTTGGAAAAATCCCGGATGGGTACCAGATTGCTCGAGTCTGGAGGAGTTAGGCTTGTGATCAACCAGTCAGTTGTTCCTGTGGATTTAGAGTCTTCACATGAAGATTGGAGTTGTCTTTCCACTGTCTATACTCTGAGGTTATATTCTTTATACTAACTACGTTATATATTAAGCATTGTCTTTTGATATTACTCTTATTTGTAGTTATATGTGAGATTTGATTTTCTGGACTCACATATGGTATGTATCAATTTTGTTCTTCAAATCGGATGCTACACCGCTACTACTATCACTGGTGCATAAAATAAATAACGTGATCCTGAAACAATGCCCTGAAAAATGGTACGACTGCCAGTCTGCCATGTGTAGGTAGGAGCCAACCGTTTGAGCTGCATCGCATGGTTCCTTCTGCAAAGGGGGACGCGTCAGGCCCGTGCAATGAGGGCGCTGTCTCCCCTTGCTCCATTTCTAGTGATCCGGACCGTTCGTCATCCAATTAGGCAACGTGCAAGTGCGACGCGACGACGAAACGGCGCAAGAAACGCGTACATGATCGAGGCCCCGCCGGACTGCCTGTTGCACACGCCACACGCACAGCGGCACTGACGACGACGAAACGGAGCAAGAAATTATCCGGACAGAATAATAATCAACGCCGCGGGCTGGGCGGCCCCAATTATCCGGCATCATGTGTAGCAGCTCGCCCACGCTGCATAAACAACTCTATCTCGACGCTCCCCCCACGTCTTGCTTGCTTGTCCTCGCACGTTCTTCTTTTCCTACCCCGTCGTCGCCTTCTTCCCCGGTGGTTCCTTCCAGAGCTCCAGTAGTCTCGGCCGACTGGTTAGTCTCCGGTCCCTGCCTATAAGTACGGGCTCCCATTTCATCACGCACAACAACACTACTCATCGCTCACCAACGTGCAGATTAAGGAAGCAGCAGGCCGCCCACTCACTGACCGCGGTCATGGCGAGGATCCAGCTCTACGTCGCCGCGGCCTGCGCCGTCGTCCTCGCGCTCGCCGCCCCGGCTCTCGCCGGCGACCCCGACATGCTCCAGGACGTCTGCGTCGCTGACTACGCCTCCCGTGAGTAAAAACGAAACATGTCGTCGGTCTTCTCAAGTCGTTTCTTTCCACTTCTGACCCGTGCGTGCGTGCGTGCACCGTGCAGCGGTCAAGCTGAATGGGTTCCCGTGCAAGGCGAACATCTCGGCGGACGACTTCTTCTTCGACGGGCTGAGGAAGCCCGGCAACACCAGCAACGCGGCGGGCTCCCTGGTGACGGCGGCCAACGTGGAGAAGTTCCCGGGCGTCAACACGCTGGGCGTCTCCATCGCGCGCATCGACTACGCTCCGGGCGGCCAGAACCCGCCGCACACGCACCCGCGCGCCACCGAGATCATCTTCGTCCTCGAGGGCACGCTCGAGGTCGGCTTCATCACCACCGCCAACAAGCTCTTCACCAAGACCCTCACCATGGGGGACGTCTTCGTCTTCCCGCGCGGCCTCGTCCACTTCCAGCAGAACAGGGGGTACGGCCCCGCCGCCGTCGTCGCCGGCTTCAACAGCCAGCTCCAGGGCACGCAGCAAATCGCCATGACGCTCTTCGGCGCCACGCCGCCCGTGCCCACCGACATCCTCGCCAAGGCCTTCCAGATCGGCAACGGGGAGGTGGAGCACATCAAGGCAAACTTCGCGCCCAAGTAGAATACCAGGCAGCGTCTTCGTCTTCCAATATATGTCTGCATTCGTTGGTTTCTCAATAAATCCCGCGGTGCCTGCCGTTAGTGATCGGAGTGTGAAGTTCGATTTGTTCATCTTCGGTTTGGTTCGAGACATTGCTGACCACGCTTGTTTCTGCTAATTTGTGTGGAGCAATTGCTTGTCCTCCTATAAATAAGATAATCAGTTTTATTTATGGCTTGCGTTGCTTTGACTTGGTTCTTGTTAACCGTGTCCGACAAAATGACAAATTTTGAGATGATGAACAGCGCTTAATCTGTGCTGGCAAATTGTTTGAGAAATTAATAACAATGATTCACGGACGCCTTTGGCTGTCCTTGTTCCATAACTGCAGTTTCAGTGTCGTCAGGCCATAAAGTCAACGGTTGACAAGATCGAGGTTCTACCGTTCTAGCGGCGGGGGTCTGATTTTTTTTTTTTTGGGGGGGGTGTGGATGGGAAGTTCTGGTCCAACAATGGAAAACATATTTGAACTTAAGAAAAGACAAATTTTGTAAGACCAATAACTAGTGAAATTATATACTTCTATTCAAAGTGATTTTAAGATGAAGTAGCTTTTGTAGTAATAGACAGCATTGTGAGGTAAATTTAAAATCAAAATCTAATTTGAAGGACCGTTTTTGCTGCTAAATTACACAGTACATCGATGGATGAGGAGTACTGGCCTATTGGGAGTCTTCCAATATGCCCTTGATAGTAGGAACTAAACACAATTTACACACACACACACCAGTTATTTAATAATTCGGTAGTTATTTTACTAATCTTGTTTCTAGTTGTGTGTAAGGACCATTTCTGATGTGTCATAGCAACTGAACATAACATAGGGTGCAGCTAATATGATTGCAATTTATTTGAGAAATTAACAACTATTTGTTGCTAGCTATATATAGTAGTATTTGGGATTAGAAGAAATTTCATGAAAGAGTTATTAGCTTCTAGAAGTACAAAAAAATCGGAATGAGTTGTTACATGTATTGAGTATAAGTATTGTCAAAGTTAAGCTGTCAGTATCACTTCACACTTAACTCAGACCGTACCAACACGGTTGTCCTCTGGTAACACTACCCGTGTTAACCATTATAGCAAGTCGTTGTCCATGATCATGTCACATAAGGACACATATAGCTCACACAAGTTCACTTGACATAAAACATAGTTAAGTCTTTACAACATAAGTTCAAAGGTACATTAAGGTTGAGATAACACCTTAAGGTTTACATCATTCAACAACACTACATTGGAAGTTTAACAACATAATACATAGAATGTTCATGAGCCATGCGTGCCACACTCTAGGTTTATGACTGATATAGTGACTTGCTAATACTCCTACTCTGCTAAGGGATCGGGGGCATAGAAATAGCCTAGCTAGGGGCGTTCTCACTTGCAAAACAACTCAAAGGTCCCTGGGTAAGGGATTGCACTTCCCGGGACTTACCCAATTAATAATACAAAGTATTATTCAATTAGCATTAGTAAAAAGTTGGGTTTTCTAAATGGCATTTTGTGTGTAAAGTAAATGTTGTATGTTAGCTACGTTAAGCATAACAAGGTTCAAATAAGCACAATCAATTAGATTAGGGGTGGAGCTCGATCTTCCACGAGTCCTTTCATTGTATGCTACTTTGAAGCTAGTAGTTATAGAATGTGCTCATAACTGAGGGCATGGTATCTTATCTTCCACAAGTCCTTTCATTTGCTTTCAAGACTATGTAGAGGGTACAGGTACCCACTCAAGAACGAGGAAGCAACCATACGACTCATGGGTACATAGGGAGTATCTCACATGCTCAACCTTTCTCATGCTCGTGCAAATCACCCATGAACGATTTGAGATGGTCCAAGATACTAGCTTTCTAGCTACCTTGAGCTGTCGAAATGATCGGTTGATGGCTAGAGGGGGGAGGGTTGAATATCCTATTAGTAACAAGGCACAATCACAACTAGGCACAAGTATTAGTAACAAAGCGAGCCCTAATGAGCACTATTTACACCTCAACAAGCTAACCAAAGCAAGTGCAAGCCCTAAATAGTTCTAGTAGAAAGGCTACAACTAAGAAAACAACTAGAACAACTAGCAAAGGCTAAGCTCATCTAGCACACCTACACAGTTCTAGCGAGAAAGATAAACAACAAGTATACCTGGCCATGCAGCCTGAGGCCCGGCAGCCCGGCCCAAAGCCCGGCCTTTTGGCTCGACACGAGCACGGCCCGGCCCGTAGGCCATCGGGCTCAGGCTGGCCCAACACGCAGCTCCAGGCCGTGCCTGTGCCGGCAGTTTAGCCCGCGGGCTGGCACGACCCGGCATGGGGTTTTAGAGGAGGCCCGGCAGCGGCCCGAGAGGGAGGCGGCCCAGCTCGCCAACGGCTCCCCCCACGCCGCCACCCCAGACCCCACCTATAAAAGGCGGCCGATGCGGCGCCCCCCTCCCGGCCTCCCCTTAGTCCCGCCCGCACTCCCGCTCATAACCTAACCCTAATCCCCAATTCCCCATTCGCCCATTCGTATCCCACCACCACCAGCCACCGCGCCGCTCTTAAACGCAGTGGCCAGTGATGCCTCGCCGTCTCCGACGCCGACTCCGGTGACCACGATCCGCCTCTCGCCGGCGTCCTCCCCTCCATCCCTGCCTCTCCCTTCTCCCTCTCCCTATCTCCCCTCTAGATCTCGTTGATTATGTGAGTTGGTTGTCTCTGTTTGTCCCTCCTCCGCCGTCCGTCGTCGTTGCTGTCTGAGTGTCGTCTTCTCTGGACTCTGGGTGCAGAGATGTACTCGGTTACAACAATAAGGAAACTCTAAACTATCTAAACTTAGCCTGGTTATAGATAGACTATTATACAAATATATCTCAACAGCCTCTGCCTCCACGAGCCAGGTCTAGTCATTGGTCACTCTATCTCTCTCCTTTTTCCTCTTGAATCCTCGATCTCCCTCTGCCGATTACCGAACTGCTCTGACCTATACACCACATGGCCAATCATCCTAATCCCTTACAATTTTCCTCGTTGGTTGTGTCAGAAACAACCTTATTGAATGATGTCAATGTTGATACCTAGTCCAAAATCTCTTGGAATGAATTTTGATGTATATTTGAGGCCCCTTATCAATGAGCTGATAGAGCTTTGGAAAAATGGTGTTGAACCATGGGATGCAAAGGTAAAGAATAATTTTAAACTACATGATATTCTACTTTGGACAATTAATGACTTCCCTGCATATGCGATGCTTTCTGGTTGGAGCACAAAAGGCAAATTTGCATGTCCATCCTACCACAAGGATACCAATTATTTGTGGTTGAAATTTTGGGTCTAAGCATTGCTACATGCGACATCGCTGTTTTTTGTCCTCGGACCATCAAAGGCACATAAACAAGATCAGCTTCAACAACGAGGTGGAAACCAGGGAGGCTCAAGTACCACTGACTGGTAAACAGGTATTAGGCCAGTATGAAAGTTTTGAACAAGTGAGATTTGGAAAGACAACATAAAAAAAGAGGAAGTGTGACGAAGATAAAAGATAGCACAATTGGAGGAAGAAGAGTATTTTTAGATCCCTTACTGGTCTTCTTTGCTCATAAGGCATAATTTGGACGTTATGCACATTGAGAAAAAACATATGTGCCAGTATATTAAGTACTTTGCTTCAAATTGATGGTAAATCTAAGGACATCGAGAAGGCCCGGCTTGGCATGGAACAACTATGAATACGACAAGATTAGCATTCTGTGATTGACAATGATAATTATACCTTACCACCGGCCTTGTACTTTTTAGATAAGGATGACAATAAAATTTTATGTCAATTTCTACATGGAGTGAAGATGTCTGATGGGTTTGTCTCCAATATAAGGAGACATGTTGACATAAACGCATGTAAGGTGTCTGGACCCAAAACTCATGATTACCATGTTAAAGGGCATACCTAGTGCAGAGAGCTCCTGCTCTGTGTGGGGTCTGGGGAAGGGTGTCAGTGGCAAGCCTTACCCTCACGTGTGCAATGCGAGGAGACCACGACTCGAACCTAGGACCTTCCGGTCATAGGCAGCAAGACTCATGATTACCATGTTATTCTATAGAAAATGTTACCCTTAGTGGTCCGAAAGATTTTGCTAGAAGATGTTGTCATTGCATTGATTTAGTTTAGTAGGTTGTTCAATGCATTTTGTTCGAAGGATTTGGTGGAAGAAGATATTGACAAACTTAGCTGTTTAATTAGAGGGACTCTTTGTCGGCTTGAGATGGTATTCTCACCTGCGTTTTTTGATATCATGATGCATTTGACGGTTCATCTAGCTAAAGAGGCTAAAGATGGAGCGCCCATGTATTATAGATGGATGTATCCAGTTGAGAGGTATCTACGTACTGTTAAAGGCTATGTGAGGAACAAGGCGCGCCGGAAGATTCAATAGCCGAGGGATACATAGTAGAGGAGCACTTTACATTTTTCTCTAGATTCTTGGACGTGGACACCAAGCTGAATTATGTTGGTCGTCATGAAAGTACCGCTATGAAATAGCCACCAGCGGTATTTTTGTGACGATCAACGCGATTTAGCTTGGTG
Source organism: Miscanthus lutarioriparius (assembly GCA_904845875.1). Taxonomy (NCBI): domain Eukaryota; kingdom Viridiplantae; phylum Streptophyta; class Magnoliopsida; order Poales; family Poaceae; genus Miscanthus; species Miscanthus lutarioriparius. Next base: position 79,640,495 of record CAJGYO010000006.1, read on the forward strand.
ACGACGTCCAAGAATTTAGAGCAAAATGTAAGACGCTCCTTGACTATGTATTCCTTGGCTATTGAACCTTCAGGGTGCACCTTGTTCCCCACATAGCCTTTAACAGTACGTAGGTACCTATCAACTGAATACATCCATCTATAACACACGAGCCCTCCATCTTTAGCCTCTTTAGCTAGATGAACTGTCAAATGCATCATGATATCAAAAAACGCAGGTGAGAATACCATCTTGAGCCGACAAAGAGTCCCTCTAATTAAACAACTAAGTTTGTCAATATCTTCTTCCACCAGCTCCTTCGTACAAAATGCAATAAAGAACCTACTAAGCTGAATCAATGCAACGATGACATCTTCTTGCAAAATCTTTTGGACCAATAAGGGTAACAGTTTCTGTAAAATAACTTGGTAATCATGAGTTTTGAGTCCAGACACCTTACAAGCATTTACGTCAACACATGTCCTTATATTGGAGGCAAACCCATCGGACATGTTCACTTCATGTAAAAAATGACAAAATTTTCTTCTCATCCTTATCTTACAAGCGTAAGGCCAGTGACAAGGAATAATTATCATTGTCAATCACAAGATGGTGATCTTGAGATATTCATAGCTGATACATGTCAAGCTGGGCCTTCTCCCTGTCATTAGATTTACCTTCAATTTGAAGCAAAGTGCCCAATATGCTCCCACATATGTTTTTCTCAGTGTGCATGACATCCAAATTATGCCTTATGAGCAAAGAAGACAGAAAGAGAGCTCAAAAAATACTCTTCTTCCTCCAATTGTACCATCTTTTATTTTCGTCATGCTTGCTCTTTTTGACGTTTTCATTCCAAATCTCACTTTTTCAAAACTTTCATACCGGACCAATACCTCTTGACCAGTTAGTGGTACTGGAGCCTTCCTAGTTTTCACTTTGTTGTTGAAGCTAATCTTGTTCCTGTGCCATGGATGATCCAAGGGCCAAAAACAACAATGTCTCATGTAGCAGTGCTTGTTCCCAAATTTCAACCACAAATATCCGGTATCCTTACGACAGTATGGACATGCAAATTTGCCTTTTGTGCTCCAACCAGAAAGCAACGCATATGCAGGGAAGCCATTAATTTTCCAAAGTAGAATAGGATGTAGTTTAAAATTCTTTTTTCCTTCGCATCCCATGTTTCAACACCATTTTTCCAAAGCTCCTTCAACTCGTCAATAAGGGCCTCAAATATACATCAATATTCATTCTAGGAGATTTTGGGACAGGTATCAACATTGACATCATCCAATAAAGTTGTTTCTAGCACAACTAAGGAGGCAAATTGTATGGGGATTAGGATAATAGGCCATGTGGTGTATGTAACATTTTGCATCTCAAAGGTATAGAATCCATCAGAAACACTACCCAGCCTAAGATCACGAGCATCCGATGCAAACCAATTATAATTGCTGTCCACGTGCTTCCATGCCTTCAAATCAGTAGGGTGACGCATTTTGCCATCATTGACCAATCACATTTTTGATGATGCCTTCTCCATCATGTAAAATCTTTGTAGCTGAGGAATAAGAATAAAGTATCATAGGATTTTATGTGGTAAACGTTTCTTATTTGTCGTACCAGTAAAACCATCCGCATCACTATTGGTGGTCCTTAACACACATTTCTTACTGCCAATTTAGGCATAAAAAGAGGAAAAGCTAGCAATCTCATGCACATAGGCATTTACTATTAACCGAATTCCACATGTATTTGGAGATTTCTAATTTTGTAGGACTTAAACACGAATACAATGAAAGTATACCAAAAAGGCGCATTCCGACAAGGCGTAATGCTGAATTGTGTAAAGGAATAATCAAAAGGCCCACGTACTCAAATAACCTGGGCACAAAAGCACTCAAGGAGCAGCCTAGGCCCAACCAGGGATCCACCAAGCAAAGGCGGTGGCAAGGTGGATAGACCAGGGTATGGACGCACCCTGGGTGCGGGCGCACCGCCCCTGGCTCCTCTAGACCATACCTTCGAATGGTGGTGCTCTAGTGACATGTAGAGGCTGTGGCATGCGAGGTTCTAGGAAATATCCCCCTCAAACCGACCTAAGGAGGCTATATAAGCAAGGGAGGAGTCCCTTCATTGATCATTCATTCATACACAAGAAAAGAAGAAGCGGAGCTTCACTCATATCTTTAGCTTCTTGCTAAGAGTAGTATAGGGAGTGAGAGAGGGAAGAGTTTGGAGAAGTACCGAAGTTGTTGGCTACCTCCAATAGTGTGCTTGTATACTTAGCGAAAGGAATCGCCAGAGTTGTCGGCTTCCTCTATACTTGTACCTCTATGTTCGTCTTACTAATTGGAGTAAGAAGTTCGTGTTTATCTTTCAGTGTCAATTTCTTAAGTAAAGTTATCATTGTTCATTAATTACTTGCGGGTTCATTGTTCGTCCTTGTGGCAAAAACTCTAGCAGAGGACTCCTGATAAAGATGGAAGTTCGTGGCCAACGCTAGAGTAGTAACCAATAGCATAGACGTGGTGTCTGGGATAGAAGTTACCTTTGTTTGCCTCGTTCCCCACGGTTGAGGGGTAGTCGGCAGGTGGTGATAGCCCTGTCCATCCTTTGCAATCCCCCATATTCGGGTTCGACGTAGAGCTATAGGTCGGAGGTACTTGGCAAACCAAGTATAAGCCGGTGCCCAAAGCAAGCCTTTAGTGACAAAGTTATCTTCACTTAGGATCTTTACCCTTAGGAAAACCTCACTATCCCAGTTAGCTTCTTTTCGTTAGGAAAACTAGTTAAAGAGACTGTTACACCTCTATTCCTTGTAAGAATACGATATCCTAATATCACCGGGCGAAGTGCTACAACGGTATATCCGTGCGCTTGCGGATTCCCTCTGCTTATGCTAAGAAATACCAACAAGCATTTCTAGCACCGTTGCCGGGGATGGTTGTCATAATTATCTCCAAACCTAGTTCACCTGTGTATCCTTTATTTTTACCTTTCTTTTCTTTTTACTCTTTTTTACAATGGAGCACAAAACAATTCAACAACTTTCTAGTCCTAAGAGTGAGTTGGTAGAACCACCACAATCTTCGAAGTCAATCACAGCTTCCAGTTACAAACTCCGTCCTAGCTTTATAGCCATGGTTTGGGAACAAACCTTTTTAGGGTTAGATTATGAAAACCCTTATCACCACTCAAGGGAATTTGAGCAGCTCTGTGCTTGCCTGACCATTTTGGGCATGTCACAAGAAACACTTCGGTGGAAGTTGTTTCCCTTCTCACTTGACGAGTGGGCGAAACAATGGTACGCCCACAATGTGATGAAGGTAAAAGGTGATTGGGAAGAACTAAGGAACAAATTTTGTCTTGCATTCTTCCCTATATCCTGAATCACTGCCTTATGACCAGTATTTTGACTACTCAGACGTATCAATGTTGATGGCTATTAACCCCTCCTCTTCGGGTACCCTAATATTGGTCTCTGACAGTAGCCCCCGAGCCTGCGGAGGAGTAGGATACTCCTTCGGAGGCTTTTCCAAACAGGAGGACTCTGAAGGCCTTGGCCTTCTTTTGTCACCCACAGTGCGACCAGGGGATGGTGTTTCCCCTTCCTCAAGCCCCCTTCCGTAGCAGGGGTCTGGTCGAGGATTGGTTCGTCTTTGCGATTGTCTTCCCTCAAGCGTTTTTTCCGATAAAAATGGAGGGGCCGAGCCATGCCACGATTTTCTTCTAAGGACGAATCATGGCACCCGGTGAGCTATCAATGGGCTAGTCTAAGTGGGGCCCCCGGTATCCCATTCGCAGGATTCCGGCTTGGGTCAGCATGACGACTGACCCTAGATTCTTAGCGGTCAATCCATATAGTTCTCGGGTCTGTTCGACCGGTCCTGAGGCTAAGCACCTTTCTTCAAAGAAAAACCATGGATCGTAAGCGGCCGAGACTTGATCGTGGGCCGGGATACCCGCGGCACTCGTGCGCCCGGGTACTGGCCGTTAGTGGGGCCCATCTGAAACAACCCTGATTTCCATGAAGGGAAATCCACAGAGTCGAAGTGTAATAAGACCGTGGTGGATCATATTACCCAAATTTCAGTCAAATATCACTTCCATACAACGATAATATCAGAGTACAAATAGTGCAGAATACATAAATTATTACATCGCCGCATTGGTGGAATCAAAAGTAGCATTCATTCAGAACAGCTTGAAGATAAGATCGCCAAACTCGAGCGTAGGCACGAACCCCTCAACCGTCACTCCTCGGAGCTATACTCCTCAACAGAACCTGTGTGCCAAAATTTATCAGTACGATTTGTACTGGCCACTCCCAACCCTATGAGCATTGCTTTGTGGAAATTGGATGCAAGTTGGATATAATCAAAAGGAACCTATAAGGCTGGGGTTTCCTATGTATTAGCATATCAAGTACCTAATAATAGTTGGTCAAGTTTTAACACCAGTCACACACCCATTCCACCCCATTCCCATTCCATAGCCAGGTTTCGATCCTAGGATCGATAAACCACCATCTCCACACCATCACCATAACACAGCCATACTATCGCTCAATCGACATGCCAACTCCCTCTCGGCACTGTCTCAAGGCCCGTAGCCTCTGGCTACGTTCGAACACTCACTCCCAGGGGAGAAAAGGACTCATCTCACTATCTAGTTTAAGCGAAACCCAGGAAAGGTCCATTACCGATGAGTCGGGCATATGTATCGATCGATCAACCATACACTCTGCAGAGGTTTTACATAACCACAAGATCTGCCTTCCTCGCTGACCGTCGTCAACTAGGCTGATTCCGGCCGCTTGCTAGCCTAGGATAATGCCACTCTACCATTCAGCCCTGGTACACCCCAAGTCTAGTCTGGGGTGGCTGAAACTGTGAGTCATGAGCCGGGTCCACAAGGTCTCCATGAAGTCTCGGAAGGGTGTGGGGGAAATCTTCCGTGCCCCTGTACCTCCTTACACTGTCCGCTATCAACCTAGCAGTAGTGGCAATATCCTACCAAGTAGTCTGGCCGTCCCGCACCATATAGGGCGAGTGGTACGTAAGGCTTCCCGATGAATCTGAGTACTAGTAAGTCCTTAGGGATGACCAAGCCAGAATGTCTCCATCAGGGTTTCCATTTACCGTGCCACCACAGCACCTCCACCCTAGGCTCCTCCCATCACAGGATCACACCCAGGGTCACCTCATATACCTTTTACCCACCACAGGTATCCATTCCAGGGGTGCCCAGGTAGCACCCCACGGCAAGACTTGCCCTAGGCTCGTCGTATACTCCAACTTGGTCGACACAACCCTCACCCTCCAGGCACCCAAGTCACACACGCAGCACTCTCCCCATGGTCCAGATAACACCAGTTTCCACCACGCATCAATGTAGTGCAAGCATAGTAGAAGTAATATGCGATGAAATGTAATAGCAAGCGTGTGACTAGCCTATCAGCAGGGTGAGCAGGGGTAAGGTTGCGTCAAGGTAAAGGCCATCAAGAAGACATACTACCATGCAAGTCCTACCATAATGTGATCATGACAATAAAGTAAGCACTAGCATTTCTATATTAGCCATGCGTAATAGGTGCTACGAGATTGGGTGGGATGTGGCACCTTCAGTGTAGTCGTCTTTGTACTCCTCACGGTACTCACGATCCTCGTCCATCCGGTTCTCCTCCGAGTCTGCAAACGACCGCATTATAGTCGCGTTAGCGACGTCTATAGAATAGCACAAAGAAACAATGAAAATTCAAAAGAACCAAATGCACTCAAGCATGGGTCCATTGCGTAGAGCTCGATTTTTGATGAATTTTGGTCCTGGTTTCGTATTTTTCTGAGGTCATATGAATTAGTTATGAATTTCCGAAGATTTAATTCATTTCTGAAAATGAAAAAGGCTGAATTAATCCTGGGCTGACATGTGTCATGCTGGGATTGGTCCACGTGGCTTGCTGACGTCAGCATGACGTCACCTCGGCCGTGCTGCTACTGACAAGCGGGTCCCGCATGACATCAGCACGACGCCAGTATGACGTCAGCATCTGGCGTGTGGGTCCAGTGTGTCTGTGCCACTGACATATGGGACCAGGTCAACAGTCATGGTTGACCAGTCAATGGTCAATACGGGCCAGGGCCCAAACTGGCCTGGACAGGGCTGGATTTGGGCCGGTCTGGGCCGGGCTGACCCGGACACGTGGCGTGCTGTGGCGCTGCCATGTCACGTCCTTGGGCCTCCACTGGGCTGTGGTCGTCGGCTGTGGGCGTGAGCGTGGCTCATGGTGGACCAAGAGGCGCTGGTCCATGGACCTAAGGCAGGGTCCCTGGTGGACCAAGTCCACCGTTATTTCCCTCGGCTTGGCTCTTGTGCACCAGGTGCAAGGCTGCGCTGCTCAACTCGCCCCTCCTCCTCTGTTTCTTCCACGGCGTGCTCCCGCCGGTGACGTACTCACCGGCGAGCTTCCACAGCGGTGCTAGCGCCCAATTGGCATGGGAAAAAGCACCATCAGGCTTTGGCGACTACGATGGTGGTGTCGGGGCGACGGCTAGGACTCCCTAGGTCACTGGCCACGGCGAACGGCGGCTCGAGCACAATCAGCATGCGAGGGTGGCGCGGGTGCAGCGGCATAGGCCAGGTCTATGGAGCGCGTGAGCGTCATAGTGCTCTAGCGGGCATGTTGGGCAGGTCGAGGGGTCCTCCAGGGCCTCCGGTGGCCTTAGCCATGGCGGCGCCCTTCCAAGCACGATGGCGGCGTCGGTGTGGGGGTACGGCCACGGTGAAGCGTCTCGGTCGGGTGCGTAGGCTCCTATGGATCTGTGGGGACGCGGTGAGGACGTCCAAGGCTCAAGGCGGGGTTTCGGGTTTCTAGGTGGCCGGTAGGGGCTCCTCAGCGGCCACGGCGACATGGTGACGACGGCGAGGCGCACGGGTGCACTATGGGGCTCCAGCGGGGTGGTCACGGCGTGCGTGTGAGTTATCCGTGACTCCAGCGAATAGGATGGGCGAGATGAGGAGACGCCAGGCGCTCCCAGCGAACCTGGCCATGGTGGTCTGGTGCTCGAGCCGGTGGTGGTGGTGCTCTGGCCGGTGGTCTGGTGCTCTGGCCGGTGGTCTGGTGCTCTGGCCGGTGGTCTGGAGCTCCGGCCGGTGGTCTGGTGCTCTGGCCAGTGGTCTGGTGCTCTGGCCGGTGGTGGCCATGCCACGACGGTGGCATTGTGAGCGCGATGAGCGAGTGCTCTGCCTTGGCATCCGTGGGGCTTGGAGGGGTCTACAACGTCCAAGGGCTCGGAGGTGGTCGCGGTGGGCGCGTGAGTGTGCCGTGCGTGTATACCCGGTGGCCGGAGATGGCCTTGGCCTATGCGCTCACGATGTAGAGCGCCTTGGCCGACACGGTAAGGTCCGACGGTGAGCAGGGAGAGGCCGGAAGGCTCACCGTAGGTGTTGAGGGCGAGTGGATAGTGGTGCAGTGAAGAGTCGAGGCCGTGTAGTTCCGTGCCGTGCTGCGCAAAGGTCGTCCCGCCCCGGCTCCAAAGGATCTCCCCGTCTTCCTCCCTAAGGCTGGCTCCCAGTATTTCCTTTCCCCCCTTCTTCCTCTCCTCCCCCTTCTCTCTTGGCTAGGGTGTGCTGTGGATGGCCACAAGGTGGCAGCGGGGCACAGGAGAGCGCTAGGGCAACCGAGGGCCGTGGCTTTAAAGCCGAGCTCCGAGCTCTAATGGCGGACAGTGATCGAGCGGTGGAGGCGTGATCAGTGGCATCCAATGGCTCGCGTGCGGTGGCATAGGCACGGCGCAAGGGTTGCATGGGTGCGGCGCCAAGGAGATAGGGCCATGCCCCGGGTGTGACCCCTGGCCCGCCCTGCCACCATTGTCGGGCACCGGTCGCGTAGGCGGTTGAGGCGTGGGTGAGGAAGATGACACTTGTAGAGCGGTGTCTGGTGACACGCTGGGTCCAATGGGCAGCGGCTCATGCAAGGAAGAAGAAGGGCGCTGGGTGAGCAACGCTACCGGGCCGTGAGCTCGGGTCATTGCAGCATCGTGAGTTGGGCCGGCCGGTACTCTGCTATCACAGCAGCGTCTTTGAGGGCGGCCATGATGGGGCTGGGTCTGGTTGGCTACCTTGGGCCGAAGCGGCTGGTCATGAGGCCCACTTCTTCTTTTTTTCCTTTTTCTATTTTTTCATTTCTTTTCCATTGTTTGATTCAAATTTGGTTTAGAATTTGAATTCAAAACTGAGGTAACTTATTCATTGGAGTTTAGAGAATTTTGTTTAATAATATCTTTATGGTTTATTATTTTATTGGAGTTGTTTAGCAAATCATAACTCAAATGGAAATCCAAATCACATTTTGAATTAACAATGTATGCAACATTATATTTGTTAGAAATTAATAAACACAGTTATCTAATGACATGCCATGCTTATATGTTGACTGGGGTTGGGTTAGACTTAATGCATCTCTTAGGTTGGGTTTCTATGCATGACACTCATCATCACATGGGATTCTTGAGGAAAATTTTTTGTAGTTGGTATTTTTGGGTGTACGGATTTTTGGGTTGTTACAGTCCTACCCCCTTAACAGAATCTCGTCCCCGAGATTAAAGTTTAACATACTCTTCGAAGAGGTAAGGATATCATAGCCGGAGGTCAGACTCTTTCTCCCATGTTGCTTCTCTCTCTGTGTGATTACTCCATTGGATCTTGCACATAGGAATAGTCTTGCTTCGGGTCTCTTTGGTATCTCTGCCCAGAATTCTGATAGGATGTTCTCTATACTCAAGTGTATCTTGAATGTCAAGTGTATCAGTTGGAACTACTTCATCGGGCACTCTCATACACTTGCGTAGCTGAGAGACATGGAATACGGGATGTACACCCACCAATTCCTCAGGTAGCTCAAGTTTATAGGCGAGCTTCCCAATCCTCTTGCAAATCTTGTATGGGCCAACAAATCTAGGGGCAAGCTTCCCTTTCACATGGAATCTGACAGTCCCATGTAGCGGGGATACCTTGAGATAAACGAAGTCTCCCACATTGAACTCAAGTTCTCTTCTCCTTTTGTCAGCATAGCTCTTGTATCAACTTTGAGCGATTCTCAAATTCTCCTTTACTTGAGCAACTCCTTCTTCTACATCTTGAATATTAGCGGAATCAAAGAACGATCTTTCACCCAGTTGAGACCACATCAAAGGTGTCTTACAAGGTCTGCCATACAGAGCTTCAAACGGCGACATCTTGATACTGGCTTGGTAGCTGTTGTTGTTAGAGAACTCTGCATAAGGTAAACATTTCTCTCAATCAGAGCCATAATTTAGTACACTAGCATGAAGCATGTCCTCTAAAATCTGGTTTACTCGTTCTGTCTGTCCATCTGTCTGTGGTGGTAAGTGGTACTAAAATCAAGTTTGGTTCCAATGGACTTGTGCAGGGCTTCCCAGAATCGGGACACAAACTAAGGACCACGATCGGATACAATACTAGAGGGAGCTCCATGCAGTCTGAGAATATGCTCAATATATTGATCTGCTAATTTTTCTGCATTGGTCTTGGTCTTCACTGGTACAAAGTGAGCAATCTTGGTCAAACGATCAACAATCACCCAAATGGAATCATTGCCTTTCTATGAACGGGACAATCCGACTATGAAATCCATGGATATACTCTCCCATTTCCACTCGGGAACGTTAAGAGGCTTTAACAATCCTACAGGCCTTTGATGTTCAGCTTTGACTCTATTACAGGTGTCACATCGTGCCACATGTCCTGCAATGTCTGTCTTCATACCTTTCCACCAAAAGTGTTTCTTCAAGTCTTGATACATCTTTGAACCTCCAGGGTGAATACAGTACTTAGAATCATGAGCTTCTGATAGAATTTCCTCTCGTAGGGTTGGATCAGAAGGTACACAGATTCTATCCTTGAACCAGATGGTTCCTTGTTCATCTTCGTGGTGGTTGGTCTTGTAACCTAGTTTCATCAAACCACGGAGATATTCGATCTCTTCACAATTTTTCTGAGCTTGACGGATGCGATCTGTGAGATCATACTGTATGCGGAGCTCATTCAGCAAGCCATGCGGTAGTATCTCAAGTTGGAAATCATCAATCTCTTTCTTGAGCTCAGGTGGTACGGATTCAGTGATCAAAGTGTGACAGTAACTCTTACGGCTGAGGGCATCTACGACTACATTAGCTTTTCCCGGATGATAGTGAATTTCCAGGTCGTAGTCCTTGATCAACTCTAGCCATCAGCGTTGCCTCATATTCAGATCTTCTTGAGTGAAAAGTACTTCAAGCTCTTGTGATCGGTGTAGATATCACACTTGTTGTCTATCAAGTAGTGCCTCTAGATCTTTAAAGCATGCACAACTGCTGCTAACTCAAGATCATGAGTAGGGTAATGGTTCTCGTGTTCTTTCAACTGTCGAGAAGCATAAGCTATCACTCTTCCATCTTGCATCAATACACAACCAAGTCCTTGACGGGATGCATCACAATAGACCATGAAATCCTTGCTGATATCAGGCAATGCTAACACAGGAGTTGTGGTAAGCTTCTGTTTCAATTCCTGGAAGCTTTGTTCGCACTCGGGCGTCCATTCAAACTCCTTAGTCTTCTTCAGAAGGTTGGTCATCGGACGGGCTATCTTGGAAAAGTTCTCGATGAATCGGCGATAATATCTAGCCAATCCCAAGAAACTTCTGACTTCTGTCACATTACGGGGTTGATCCCATTCTTTCACAGCTTCAATCTTAGCTGGGTCAACTGCGACACCTTCAGCTGATAGTACATGGCCTAAGAAGGCAGCTTCCTGTAACCAAAACTCACATTTGCTGAACTTTGCGTAAAGCTAATGTTGGGCTAGTTTCTCAAGTACAGTTCTCAGATGATGTTCGTGTTCTTCAGCGGTGGATGAATAGACAAGGATGTCATCAATGAACACTACCACAAACTTATCCAGTTCATTCATGAAAACCTTATTCATCATGTTCATGAAGTATGCGGGAGCATTCGTGAGTCCAAAGGATACCACAGTGAACTCAAACTGCCCATACCTAGTCACGAAAGCTGTCTTTGGGATGTCACTCTCTCGAATCTTCATCTGATGATAGCCAGATCTGAGATCAATCTTGGAGAAATACTTGGCACCTCTGAGCTGATCAAGCAAATCATCAATCCTTGGCAGGGGGTACTTGTTCTTGATGGTGACTGCGTTCAAGTTCCGGTAATCAATGCACATTCTCATTGAGCCATCCTTCTTCTTAACAAATAGAACAGGGGATCCCCAGGGTGAAGCACTGGGTCTGATATATCCCTTTGAGATGAGCTCATCAAGCTATTTCTTGAGCTCGGCCAGTTCATCAACTGACATGCGATAGGGTCTCTTGGCAATGGGTCCTGTTCCCGGTAAAAGATCAATGATGAACTCTACATCACGATCTGGTGGCATACCCGGTAATTCTTCAGGGAATACATCGGGATAGTCTCTGACCACAGGCACATCATGAACTGTCTTTTCCTCTTTTTGTGATTATGAACTTGCTTTAAGGGCACATAGGACAGAGGTGGACTTTCCGGACTGGGGTTCACATCTAATGACTTGGCCTGATGGGTGGGTCACTTGGACATATCTAGGTGAACATTATATGATGCCTCGGTGAATGGTTAACCAATCCATGCCTAAGATGACATCTAGGTTAGTGGAAGGTAACAGGGTTAGGTCGGCTTTAAAGATAAGACCTGCAATGGTAAGACTCACTCCCTTATAGATGTGGGTGCATTTTAGGTCTCCTAAAGGTGAGCTGGTGATGATAGGCTTTTCACATGGGGTTACAGGCAGATCATGCTCTCATGCAAACTTGGATGATATGTATGAACAAGTTGCTCCAGAGTCAAATAGAACTGATGCAGTATTGCCATTAACTAAAAACATACCGTACACAACGTTAGGAGCAGCCTGTGCTTCCTCGGCGTCTAGATGGTTGAGACGTCCACGGGTAGCAGATCCCTTGAACTGAGACTTTTGAGCGGCTGAGTTCTGAGGACATTCAGCGGCTTTGTGACCTGGTTGGCCACAAGCAAAGCAGGTGAAAGGCGCACCGCCTATAGGGGTTAGCGCGGGTGCCTTCTAGTTTCCAGTGCCTGATGCGGAGCGGTTCTATGCTGGGCGTTCGTTTACAGTGCGGGGACGATTGAAACGGTCCTGAGTGTTGCGGTCCTGAGCATAACGGTCCTAGGTGTAACGATCCTGAGCAGGGCGGGAGTATTTGGCGGTGTAGCCTCTACTTCCCCTACTCGATCCAGGGTTGTCATCCCTGTTGTGGCGTGAGCGTTCCCTGGATGGTGCATCTCTGCCGAACCTCTTGCGATCACGGCCACGGAAAGAATCCTCAGGCTTATGCTTTCTCTTCCTGTACTCCTCTCCAGCTTCAGCACGGTCCTTCTCAATCTGGATGCAGCGATCCACCAGAGCACGCAGTGTGTTACTCTCAATACCGCCAAACTTCAGTTTGATGTGTGGATTAAGTCCCTTGCGGTAATAGTACAACTTCTCCTTCTTAGAGTTCACAACATAAGAAGGGGCATAGCATAGAAGGTTGGTGAAACGAGTAGTGTACTCAGTCACCTTGTCCTTTCCCATCTTGATGTTGCGGAACTCCTCGGCTTTGGCCTCCATGATACCCTTGGGAATGTGATACTCAGTGAATGCTTCGGCAAACTCATCCCACGAGATATTGGCAGGGTCCTCATGGGAATCACTAAAACTGTCCCACCAGGCGCGTGCTGCACCTGTGAGCTGGTGTGCGGTAGCTCCAACACACTCATCGTCGGTGAAAGTGGTGAGGTCAAGCTTCTTCTCCACCTCCTTGAGCCAGTCATCGGTTACAAGCGGGTCAGGATCGGTGCCATCATAGGTAGGTGGCCTTAGCTTCAGAAATCCTTCCAGCTTCCTTTGGAAGTCATTCTGCTGACCTCCCTGGCGACGGTTTGCTCCTTCAACAAGGGCTGCAAGAAGCTAGGTCTGCTGCGCCATCACTTCTGCCAGGTTCAGTGGTGGTGGTGGTGGAATGTTCTCCTCAACAGGCGGCGGGGTATTCTCCAGGTTGAAGGGTATCCCTCCATGTCCACGGCCACGGCCACGGCCACGGTTGTTGGCACCACGGCCCCCATTTGGTTCAGCTGGTTCAGGGGTGGGCGCACGCCCACGGTTCATTAGGCGATTTGATCGGCGGTTCAGCATCTGCAACACGGATCATAGGAATTTTAGTGCTTGTGCCATAAGTGCTTATAATTCAATATAATTACATGATTTTGACGATTTAAGAAAAATATTTATACTATCCAACACTCATTACAAAGAAGCAATAAGATCCATAAGATGCAATAAGATCCAAAACATTCATTACATGGGTTTTATTACATAGCATCATCTCCAGTAGCTACACTTGAAGATGTGCGAGAGTCGTACTACGCATAGTGTCTCATAATACATCTCACAAGGGGTACAACTCATGGAAGCTACTGACATATCTCATGACCACGTAGGGTCATCTACTCTAACTCGTACACCGCAGCTAGGATACGACTGTTCTCGATCTCGATCTCCTCGTCAGACTAGTGAAGTTGGGACACGTACTTCAAGGCCTCGGTGAGCTCCTCAGTAGGCTTGGCTCCAGGTAGAGTAGGGCAGGCGTCTAGGTTGAGGCGAGTCAGTGCTAACTCGAACTCCTCTATCCTAGGCTTCATCTTGCTGCGAATCTCCTTGGGTAGCTGATCCCACATTCCCTTCATCTCCCTGAGGTGCTTCTTGTCAGACTTCTACCAAGCCTGCCAAGTCCTCTCACACTTGTCCTGTAGGTACTCGGTCTGCTTGAGTGCCTCGATCAGGTGACCCTAGTTGCAAACGGCCTTCTTCCTCAACTCCTCCAGCTCCTGGGTCATGGTCTTGTTCTGAGATTGGATTTTCAGCATATCAATCCCCTTGGACCTCTCTCTGTCTCCTCTGCGGTGGAACTTGGCCTTCTTATCGTCCAACTCTCTCTGCAACTCTAAGACATTGCTATCGAGGTAGCAGTTCCTATTGCCTAGGTCGGCTGCTTTGTCCTGTAAGTCAGCGACCTCGGCTCTATGGACTTGTTCACAATGGTTGAACTCGTCCTGTAGCTTGGCAACTGTCTCGAGCAGATTAGCTCGCTCCTGTGCTCCCTGCGAGTCTCGCTCCTGGCACTCCCATAGAAGAGCCCGGTCCTGATGTCTCTTCTGCTCAAGCTGGGTCACGTACCTGTCCTGCTCTAGTAGGTGAATAGCTAAGACACGAAGGCATCTGTCCTCCTCTGCAAGGATAACTCTACCGGCTGCAAAACTCTACTCGCTAGGGGTAAGGCTAAGGTCGAGGGCCTGGGGAAGTAGACGGAACTCTGTCATTTTTAGGTGCTCGTAGTGGTCCCTCATCACTCTGCGAAGTGCCTTGTGTGAGACAGCTCGTAGTCCCTCCTCAACTGTGTCCTCTATAGTCAACTCGGTGAAAGCTAGGACAGTCGGTAAGGTGGTGCTAGCTGGGAACTCGACTGAGGTGACAACTGGTCCTTCAATTCCTCCTCCCTGAGTTGACTTCCCGGTACAGGTGACCTTGACAAGCTCGTCGGGGACTCCTAACATGGCGAGAACTCGGTAGAGGGTCTGTGCAAATCCTTCGAGCTCACGTAGGTCGAAGGTAAGCTTGGCGTGGTCCAGAGGTAGCGGTCCTAGAGGCGGCCATTCGACGTTCGTTGCCATCTGCATGTTTTAAGGAACAGGTGTTAGCAGGTCAGTAAATAGATAAGCCTCGCATAAAAGTAAATGCAGGGTCGGTATATAACCGAAAGAAGGGTTGTCCACGTCCTATTCTATCGTCCATTTCTAAGGGTTTCATCCTATGGTCAAGTATGGCTCTGATACCAACTGAAACAACCCCGATTTCCACAAAGGGAAATCCACAGAGTCGAAGTGTAATAAGACCGTGGTGGATCATATTACCCAAATTTCAGTCAAATATCACTTCCATACAACGATAATATCAGAGTACAAATAGTGCAGAATACATAAATTATTACATCGCCGCATTAGCGGAATCAAAAGTAGCATTCATTCAGAACGGCTTGAAGATAAGATCGCCAAACTCGAGCATAGGCACGAACCCCTCAACCGTCAAACTCCTCGGAGCTATACTCCTCAGCAGAACCTGTGTGCCAAAATTTATCAGTACGATTTGTACTGGCCACTCCCAACCCTATGAGCATTGCTTTGTGGAAATTGAATGCAAGTTGGATATAATCAAAAGGAACCTATAAGGCTGGGGTTTCCTATGTATTAGCATATCAAGTACCTAATAATAGTTGGTCAAGTTTTAACACCAATCACACACCCATTCCACCCCATTCCCATTCTAGAGCCAGGTTTCGATCCTGGGATCGATAAACCACCATCTCCACACCATCACCATACCACAGCCATACTATCGCTCAATCGACAGGCCAACTCCCTCTAGGCACTGTCTCAAGGCTCGTAGCCCCTGGCTATGTCCGAACACTCACTCCCAGGGGAGAAAAGAAGGACTCATCTCACTATCTAGTTTAAGCGAAACCCAGGAAAGGTCCATTGCCGACGAGTCGGCATATGTATCGATCGATCAACCATACACTCTGCAGAGGTTTTACATAACCACAAGATCTGCCTTCCTCGCTGACTGTCGTCAACTGGGCTGATTCCGGCCGCTTGCTAGCTTAGGATAATGCCACTCTACCATTTAGCCCAGGTACACCCCAAGTCTAGTCTGAGGTGGCTAAAACTGTGAGTCATTAGCCGGGTCCACAAGGTCTCCATGAAGTCTCGGAAGGGTGTGGGGGAAATCCTCCACGCCCCGTACCTCCTTACACTGTCCGCTATCAACCTAGCAGTAGTGGCAATATCCTACTAAGTAGTTCGGCCGTCCCGCACCATATAGGGCGAGTGGTACATAAGGTTTTCCGGTGAATCTGAGTACTAGTAAGTCCTTAGGGATGACCAAGCTAGAATGTCTCCATCAGGGTTTCCATTTACCGTGCCACCACAGCACCTCCACCCTAGGCTCCTCCCATCACAGGATCACACCCAGGGTCACCTCATATACCTTTTACCCACCAAAGGTATCCATTCCAGGGGTGCCCAGGTAGCACCCCACGGCAAGACTTGCCCTAGGCTTGTCGTATACTCCAACTTGGTCGACACAACCCTCACCCTCCACGCACCCAAGTCACACACACAACACTCTCCCCATGGTCCAGATAACACCAGTTTCCACCACGCATCAATGTAGTGCAAGCGTAGTAGAAGTAATATGCGATGAAATGTAATAGCAAGCATGTGACTAGCCTATCAGCAGGGTGAGCAGGGGTAAGGTTGTGTCAAGGTAAAGGCCATCAAGAAGACATACTACCATGCAAGTCCTACCATAATGTGATCATGACAATAAAGTAAGCACTAGCATTTCTATATTAGCCATGCGTAATAGGTGCTACGAGATTGGGTGGGATGTGGCACCTTTAGTGTAGTAGTCTCCATACTCCTCACGGTACTCACGATCCTCGTCCATCCGGTTCTCCTCCGAGTCTGCAAACGACCGCATTATAGTCGCGTTAGCGACGTCTATAGAATAGCACAAAGAAGTAATGAAAATTCAAAAGAACCAAATGCTCTCAAGCATGGGTCCATTGCGTAGAGCTCGATTTTAGATGAATTTTGGTCCTGGTTTCGTATTTTTCTGAGGTCATATGAATTAGTTATGAATTTCCGAAGATTTAATCCATTTCTGAAAATGAAAAAGGCTGAATTAATCCTGGGCTGACACGTGTCATGCTAGGGTTGGTCCACGTGGCTTGCTGACGTCAGCATGATGTCACCTCGACCGTGCTGCTACTGACAAGTGGGTCCCGCGTGACGTCAGCACGACGTCAGCATCTGACATGTGGGTCTAGTGTGTCTGTGCCACTGACATATGGGACCAGGTCAACAGTCATGGTTGACCAGTCAATGATCAATACGGGCCGGGTCTCAAACTGGCCTGGACAGGGCTGGATTTGGGCCGGTATGGGCCGGGCTGACCCGGACACGTGGCGTGCTGTGGCGCTGCCACATCACGGCCTTAGGCCTCCACTGGGCTGTGGTCGTCGGCTATGGGCGTGAGCGTGGCTCACGGTGGACCAAGAGGTGCTGGTCCATGGACCTAAGGCAGGGTCCCTGGTGGACCAAGTCCACCATTATTTCCCTCGGCTCGGCTCTTGTGCACCGGGTGCAAGGCTGCGCTGCTCAACTCGCCCCTCCTCCTCTGTTTCTTCCACGACGCGCTCCCGCCGGCGACGTACTCACCGGCGAGCTTCCGCAGCAGTGCTAGCGCCCAATTGGCATGGGAAAAAGCACCGTCAGGCTTTGGCGACTGCGATGGTGGTGTCGGGGCGACGACTAGGACTCCCTAGGTCACTGGCCATGGCGAACGGCGGCTCAAGCACAACCGGCGTGCGAGGGTGGCGCCGGTGCAGCGGCATAGGCCGGGTCTATGGTGCGCGTGAGCGTCATAGTGCTCCAGCGGGCATGTTGGGCAGGTCGAGGGGTCCTCCAGGGCCTCCGGTGGCCTTGGCCACGGCGGTGGCCTTCCGAGCACGACGGCGGCATCGGTGTGGGGGCTACGGCCACGGTGAAGCGTCTCGGTGGGGTGCGTAGGCTCCTATGGATCTGTGGGGACGCGGCGAGGACATCCAGGGCTCAAGGCGGGGTTTCGGGTTTCCAGGTGGCCGGTAGGGGCTCCCCGGCGGCCACGGCGACATGGTGACGACGACGAGGCGCACGGGTGCACTATGGGGCTCCAACGTGGTGGTCACGACGTGCGTGTGAGTTATCCGTGACTCTAGCGAACAGGATGGGCAAGACGAGGAGACGCTAGGCGCTCCCAGCAGACCTAGCCACGGTGGTCTGGTGCTCAGGCCGGTGGTGGTGGTGCTCTGGCCGGTGGTCTGGTGCTTCGTCTGGTGGTCTGGTGCTCTGGCCGGTGGTGGCCACGCCACGACAGCGGCGTTGCGAGCGCGATGAGCGAGTGCTCTGCCTTGGCGTCCGTGGGGCTTGGAGGGGTCTACAACGTCCAAGGGCTCGGATGTGGTCGCGGTGGGCGCGTCAGTGTGCCGTGCGTGTGTACCCGGTGGCCGGAGATGGCCTTGGCCTACGCGCTCACGATGTGGAGCGCCTTGGCCGACACGGTAAGGTCCGGCGGCGAGCAGGGAGAGGCCAGAAGGTTCACCGTAGGTGTTGAGGGTGAGAGGATAATGGTGCAGTGAAGAGTCGAGGCCATGTAGCTCCGGAAGCCATGCCATGCAGTGTCGTCCGCTCCGGCTCCGGTGATCTCCCGGTCTTCCTCCCGGCAGCGGCTCCAGTATTTCCTTTCCCCCCCTTCTTCCTCTCCTCCCCCTTCTCTCTTGGCTAGGGTGTGCTGTGGATGGCCACAAGGTGGTGGCGGGGCACAGGAGAGCGCTAGGGCAACCGAGGGCCGTGGCTTTATAGCCGAGCTCTGAGCTCCAATAGCGGACGGCGATCGAGCGGTGGAGGCATGATCAGTGGCATCCAATGGCTCGCGTGCGGTGGCGTAGGCGCGGCGCAAGGGTTGCGTGGATGCGGCACCAAGGAGACAGGGCCATGCCCCGGGCGTGACCCCTGGCCCGCCCTGCCACCACTGTCGGGCGCCGGTCGCGTAGGCGGTTGAGGCGTGGGTGAGGAAGACGACACTATAGACGGGTGTGCGGCTGACACGCGGGGTCCAGCGGGCATTGGTTGTGGGCGAAGAAGAAGGGCGCGCGGGTGAGCAACGCTACTGGGTCATGAGCTGGGTTGTTGCAGACGTGAGTTGGGGCCGGCCGCTGCTATCAGCACACAGACCGGAGGCGGCCGCGATGGGGCTGGCTAGGCTGGCTAGCTTGGGCCGAGCGGCTGGCTGCGAGGCCCACTTCTTCTTTTCCCTTTTTCTGTTTGTTCATTTCTTTTCCATTGTTTGGATTCAAATTTGGTTTAGAATTTGAATTCAAAACTAAGGTAACTTATTCATTGGAGTTTAGAGAATTTTGTTTAATAATATCTTTATGGTTTATTATTTTATTGGAGTTGTTTAGCAAATCATAACTCAAATGGAAATCTAAATCACATTTTGAATTAACAATGTATGCAACATTATATTTGTTAGAAATTAATAAACACAGTTATCTAATGACATGCCATGCTTATATGTTGACTGGGGTTGGGTTAGACTTAATGCATCTCTTAGGTTGGGTTTCTATGCATGACACTCATCATCACATGGGATTCTTGAGGAAAATTTTTTGTAGTTGGTATTTTTGGGTGTACGGATTTTGGGGTTGTTACACCATCCCTTTCCACATCTCATCCTAAAGGTGCCTGGAGCGGTCATCGAACTCGTCGATGGGCCGACCTATGAACTCCTAGGCCCAGTCGGGCCATAGAGATGTTTTTAGATCCGTATTCCTCTTACTCGTGACGAGTCGTGGCCCGTCCAAAGAGGTGAAACGTCCGGCGAGTTTTCCAAGGGAAGGGATAGAGATTGTGTGTGCACATCCCATGGCGGGATGTTGTTTCAGATCGTGGCAGGTGTGGAGATCAAGGCGGATAGTTGGTTTCCTCGCATCCATCGCCCCTATAAAACCAAAGGGTTCACCCCTAGGGTTCCATACCATGCATCCTTGACTCCGCAGCCACGACCGCCGCCACCAATCGCCTAGGGTTCCCCGTCTCTGCATCCTCGCCGCCGTCGAGCCCGCATCCAACCGTCCCCTCCTCCAATGGATCCGTGGTACCATTCTGACATCACCTTCCAGCGTATGGAGGGCCTCCTACGTCGCGGTCTTCTCCGCACGTGGACCTTGGTCGAGGAGTGGTTGCTGGCCGGCGAGGAGGATCTGCCATCGCCGCTTGATGGCTACATAGTGTCGTTCGCCCACTTCCATGAGCGTGGGTTTGCGACCCCTGCCCATAGATTTCTCCGAGGGCGCTGTACTACTACAAGATTGAGCTGCAACATCTCAACCCCAATGGGATCCAGCACATGGCGGTGTTTGTCGCCTGTGCGAGGGATTCCTGGGGATCAGCCGCCACTTCGATCTGTGGAGGTACTTTTTCGCCATCACCCTCCGGAAGATGAGGGAGAAGAGCGGTAGGCAGGAGTTGCACATGCCGATGGGGTGCACCGGCATCCAACTCCAAAACAACTGGGTCGGTGAGTACCTGCTGATGCGACTGTCAACATCCAATAAGGGGTGGCATTCGCAGTGGTTCTACCTTAAGAACGACGCCACCGCCCCTCTGCTGGTGTTTACCAAACGCCTGATCGAAGAGGCCCCAGAGTCATGGAGGAAGTGGGGCGTTCTGGAGAAGGACAAGAAGAAGATCCGGACCACATCGCCACCATCCACATCTTGAAGGAGAGCAGCCTGAAGGGGTCAGGCATCATCGGAGCCTACCACGCAAGGAGGGTGGTGCCGTTGATGATGCACGCGCTCTGGCTGTACGTGATGGCACCTGGGGCGTCATTCGATGGAATAGCACTTGCCAAGGGAGCGCTCCCCCACTCTGAGGTCACACAATGCATTAAGGAGACAATGGAGCCTTCACAGGACGACACGGGTGCCCCCCTTGATTTCGGCTACCCGGTGCTAGGACATCCTCCGATGCGATCGGAACCAGGCCATGCCATCTTCATAAGTTTCCCCTCCTCATACCTCCTCTTCAATTGATTTCCCAACCTCTTGATTCTAGCTTCGAGAGGGACAGGACCAGCCGAAGGACCTCATCTTCACGGATCACCCGGCGTCGTTGCGAGGGATTCGTCCATGAGGGTGGCAAATTGTGCCGAGGGTGAGCGGCGGAGGAAGGCGAAGGAGGACAAGAGGAAGAAGAAGCAGCGGAGGCTGTAGGCATGGGAGCGAGGGGAGGACACCGACAACGATGATGATGATGATGATGGAGATGATGATGAGGTAGTCGACGACATCGAGTAGGATGACCTAGAGAATGAGGATATGCTGATAGGTATCGGTTCATCCTTGTAGGAGTCAGGACCCTTCCCGTTCCACAGAGGGGAGGTGTCCAGGGAGCCAACAGAGATGGGCCCTATCGTCGGCCTGACCTAGGAGACAACAGGGGGCGGGCTCGAAATGGCCTCGCCCCGGCGAGACAGAGCAGAGGTCGGGGGGTTTGGCCCCCAAACGTATCTGCCACCCGATGGTGCTAAGGTGAGTCATCAGCTCCTCTATTTTTCTCTGTTTTGGTTGGATTTCATCGTGACTTATACTTTTCATCTCTTGCAGCATCGGGAGGCAGCGTAATCCTTTGGCACTGGCGCCAAAGAAGAGCATCGCCCTTCAAGCGAGGCGATAGGCTCGGTTGGTGCCGCACCCATTTCGGGCAGGAGCGGCACCAGCGTGACTGCATCGCCGGCCGGTCAGGCGCCGCCCACAGTGGCGCCCGTGCCCTCGATGGGACGGGCGGATGTGGGGGCTTAAGGGACACATTCGGAGGTCGCGGAACAGCCGGCGATGACAGTGATACCGTTGCCAATGACGGGGCGAACGGGGCTGCTGACAGCACTTGCGACGCCGACCATGGCGAGCACGACGCAGCCGGTCAGGACCCCACCGACGCAGGTGTAGGTGGTGGTGGCTGTGACAGGCGGGTCACAACCGGGCGCTATTGTGGCGGTGCCTGAGGAACTGGCATGACCCACGCCATCGGTGGCCTAGGTGACGGCGACTGGCGTGGGCCGAACGGAGGGGGATGAGGCCAAGGGGTCCTCAGAGGTTGTGGTGCTAGGAGAGGAGTTAGCGTCCGTATCGCTGACCCCTTCCGTCGCTGGAGGGGGTGTGCCGGCAGGGATGTCATGGTGAGAAGGGTCGGCGGAGATCAGAACCGGTGAGGAGCCATCCCTAGCCCTGACGTCGGTGGGCAGCGACTCACCTGCGCGGGGTGAGCCCCTGCTCTAGTGGGCTAGTCCGGGGGATCCGACATCGACGCTCTTCACTCTCGACGATGACGCAGAGAGCATGGAGTGGGAGAGCCTCGACATGGGAGTCGCATCCGTGCTCAACCACGCCCGAGGTGCCTTGCACGACGTTGTCATTCCCTCCGGCCAGGTATTTGCTTGACCCTGCTTCTCGCACTTTTCTTCCTCTATGTATTTTTTGTATTATGACCATCGTCTTTTTTTAGTCCCTTATCACTCATAGCCGGGGGAAGTCTTGGTTCCTTCGTGAGCAGAAGGAAACTTGGGACAGCCTCGTCGATGAGGCATAGCTGCGCAGAGAGGTGATCACTTAGCTTGTTGCCGCCCAGCAGAGGGTGGCTGAGCTAACTCCCCTCGCTGAGGAGACGGACAGTCTTCGGTCGTGGGTGGCCGAGGCCCGGCGGCATGCTGATGAGGCTAAGAGGGCGTTCGAGGTCCTATTAGCGCGATCGTGGCAGGGTGACAAGGAGGCCATCAAGGTCAGGAAGGAGCAGGATGAGCTGCTCCAAAAGGATGCCGAGACCCACCTACGGATCCTCGACCTTCCAGCCGAGGTTGAGCAGGAAAGGGAGCTAAAGCTGGGGGCCAAGGAGAAGCTCGTGGCCCCAGAGAAGAGGGCGAGCCTAGATGTCGAGGCGGTCGCCCGGCTGCTCAAGGAGCGAGATGAGCCACTCTAGACCGTGGAGAGGCTCTGCTTGGAGTGTGGCATGGCTCACGAGGAGCGCGACCAGGCCTTCCGCGAGGATGACCAGGCCCGCCGAACGCGCAGCAGAAGGTCGGCTCCCTCCAGGCTAAGCGCAAAAATGCGACGACCTAGAAGCTAGAGGCCAAGAGCGTCTACGTTGGGTTGGCCGTGGACCTCACCGAGGCGAGGAGGAATCTTCAGGCAGAGAGTGATGAGCTCGGTATCCTGAGCGCCACCCTTAGAGTGGTCTGCGATGACCTTGAGGTGGTGAGGTCGGAGGAGACCAGCTCGCTTGTGGCCCGCGCCATTGAGATCATGGCTCGAGTGCGCTAGCTCGAGAGGAATGGCCTTCGCACCAAGGTTAATCAATCCTTCGCGATTGCTCATTCTCATTACGGGGACAACATTGACCTGGACATGATGAGCCACGGCTTCGTGCCTGGCTATGAAGCCCATGAGATGGAGGAGATGGAGACGGCGGTGGCTCCCCTTTTGCAGGACTTGGCGGACAGAATAGAGAGCATAGTTCACCCCCGGAGGGGTTAGTTAGCCAGATAGGTCGGGCAATCATTCATGTAACAAGCGGACAAGCTCTAACCCCTCTATACTATCCGAACAAACTTATCATTTTATTTCGTTTGATCGAATTTGTTTCTCCTCCCTTTTTATGTGTGAGAAGGGGTTTATGTGTTTTGACCCTTCCGTTTGTTAAGACCATAGGGCCCGAGGTGTAGGAGGGAAACTCTGATCACGCTGGTAAGCAAAAGTGTCGTAGCCACTGGGGCGTACGTTTCTTGCAGTCCGACCAGCCTTGCTCGGTCATTCGTTTCCACAGACCTAGCTGCTAGGTTTAATGTGGGGAAGAGGTCGGGCGCGGTGACTATTTTAGAAAGGGTGTATTTATACCCTTATCAGCCCCTAAGTGAGAGCCGACCCCTTGCCGTTGCTGGGGTCGGGTGTCACTAAAGATCGAGGAGATGATAGCGAAATTAGTAGGAGAGAATGTCTCTTGTTTTCGTACGTACCCCCTCCCTAGGTTCTGAGCCATCGTTTTGCGACCGCGTGTTCAGTATCCTTGCGAGTCCAGCTTTCCTCGAGCCTCCACACGTAGTAGGGGTCCAGTCTAGAATCGGCTCGTCTTTGTGATCGTCGCCCCATCCGTGGTTTCCGCAATCGAAGGGGTTGAGCTAACGTCACTTGCCTCGATGGCTCGAGTGACGCGCTGGTGAGCTCGCTATCGGGTATGTTCAAGTGGAATCCAGATCCGTCATTTAGTGATGGGGTCGGCATAGCCCTCATGTGGTATTCCACTGCTCCTTAAGTCGCCTCCCGGCAGATGCCCCGTGTTGCTCCGGAGAGTGACTCAGGTGGCCCGCTGACCTCTCCTTGATGGAGATTCTATGGGCTCGACTCGAGGTTAGGATCGAACGAGAAGGTTGAGATGACCCTATCCACTTCTGAGTGGGTTGGGCAAAGGCCGCTGCGGCTCATCTGCATTTTCTCCCCTGGCTCTATATGACATGAGGTGGCCTCGAGCCCTTCGCGGGCCGGCCTTCGAACCCCGGTCAGGTGGATTCCCGAGTTTGGGTCGGGCGGCTCGAGCCACCGAGCCCCGTGGGGGTCGGTAGGGGCCGGCCAGATTTCATGCGTCACCTCATCCTTGGTTTCCACAACCGGATGGCCTGAGCTAACGACACTTGCCTCGATGGCTCGAGTGTCGCGGTCGGTGAGCTCGCTAACGGGCATGTCCGAGTGGAATCCGGGTCCGTCATTCGCTAACGGGGTCGGCATAGCCCTCATGTGGTATTCCACTGCTCCTTAACCCACCTCCCGGTAGATGCCCGAGCCGTTCGATTGGCTTGGGTGGCCCGCTGGCCTCTCCTCGATGGAGATTTTATGGGCTTGGCTCGAGGTTAGGATCGAACAAGAAAGGTCTAGATGTCCCTGTCTGCTTCTGAGTGGGGTCGAGCAAGGCCGCTGGGGCTCATCTATGTTTTTCTCCCCTAGCTCTGTTTGACGTGAGGCAGCCTCGAGCCCTTCGCGGGTGGCCTTTGAACCTCGGTCGGTCACTGCTCATGTCGAATGAGATGACTACTGCTTCGTGATGCGACGCGAAGTGTTGTGATGCAATATTTGCATATGTGATGCTTGGATGTATGAGATGAATGTATGAATGAATATTCATGCACTGGAAAACAAAAATGGAGGTTGGTAAACTTACCTCGACGGCTTGAGAGATGGGTTCGGGGAGCTCTTACTAGATATGTCCGTGTAGGGTCCGGGTCCATCGTTCGTAACGAAGCTAGCGTAACCTATATGGGGCATCCCACTGCTCCCTATCTGTCTCTCGGCCGTGACCCGAGCCATTCGATCGGCTCTGGGCAACCTGCCGGCCTCCCCTCGGTGGGGATTCCGTAGGTGGGCCTCTCCAAATCCTTCCTAGGAAGGTGGAGGCTAAAGCTCGGGATGCAGAGACAAAAACTCTGATCATGCTGGTGAGCAAAAAAACGCCGTAGCCGCTGGGGCGTAGGTTTCTTGTGGTCCGACCAGTTTGACTCAGAGTCTGTGTCCGCACGCCTTGCCTTTAGTTTTTAATGTAATAAAGGGTCGGGCATAGAGAATATCTACCGAATAGACACTCCTGCTAGCCCCCGAGGGGGGCCTAACCCCTTACCGTTGCTGGGGTCGGGGGCTCGATAGCGAAATTAATTAGAGAGAACGCGCGTAAAGTAAGGGTGACCCGTCTCTCGGCAGCGACCCGAATCGTTCGATCGACTTGGGTGACCCGCTGGCATAGGGCTTACCTCGGTGGCACGAGTGACGGGTCCGAAGAGTTCTCGCCGGATATGTTCGAGCGGAATCCGGGTCAATCATTTGTGATAGGGTCGGCATAACCTGCCGCTCCCTACCCGTCCCTCGGCAGCGGCTAAGCTGTCCGGTTGACTTGTACGACCCGCTGGGACAAGACTTACCTGCGAAGACAGAGGATGAGAACATCTCGCGCAATAATTTAGTTAGGCAGATAAGTCAGGCTGTGAACTTGTAATAAATGGACAAACTCTTGAATTCCATTATAGCCTAACAGATTTTTAGCCCTTCTCCCCTTTTCGTATATAAAAAGGGTTAGCGCGTTCCGACCCTTTGCGTTGTCAAGGCCGTAAAGCTCGGGGTGCGAGTGAGCAAATTCTGATCACGCTGGTGAGCAAAGACGCTGTAGCCGCCAAGGCATAGGCTTCTCGCAGTCCGACAAGTTTTACTCAACGTTTGTTTCTGCAAACCTTGTTTCTGGGTCTTAACGTGAAAGAATGTCTACCGGATAGGTACGCTATTATTAGCCCCCGAGTGAAGCCCGACCCCCCGTTGCTAGGGTCGGGTGTCACTAAAGGCCGGGAAGTTTGATAGCGAAACTAATAAGAGAAAATGTGCGTTTATTAAGGGTAAAAGCGACGTAGCTGCTCGATGTTCCAGGCATTGACGAAGACCTCGCCGTCGATGGTCTTGAGCTTGTAGGCGTTTGGTCGGAGCACCTCCGCGACGACGTACGGTCCCTCCCACGGTGGAGAGAGCATGTGACGGTCCTTGCTGCTCTGGACGAGGCGGAGGACCAGGTCTCCAACGTTGAAGGCCTGATCCCGCACTCGTCGGCTGTGGTACCGGCGTAACGCTTGCTGGTACTTGGCCGAGCGGAGGAGGGCAACGTCGCGCGCTTCATCCAGCTGGTCCATGGTGTCCTTGAGGAACGCTTCAGCTCCCTGTTCGTCGTACGCCCTGACTCTTGGCGCTCCATAGTCGAGGTCGGTCAGGAGGACAGCCTCGGAACTGTAGACCATGAAAAATGGCGTGTAGCCGGTGGCCCGGCTAGGGGTCGTCCTCAGGCTCTAGAGCACCGCGAGAAGCTCGGCGATCCATCGTCCGCCAAACTTGTTCAACCGGTTGAAGATCTTAAGCTTAAGGTCCTATAAAACCATACCATTTGCGCGCTCAAAGTCGACGGTGACTAACCAGAGGCCAAGGTATGACAGGGCTTAATTAAACTTGCCTCCCAAACTCGATGCTTTGTCAGGGTGCCGAAGCAAGCGCGCCCCACGGCTGCTCTGCCTCGAAACTAACCAAACCTAAAAGCTGTATACAAGAGATGCGCATGCATCAGACGATAATTTTTCCTGCGTAATCCCGCATTAACTAAGTGTACCTCCGCTCAAAACAATGGGGAGAAAATCCCCACCGCACGGCGACAAGACGAGACGAACAGGGCGGCAGGAGCAGGTGCGCCCAAGCCACTGAGGTGAAGGTGAGCGCACTGCGGGACGAGGCGCCGGCCGGCGACGGCAATCGTCAGGGACCGGGAAATGCCGTGCACTCACTCGCCATCGCCTGCGCGTCAGCACATAGCAGCAGCCACAGGCCCACAGCAGAAAAAGCACATCGCGGCAGCCACAGCAGGTGCCTGACAGCGACGGCCGAGCTGATTGCTACTAACTCCGGACCGCCGTGGTCTCATCTTGAACAAGACAGCGTCGGTTGGTCCTGTCGATGATTGGCATTTTCCAAAGGATGTCCTTGTTCAAGCCGGCCACCGTCTCATCTGGTCATCTGTGGCGTTGAGTCTGGCCGCGCGCGTCGCAAGGTGGTTGTTGGGGTTGGTGAACGTGGCGTGAAGCCAGAGGCCGATTTATATTTAGCACGGGACTTGGCTGTTGTTGGCACTTGGCAGTGGTAAAATTAGTAAAATGGTACTGCAGTGGTTAGTAGCACTCTATTTCTTCGCAAAAAAAAAAAAAAAAAAAAAAATCTCAGTCCCACTTTTGTTCACCCTATTTCTTTGCAAAGAAACAATCTCAGTCTGAACATGCTGCGGCTGCTAGACGACGATGGCAGCAGCAGCAGCTTCCTTTGGTATGTTGCAAGCAACAAGCTACCACATTTGATTAGTATTGGTCTTAGGATAAAGTATGTTTCATTTTCGTATCGTTGGCCGCTGGTCAAGCTTCGCAAGCAAACCCGTGGCAGTTGGAACGACCGGTGCACCGTCAGTTTGTTCACTTTTGATGGCAGTAAGATCGGACTCCTCCAGTTCAGCCTGGAACCCTGGGAAAACAAGAGAAGTGTCCCGGTGTTCCCCCCAATTTGTCTTCTCCGAACTTTGCAGCGAAGGAATTGAAGGAAGACTCCTCCGGTTCAGCCTTGAACCCTGGGAAAACAAGAGAAGTTCTCCCATCACTTTCGACATCAATCTCACGCATCCTCGGTGCAAAGAGGATCAATGCAGACAGAGACAGCAGACAGCTAGCCTCTGGGCAAGCAGGGTATTATAAATGTATGTATCACTGCCTATCCGTTTTGTTTAGTCAACCAATTCAACAAACTGCATTATTCGCATGAAAAATCCTCAACTTGGTCTATTTGTGATCATCACTAATATATATATATATATATATATATATATATATATATATATATATATATGTGTGTGTGTGTGTGTGTGTGTGTATAGATTGATTTCTAATCTAAGCTGGGCCCAACGACCCAGTTGGGCCTTTGATCCGCGCCCTGATCGGGGAGCGTCCAGCCCACTATGGCTGGAGGGCTCATGTCACACTGCGCAATAAATAGAGGTGGGGGCCGGCGGCTCTGAGTACGAGGTTCGCCTGAGCCGAGCTGCCCACCGAAATCTCTAATCTGATCTACAGGGTGCGCAGCCAGTGACGGGAAGCTCCACTGCCTCGCCGCCACCGTACTGCGCCACTGGACTTCACCGACCGTCGCTGCCCTCGCGCAGACACCGACACAACACCCATGGCAGACGCCGCTGGATCGAAGCCCTACGATGGTCAGTAACCTAGCACTACACTCCTCTCTCTAATCTCTGTCTAGTTCATGTACTAGACATGTTATCCATTTACAAGATGTACCCGGCTAGATCTATGAGTATGAGATTAGAATAGATTAACAATATATACTAGCACCACTGTACCGCCAACATGGCTCATCAGAAAACTGGTCCAGAATATAGTATGTACGCCTAAACAGCAGGAGTATATATTTGTGGCAAATAGGGGGGACGCGTCAGGCCCGTGCAATGAGGGCGCTGTCTCCCCTTGCTCCATTTCTAGTGATCCGGACCGTTCGTTCATCCAATTAGGCAACGTGCAAGTGCGACGCGACGACGAAACGGCGCAGGAAACGCGCACATGATCGAGGCCCCGCCGGACTGCCTGTTGCACACGCCACACGCACAGCGGCACTGACGACGACGAAAGGGAGCAGGAAATTAAACGCGACGACGAAACGGAGGCCGATGACGAACGAAACTGGAAGCGGTGGCCCGTCGTCCCATCCGGATCGATCCGCCGCTGTCGTCCCACGGCCCACGGGGCACGGACGCCAAATAATCAACGCCGCGCCGTGCCCACGCTGCATAAACAACTCTATCCCGACGCTCCCCCCACGTCTTGCTTGCTTGTCCTCGCACGTTCTTCTTTTCCTACCCCGTCGTCGCCTTCTTTCCCGGTGGTTCCTTCCAGAGCTCCAGTAGTCTCCGGTCCCTGCCTATAAGTACGGGCTCATAGTGTGCTCCCATTTCATCACGACACAACAACACTACTCATCGCTCACCAACGTGCAGATTAAGGAAGCAGCAGGCCGCCCACTCACTGACCGCGGTCATGGCGAGTATCCAGCTCTACGTCGCCGCGGCCTGCGCTGTCGTCCTCGCGCTGGCCGCCCCGGCTCTCGGCGGCGACCCCGACATGCTCCAGGACGTCTGCGTCGCTGACTACGCCTCCCGTGAGTAAAAACGAAACCTGTCGTCGGTCTTCTCAAGTCGTTTCTTTCCACTTCTGACCCGTGCGTGCGTGCGTGCACCGTGCAGCGGTCAAGCTGAATGGGTTCCCGTGCAAGGCGAACATCTCGGCGGACGACTTCTTCTTCGACGGGCTGAGGAAGCCCGGCAACACCAGCAACGCGGCGGGATCCCTGGTGACGGCGGCCAACGTGGAGAAGTTCCCGGGCGTCAACACGCTGGGCGTCTCCATCGCGCGCATCGACTACGCTCCGGGCGGCCAGAACCCGCCGCACACGCACCCGCGCGCCACCGAGATCATCTTCGTCCTCGAGGGCACTCTCGAGGTCGGCTTCATCACCACCGCCAACAAGCTCTTCACCAAGACCCTCACCATGGGGGACGTCTTCGTCTTCCCGCGCGGCCTCGTCCACTTCCAGCAGAACAGGGGGTACGGCCCCGCCGCCGTCGTCGCCGGCTTCAACAGCCAGCTCCAGGGCACGCAGCAAATCGCCATGACGCTCTTCGGCGCCACGCCGCCCGTGCCCACCGACATCCTCGCCAAGGCCTTCCAGATCGGCAACGGGGAGGTGGAGCACATCAAGGCAAACTTCGCGCCCAAGTAGAATACCAGGCAGCGTCTTCGTCTTCCAATATATGTCTGCATTCGTTGGTTTCTCAATAAATCCCGCGGTGCCTGCCGTTAGTGATCGGAGTGTGCAGTTCGATTTGTTCATCTTCGGTTTGGTTCGAGACATTGCTGACCACGCTTGTTGCTGCTAATATGTGTGGAGCAATTATATTGCTTGTCCTCCTATAAATAAGATAATCAGTTTTATTTATGGCTTGCGTTGCTTTGACTTGGTTCTTGCAGTACTGGAAAAATATACTTCGCCGAGTGCCTGAGACTTTGCCGAGTGCTTTTTATCGAGGCACTCGGCAAAGCAATATTTTGCCGAGTGCTGCACTCGGCAAAATAAAGCACTTGACAAAGGTAAAAGGTGGTCGGCCCGTGACGGCGGCCACCTGCCGTCAGATTTTGCCGAGTGCCTAACGGATGGCACTCGGCAATTCTTTTTTATTTTTAAAAACTTATTTTACGGAGTGCCAGCCCTAGGCACTCGGCATATTTTTTTTTATTTTTTAAAAACATATTTTGCCGAGTGTCAGCCCATGGCACTCGGCAAATTTTTTTTATTTTTTAAAACTTATTTTGCCGAGAGCTAGACCAAGGCACTTGGCAAATTTTTTTTTTTTTTAAAACATATTTTGCTGAGTGTAAGCCTTGGGCACTCGGTAATTTTTTTTTAATTTTTTAAAACTTATTTTGCCGAGTGCCAGCGCGAGGCACTCGGCAAAATTTTTTTTTATTTTTGAAAATCAACTTTGCCGAGTGCCTCCTTGGTTTTTGGCATCCGACGTCACAACTTGCTCGAAACCTTCACAATTTGTTATCACAGCCTCCACATGCGATAACACGACGCCTCGACAAGTTTCATGATTTTCGGACATCGTTTGCATTTTATATAATTTAAAACCACATTTTCGGCAAGTACCTCGACATGTTACGTCAACGAGATGCTCGAGATTTCATATGAGTTCCTGGATACGGCCTAAACATATCCTAAATATCATGAGTATCAATTTTTGGATGACCAAACTCCATTATTCCATGTACCTGTAGTTCAAATTTGAAATATCCCAAAAAATTCGACGAAACCAAATAAACTAATGAAATATATAAAAAAGTCAAAATTGCCCCAAATTTTAAAATAGAGTTTGAAATACTGTCACAAGGCCACAGAAAAAATTTTGGGCCCAAAATAAAAAATATATATATTTTGCCGAGTGCTATGGGGGGCACTCGACAAAGTTGATTTTTTTTAAAAAAAAATTGCCGAGTGCCTGGCGCTGGCACTCGGCAAAATAAGTTTTAAAAAATTAAAAAAAAATTGCCGAGTGCCCAAGGCTTACACTCGGCAAAATATGTTTTTTTTAAAAAAATTGCCGAGTGCCCCTTTCTGGAGCACTCGACAAAGGCCCAATAGAAAATGGGCCGCCGGCCCAAAAATCCCCCCCCCATCCCAGAACCCTATCCGCCTTGGCCCGCTCTGCTGGTCCCGTCGGCACATCCCTCGCCCCACCATGCCACACACACCACCCTGCCCACACACCACGCTACCATACGCAGTGAGCCCCATCATCATGCTGCCCCCAGACCCTCGCCCAGCCCGAGCACCCCTAGCCCGGCCACATGCGGCTCCCAAAGCGTCTTGCCAAGTGTCGTCGTCAGCGTCTGCCACCACCCGGCGTCTTGTGGCCGTCCTCCTCCCTCAAGCCGCGCCCGCCCCGTGCTCCCCGTGCTCCCCCTCGGTCTTGCTGCCCGGCTTGGAAGAAGGAGGAGGAAGCAGCAGTAAGAAGAAGGGAGGAGAAGAAGGAAGAAAAAATAGGAGAAAGAAAGAGAAGGAAAAGGAAGAAGGAGAAGGAAAAAAGAGAAGAAAAAGAAAGGAGGAGGAGGAGGAGAGGAAGGAGGAGGAGAAGGGGAGAGGGGGAGAGGGGGAGGAAGCCGAGGTGGAGGGGAGGAGGTGCCTCGGCCGTCTTCTCCGCATGCCCGTCCCGCCGACACCCCTACCGTCACCGAACCGTCTACGAGCGTGAGCAAGGTATATCCACCCTTTCTCCGCTCGGCCTTCGTGCCATTTGTGATTGTCGGCCTTCGTGCTGTTGTGATGTCGGCCTTCATGCCGCTGTGCTTATCGGCTTTCGTGCCGTTTGTGATTGTCGGCCTTCGTGCCGTTGTTTTTCGCAGGTTTTGGAAACCTCCCCGTGCAGGGGAGGTGCTGCCGAAATTTTGAACTTATAGTGTCGTGTTTCTTCTTTTGCAGAGCAGGACCTGTCAGAGGTGACCCGAAGGTCCCCGATCGTCTTCGTCGGCGTCGCGGGTCTGCCTGCACTGCGTCGCCTCGCCACTACGTCGACTCGCCACTGCCTCGCTAGCCTGACTTCACTAACACCCTAGGTATAAATCACCTCTTTTTCCGCTTGTCTGTCGTCGTAGATCGGTGTAGCCTAGTTAGGCGTCTCCCGTCCGAAAGAGATATCTTTGGAGGTATGCAGATCTTTGCATACCTGCGAGCGTTTCTGCTTCGGATTGTCCACGTTTTTTGGATAGCCCGCGGATGCATAGATGGGTTAGTTTCCATGGTTTGCTCCGGTCCAAGACGGTGTTTCGGCATCACCCCCCTGTTGCTCTCCGGAGGACCACGTGGCGGCCACGGGCACGACCATAGACACTCCATCGGGGGACGAGGGGACTCAGCAGACGGAGGACAGTTCTGCTCAGTCGGCTCCCTACCTGTGAGGTCCCACAAGCCTTCCTCTGGTTTCGCTTCCTGACCGACGCCCACTGGTTCGTCCTGTGGGAAGAAGGTAAGTAACTATAGATGTTATCACTAGTACTTCATATGATACGTTGAAAATCAAAAGAGAAACTGATAATTTTTCATAATCACTTATGCAGGGGCTGGCTAGTTCTATCAGGTGCTCTTGACCCCCCACGCACCCCCGCTATAGTCCTGGGATGTCTGTGCAGGAAACACTTCCCCAGCCTTGTAGACTTGAAAGAGGGGAGGTAGGAGCCGACCTGGTCATGGGACAGGTACAAGCTCGGCTCGGATGACGAGCAGGACAACAAGCAGGAGTGGGTTTTGGCAGACTTTTGGGTAAGTGTCTCACAACATAGCTCAATACATCTTCTCCATTGCTTAAGTCTTTTATTGAAATAATGAATGGATACATTGTGTTTGTATGCAGAGGTACTTCAAGGCCGAAGAAGGTAGAGAGACCCTGGCGGATCAGACGGCACACAGAGCCTGTAAGAAGTACGTCGGCGACATGATTCACGAGGCGTGACTCTAGGCTCACGTCGACTACTACAGGTCCATCAAGAAAGAGCCCCTTAACAAAACCGGCACAAGAAAGGTGGCGCTGACCAAGGAGCAGTACCTTCAGGTAGGTGAATAATATTGATTCGTTTTGAGATTTAGTTGGCGCAGAATTGATCTTCTTATATGTCATACACTTGATGATGTGTAGGTGCCGGCCTCGTGGTGCATGTCGCATAGATCGGCATGGTCGAGGATCGTGGACAGGTACCTTGACCCGGCGTACATCGCAAATCACGAGCAAGGCAAGCGGAAGCGGGCACTGAGGACCGCTCCAACTCACCACCAAGGCAGCCGCAACCTCCCCGCATTCAAGCGGGCACTTGTACGAGATGTCATTTATCTATTCTAACGCTCAATTTTGTCTGATTTCTAATCATCTTGCCGTCTTTCTCGTAGGAGGTGGCACACCCGGACGTGCCGGTGTCAGAGTTTGGGGCATGGGCTATGTCCCACATGGGCCCGGTGAAATCCGGTGTCGTCTTCAACCCCGATGCCCCTGCCCAGGCTTACTCTGACCCGAGCATCCACGCTAAGGTCAGAGACTACACGGAGGCGGTTAGGGCGCTCTGTGGCTCAGATCACAATCTAAGCACTGAGCCCCTTGAGACAGAGGTGATCGTGAGGCTGGGGCAAGGCAAGAAGCACTGGTGGTTGTAGATTGCAGACGGCGCCGACTCCTCGAGCTCTGCACCCTCTCTCTCCGACGTGAGGGAACGGAGCATGGCCAGAAGCCTTCCCATACGTGCACGGCCTACTCCAACACTGTCGCGAGTCGACGAACTTCAGGTAATTCTGGTTTCACTCGTCGTACATTGAACGTTACACACATTGATCAGATTTGTAATACTGAAACATGTGATTGAAACACTGCAGGTCGAGCTGGCAGAGACAAGGGAGACGCAAGCGCACCTGACCGCAGAGCTGGAGGCCACGAAGAAGCAGATGGCGGACATGTATCAGATCATGCAAACCATCGGGCAAGCATCGGGTGTCCAAGTGCAGTTGCCAGCTCCAGCTCTAGTTCGACACTTCACTCCTGTGAGTATGAAAGTTTAATGCGTTCGTGCCGTTGGGATTGTCGGCCTTCGTGCCGTTGTGATTTTCGGCCTTCGTGCCGTTGGGATTGTCGGCCTTTGTGCCATTGTGATTGTCGGCCTTCGTGCCGTTGTTTCTTGCAGGTTGGAACCCTCCCCGTGCAGGGGAGGTGCTGCCAAAATTTTCAATTTTGAGTCTAACACATGCAATCTCTTCTCTTTTGTGCAGCCTCCGTCGGCGGGTTCAAACAATCCCGCTAGCGTGTCACCGGCGGCTGATCACGTCAACTCTTGGCTACAGTCCGGTCCTTCACCGCTGTCCAGGGGGGCACACCTGCAGTCTCCGTCGCCGTAGTAGGGATGTTGAACTTTGTGATGTTGAACTTGTAATAATAAACTTGTGATGTTGAACTTTGGTGCATTTATGATGGATTTTCGATGGATTTATTAAATATGCGTGTGCTTGTGATATATAATGCATGTTGGTGATATGGATGTGATGATTGATGTATATATATATATATATATTGTCTGTTACAATGGAATGTAAAAAAAAATTGCAATTCTCGGGGTCTTTGCCGAGTGCCATGGGCAAGGCACTCGGCAAAGTTTTTTCAAAAAAACAATTCTTTGCCGAGTGCCTCGCCGCGGCACTCGGCAAAGTATTTTTTTTTAAAAAAATCCAGAAATTCTTTGCCGAGTGCCTAAACAGGGACACTCGGCAAAGAAATTATTAAAAAAAAATAAAAAAACTTTGCTGAGTGCCTGGGCAGGGGCACTCGGCAAAGTAATTTTTTTTAAAAAAATAAAAAAAAATTGCCGAGTGCCTAGGCAGGGGCACTCCTCTAAGTATTTTTTTTAAAAAAAATAAAAAAAACTTTGCCGAGCGCCTGGGCTGGGATACTCGGCAAAGTAATTTTTTTTAAAAAATAATTTTTTTTTGCCGAGTGCTGGGTCGGGCACTCGGTAAAATAACCGTTAACGGCCGGGGCGCAACGGCCGAAAATATTTTGCGGAGTGCCACACCAGGCACTCGACAAACTTGTTTTTTATTTTGCCGAGTGCCCCGATAAAAAGTACTCGGCAAAGACCCTTTGCCGAGTAAATTTTTGTAGAGCGGACTTTGCCGAGTGCTACACTCGGCAAAGCCTTTACCGAGTACAAAGGGCTCTTTGCCGAGTGTAAAAGCCGTGGCCTCCGGTAGTGTTGTTAAGCGTGTCCGACAAAATGACAAATTATGAGATGATGAATAGCGCTTAATCTGTGCTTGCAAATTGTTTGAGAAATTAATACCAATGATTCGCGGACGCCTTTGGCTGTCCTTGTTCCACAACTGCAGTTTCAGTGTCGTCAGGCCATAAAGTCAACGGTTGACAAGATCGAGGTTCTACCGTTCTAGCGGCGGGGATCTGATGGGGGGATGGGAAGTTCATGGAAAACATATTTGAACTTAAGAAAAGACAAAATTTGTAAGACCAATAACTAGTCAAATTATATACTTCTATTCAAAGTGATTTTAAGATGGAGTAGCTTTTGTAGTAATAGACAGCATTGTGAGGTAAATTTAAAATCAAAATCTACTTTGAAGGACCGTTTTTGCTGCTAAATTACACAATACATCGATGGATGAGTACTGGCCTATTGGGAGTCTTCCAATGTGCCCTTGATAGTAGGAACTAAACACAATTTACACACACACACCAGTTATTTAATAATTCGGTAGTTATTTTACTAATCTTGTTTCTAATTGTGTGTAAGGACCATTTCTGATGTGTCATAGCAACTGAACATAACATAGGGTGCAGCTAATATGATTGCAATTTATTTGAGAAATTAACAACTATTTGTTGCTAGCTATATATAGTAGTATTTGGGATTAACACTACCGGAAACAGGGGATTTGTCGAGCGCCAAAATATTTGCCGAGTGCATTCCATCGGGCACTCGGCAAAAAAGTTGTTTGTCGAGTGCTGTAGAAACCACACTCGGCAAAATAATGGCACTCGGCATACCAAACTCTTTGCCGAGTGCTGAAAAAAGACCACTCGGCAAAGTAGGAAAATACACTCAGCAAAACAGAGACACGCGGCAAAAATCCGCCACGTGGACATCCGTCAGTTAGTGTGCCTGCCGTTAGGAGTTTGCCGAGTGTCCTTTAGTGGTACTGGGCAAAGAAGTTACTGCATGTTAAGATTTGATATATTTCTGGATCTATATGCTATATTGGGCGCGTTCACTGGTCTAGATGGTCTAGACCAGCCGGCTGACTCCCCTCACAAAACAATGTTTATCAACCAGCCGCTACAGTGTTTCTCTCTCACAAAACCAGCCAGTTTCAGTCAAGTTTCAGACCAGCGAACGGAGCTATTTAATTAATTTATTGAATTTCATGGAATTTTTTTGGTGAAATCAAATTTGAACTGCAAGTGATTCAAATAATAGAATAAAATGAGTAGAAAAATGATATTCATATTATTGAGTCCGGTGTGAGGCCTTACCCAGAAAATATAAAGAAATTTCGAACCTCTTGTTGAGGAAACTCGACCATGAACATGTTGCCAAATGGTTTTTAAATTCTAAAAAAACAAACGAAGTCTAAAAAACATGAGATTTGTCAAGATCTAATGATATCATACGTGGAGGCCGTGGTATAAAAATAAAAGGTTTCGCACGATCTGTCACGTACGATGTTTACAAACCGAAGTATCTAAAAAGTAGAATCGTAGCGTTGAGAAGGATTCGGTAGGATTTAAAGTCAAAGTGACGGTCGAATTGGGGTTTGACTTCAACACTTTTTGTATAGGCAATAGAGAACATAGATTGATTCATGTGAAATTTTGGTAATTTTTTGGATCCGTTTGATAATTTTAATTTATTAAGTGCAATTATATGATTTTAATTAATATAGATTGAATTTGAGCTATAACTGCATGAAATAATAAGTTTTTTTTCTCTTCTGACCTTGAAACTTTTTCTACTCTCCACATACAACATGTAGTACTCCATGTTAAGATTTGGTATTTTTCTGGATCTATTTGCTATATTTAATTAATTTATTGAATTTCAAGGATTTTTTTGGTATAAGTCAAATTTAAACTGCAAGTGATTCCAATAATAGAATAAAATGAGTAGAAAAATGATATTCATGTTATTGAGTCCGGTGTGACGCCTTACCCGAGAAATAAAAAGAAATTTCGAACCTCTTGTTCAGGAAACTCGACCATGAACATGTTGCCAAATGGTTTTTAAATTCTAAAAAAACAAACGAAGTCTAAAAACCATGAGATTTGTTAAGATCTAATGATATCATACGTGGAGGCCGTGGTATAAAAATAAGAAGGTTTCGCACAATATGTCACGTATGATGTTTACAAATCGAAGTATCTCAAAAGTAGAATCGTAGCGTTGAGAAGGATTCAGTAGGATTTGAAGTCAATGTGACGGTCGAATTGGGGTTTGACTTCAACACTTTTTGTATAGGCAATAGAGAACATAGATTGACTCATGTGAAATTTTGGTAATTTTTTTGGATCCGTTTGATAATTTTAATTTATTAAGTGCAATTATAGGATTTTAGTTGATATATATTGAATTTGAGCTATAACTGCATGAAATAATAAGTTTTTTTTCTCTTCTGACTTGAAACTTTTTCTATTCTCCACATACAACTTGTAGTACTCCATGTTAAGATTTGGTTTATTTCTGGATCTGTTTGCTATATTTAATTAATTTATTGAATTTCAAGGGATTTTTTGGTATAAGTCAAATTTAAACTGCAAGTGATTCAAATAATAGAATAAAATGAGTTGAAAAATGATATTCATATTATTGAGTCCGGTGTGTGGCCTTATCCGGGAAATGAAAAGAAATTTCGAACATCTTGTTTAGGAAACACGACCACAAATGTGTGGCTGAATGGTTTTTAAATTCTAAAAAAGCAAACGAAGTCTTAAAATCATGAGATTTATCAAGATCCCATGATATCATACGTGGAGGCCATGGTAAAAATGAGAAGGTTTCGCACAATCTGTCATGTATGATGTTTACAAACCGAAGTATCTCAGAAAAAGAATCATAGCGTTGGATTTGTAGTCAAAGTGACGGTCGAATTGGGGTTTGACTTCAAAACTTTTTTGTATAGACAATAGAGGACAAAGATTAATTCATGTGAAATTTTGGTAATTTTTTTGATCCATTTGATAATTTTAATTTATTAAGTGCAATTATAGGATTTTAATTGATATAGATTAAATTTGAGTTATAACTGCATAAAATAATCAAATAATATTCCTAGAAAAATCAAATATATATTGTTTAGTGAATTTGAGAAGGTATTTCAAAGTACATTGGAACAAATTGAGTAAAACACGTTATGAAAAAGGAGAAAAATAAAAAAAAATACGTTTGCCGAGTGCCTATGATGTGACACTCGGCAAAACTAGGGTTTGCCGAGTGACAGACCTAGAACACTCTGAAAGGATCAAGATACCCAAGAGTGAGCGGATGAATTAGGCTAATTGTAATATTCTTTGCAATAATTAAACCCTACAATTAGCCCACTTCACCCCTTGTGTCTAGAATGTGTTTCTATTGTTCTACCGCATAAAAGTTTTGCACCCTAGGTTCTAATCCTACTCTAGCATGTCAATTCTAGGAATATAAAGACATGAAATGAATTACTTAAATATAAATGCTTAAAGTAAAGAGAGGGAAAAGAACGCGGTGATGTTTTCTCGAGTTATCGAAGAGTCGTCACTCCCTACTAGTCCTCGTTGGAGCACCCGCGCAAGGGTGTAGCTCCCCCTTGATCCACGCAAGGATCAAGTGCTTTCTACGGGCTGATTCTTCGACACTCTATCGTAGTAAATCGCCCACAACCGCTCATAACTTGAGTTGGGTCATCCACAAGCATTCTGTGGGGTGACCGAACGCTCTGGTCAGTTATACCCGCAAAGAGCCGTTATGCTCTGACCGGACTCTGACCCGTGTCCAGTCAGCACTGACCAGACGTGTCCGGTCTAGAAAAATGCTATTTGGAACCTTACTGATGTTGACCGGACGCTGCAACCCAGAGTTCGGTCGCTTCGCTGTTTAGCATCCAGTCGGTTATCGGATCCTAACCAGCGTCCGGTTAAGAAAATCCCTCTCTAGAACCTCTCTGGAGTTGACCGGACACTAGCACCCAACGTCTGGTCCACCTCCACTTAGCGTTCGGTCAGTATTAGACGACTATAGTTGATCAAATGAACTGACCGGACTCACCCTCCAGCGTCCGATCACAACCAGACCCGCGTTCGGTTATTCATTTGACCCTCCATTCACTTCCAACTCGAAATTCTATGTGACTGATGTTTGCTCCAATTGATCTTAGGGCTACTCCTGAGCTACCTAGTGCTAGGTTTGACAAATGTGCACCAAACCTAACCCACTAGACTCACATAGGTCAAGCTACTGGTCCATACCCACCTTAATAGTACGGCCTAAGGAAAAACAAAGTCCTAAACTACTCTAAGTGTCTCTTCAACACCAAACGACACTTAGAACTAGTCCATCCTTAACCTTGTCGTCTATCCTTTGAAAACCAAAACAATTTCCATCGACGGGGGCATGACAACCATGATTGCCCAATCAATTGCCATCGCCATGACCTTACTCAAATTGCCTCTACAAAACATACGTTAGTCATAGTAATATCGTGTCGTCATTAATCACTAAAACCCAACTAGGGTTCTATATGCTTTCAATCTTTCCCTTTTTAGTGATTGATGACAACACAACCTCGAGTATGTAGAAGAGATTAGTGAGGTTTTCAACATGCTTGTTTCATATAAGCTTTTGACAATAAGAGCAAAAGGGTTAGACATGCTTATATGACCCAAGCCAACATGGTGTACTCAATATATATGAATTAAGCATGAGTACATAAAGTAAAGCTCATTTGAATCGGAGTAAAACGCGGAAGCAAAGCAAATGAGCATAACAAAGTGACATGACCTATATAAAGATATCACATGTAGAGAGCACACATGTCACATATGTCTCATCATCACAAGTATGTAATGCAATACATGAATGCGCAAAGTATCACACATAAAGAAATGAATCACATGCTCCCCCAAGATCACATGCTCCCCCTATTTCTAACATACTCGCTCCCTCTCCCCCTTTGGCGTCAAGCACCAAAACCTAAGAGGTGGATAGTGGGATAGGAGCAGATGAGTCGGGCACTGAGGTGC
The DNA here is from genome assembly GCA_904845875.1 of Miscanthus lutarioriparius. Lineage (NCBI taxonomy): Eukaryota > Viridiplantae > Streptophyta > Magnoliopsida > Poales > Poaceae > Miscanthus > Miscanthus lutarioriparius. Next base: position 79,681,231 of record CAJGYO010000006.1, read on the forward strand.
GGTGAGAAATCTAGAACTGAGCAGCAGCATTCTCAGACCCTAAACTCTAAGCGGCCTGACCCTCTATCGCTGGAAGTGAAGGTGAAGCAATCTAGGTCTACTCAGTAACTGGTGTGGCCTCTGACTCTGGAAGTAGCACTATAGGAAGCGGAGCCACATCTGCCTCTGTCGCTGTGACTGTCTGAGGTGGCTCGGATGATGCAACAGACAATAGAATCATCTCTATAGTCCTAGTAACTAGAGCAACTGTGGTAGGGACAAGAACTCATAACTCTAGAGGTGTAGGTTGCCATGTAAGCTCACTGAAAGTAGCACCAAGACTCCTGGAGACTAGAGTGTCCGTCACTAGCACTAAAGAACTCTGAGTCAGAGTGAAGCCCGTAACAATGGGAGTAAAGTAAGGACCCTGAGCTGTCACTGGTGAAGCAAACCACTGGGATACCTGCTCTATAGGTGAAGCAAACTGAGTAGCTGCTGGTCCCTGACTCTGAAGCCCACTGGGCTATACAGCTGAAGTCACTGAAGTGATGGTAGGCTGGCCGATCTGAGGTGTAGAGTGCGGAGGAGCAACCCCGATAGCAGAGAATATGTGTTGCATGAAGCCAAGTAACTACTGCTGGATCATGAGCTACTACTGCTGCATGGCCTGCTATTGCCTCTAAAACTCATCCTGGAGAGCCTGAACCTGAACAAGTGCAGCTACGGTCTCCTACGTCTGGCGTGCCTAGTCCTGCCTCATCCACTCAAGTACAGCTAGGAGTGCCGGGTCTGTCTACTATGGCTGTGGTGGAGCTGAGCTAGAGCCACCGACCTCACTATCATGTGGACAAGGTGCCATATGTAGAATTGGCTGATAATCATCGTCTGAGCTATCACTAGGGCCGCTCTCGATCACATCCGCCTGCCGTGCATCAAGCGGCTCATCCTTTGTCGCTGCAATGCCCCTGATGATCTCATCCTACTAGGCTGCTGTCTCAAGGACCTCTGGGTGATGGCTCGACTAGCGAGGTGTCCTCGCACTACTGTGGCAGAGCATCTGGGTCATGTTATATGGCGGAAACTCAGTAGTAGCACCTGTATACTCTGCCATCATCTTAGGAGACTTCTGTGTAACTACCTTGTGAATCAAGAAAGTGATCCAGTGAGCATGAGGTAGCTGACGATGACCTCTGACGCCCTTTGCAAGTGTGTCCTCCATCTCTAAAAGTATCACATCCCAAATATCAAAGACTGATTGAGACACCAGGTGATATACTAGTCACAACTGAATGCGAGTCAAGCCCTCGCGGTAACCCATCCTCGAGAGCAGAGTCCTCCTCATAATAGCATCAAGAAGCCAAGCTATAGGAGTAAGGTCACGTGGTGTCCTGCTCGACCCCTCGCCAAATGGCTCTATGAAGCAAGGTCTGACAATATCTGTAGGTGGCACAATTTCACCATGAGGGCATCTAGGAGACTCTGTCTAACCATAGCAAACCTCATGAAGGCGAATAGGTGACTCTAGAATCCTGAGAATCCCTCTGACCCTCAAGCTCTAGAGCCTATAGTCATGGCCTTTGAATGCAAAGTGAATGAACCTGTGCCTCGGGTCAATCCAAAGAGAGGAGTAGGACTCATGGACCTAAGATGGAATAAATCGACCTGCCCGACTAAGAAGATCTGTCAACCTTGACAGATAAGAGAGGTGAGGACGAATCTGCTTGCCTGTAGCTGCAACTAGAGACTCTATAGAGCAGACTCTCTGAGATCTGAAGGCAACTCCACTGTTCAGATAAGCATTATAAAAATCCTCCTACAACACTGCATAGAAGTGCTCTAAAGCACGCTCATCATACCTCGGCGGAAACCTGTCCTCAAACTGCACAAAGCGGAGCTGCTGCACTTGTCTGGCTGTGACTGCCCTCAGGTTAAGGTGACTACCAGCGGTAGACCCTGTGGTCTGGGAGGTGGACGAGAGCCCCTCCTCTGTGTCTCAGGCCTTGGTGACACCTGAGTATGTGTGCGACCAGTGCGATGAAGCTGTGGCTATGCTGCCTGCTCTGTCTCCTCAACCTGCTCTGTTTGCTAAGTACCCTCCATCTACTTGGCTGGCTGTGTCTGCTGCTCTGTCTCCCCTTGAGGCTGACTCTCTTCCAAAGAGACACGCCGTCATCCTAGCATGACAGTCCCAGGTGGACTACCATGAAGAGTCTCAGTTCTCTCGACGGCGGCCCTCTGTGCTAGTGATAACTGATCAGCAATGCGAACGCTACCCCTAGATCCACCTCTCTCCGCTCGCTCTGCGACGGCTACAACTGCTGCTGCTCTCTCTGTCTCAGCATCAGCAAACTTGCGTTTCTTCGTTGTGATCTTTTTCGCCTTCCCCTTTTCCTGAGTAGTCAGGCGAGGTGGAGGCCTTGGATCCTTATCGCCGGGACCACCTCTGCATTCTTACAATGTGCCATTGCTGTAGCTGAAGAGAATTACTGCCGCTGATAATGCCAACTGACACTCGCAAGGCTTGGCCTCAATCCGTACTCGCGGGCTTGGCCCCAAGTTCACTAACAACTGCCAAAACAACCACAAGAGCATCGACTCACTGCACGATAGAATAGATATGATATATAAATAATCACAATATTCATTGAGAGGTGCGAAACCCTAAGGAGCAAGCAGTAGACAATGAATTGAAGACGATGGCTTGCTACCTGATGAAATCCGACAATCCAGCAACCAATCAGCAGAGGAAAGGACCATGAGGCACCACCAAAATCGACAATGTACGGATAGGGTTAGGGTTCCTACGTGAAGTGGTGCGACGGCCGAGGAATCATGATGGCAGTGCAATGCAGGCGCGCGAGACAGTGGATGGTGCTGGTGCGCAGCGTGGAGCGTGACTGCAGGGGCCACAGCGGCGTGAGCATGAGGCGTGGGTGCACGCGGTGATGCTATGTGGGCGTGGATGCGGCAGCGTGACAGCTAAGGCATGGGAGCACGGGCATGGGCGAGATGGCGCGGCGGCATTACGGCGGGTGACGACGTGGGCGCGGCTAGGTCAAGGCGGCGTGGGGGTTAGGGCACGAGCAGGAGAGATGCGGCGTACAGCGTCGGGGATATATATGATGACCCCCCGTGTCAGATAAGAAAAGGAAAGAAATTTGGATCCACTCAATTTCCCCTGACCGGACGCACCGGTGGCAACGACCGGACGCTGCCACCCGGAGTCCGGTCGACAACAGAGACGTCCAAAACCCCTCAAGTCACGACCAAACGCGTCTGGTCCCACATGATCGGACGCACGCAGAGTCCAGTCAACCCAGACAACTTCTTCCTCATTTGATCGGACGCAGGGATACCTTCACACCAGACGCAGGATGAATACTGTACAGCGTCTGGTCACTCCTGTGCAGCATCAGTTCACCTCCTGTGAACTGACCGAACGCTGGAAGCAGAGTCTGGTGTAGAGTTCAGTCACCATTTTTCAGCGAATCTTCGAAGTTCCTTCAAGCGGCCTGTTCCCAATCAAGTCCCAACTTCAATAAGACCCAAATAGACACTAATTGGGACTGATGTGAGTGACCTCTGTCAATCCCTCAATTTTTTCAAAATATTTTGCCTTAGGTTATAATGCTGTTTAAGAAAATATGCAATAAAAGGGGCGTGGAGCAACATGTGGTCACACAATAGGGTTTTATGATCAATGGAAGCTTCAAATGCTCTCCCTATTTATGGACAACCACAGCGGGTGCTCAAAAGATAACCGAAAAGAAATGACAAAGCAACACTCATGCATATGCAATGCAATACTTGAAAGTAATTCTAGTTGCCGTCAAGTTTGATCCAAGGTTAAGCTTCTTTACCCACTTTTTGGCAGTTATCTTAACCATGTTAGACAAGCCCTAAGTGCATTGCCAAAAATTAAACATGTTGTATATTACAATGCAATGCAAGGGACAACACAAACTTATTTTCTAGTGAAGTTACTAAAATTAAGCACATTGAGCTCATTTCTCAACCGACAAAATGTAGCCTCATCTAGCGGTTTAGTGAAGATATCTACCAATTGATCCTCGGTCCTTACACCTTCTAGTGATATATCATTTTTAGCAATATGATCTCTAAGAAAGTGATGACGGATATCTATGTGCTTGGTGCGAGAGTGTTGAACCGGATTATTAGCAAGCTTTACCGTGCTCTCATTGTCATACAAAAGTGGTATCTTTTCTAGAACTATACCATAGTCTAGCAAAGTTTGCTTCATGTAAAGAATTTATGCACAACCAGCACCCGCGGCAATGTATTCCGCTTCGGCGATAAACAAAGCAACACTATTTTGCTTCTTGGAAGACCAAGACACTAGTGATCTACCAAGCAAATGGCACCCTCCGGATGTGCTTTTTCTATCAATTTTGCAACCGGCATAATCAAAATCAGAATAGCCAACTAGCTAAAATCTAGCTCATTTGGGATACCAAAGACCAATGCTTGGTGTGTGCTTAAGGTACTTAAGGATTCTTTTAACGACAACCAAATGAGCTTCCTTAGGATTAGCTTGAAATCTAGCACACATACACTCACTAAACATGATGTCGGACCTAGATGCGGTCAAATATAGAGCGGTAGAGAGTATGATCAACCATTTTACCTCCCTCATCTAGGTCGAGATGTCCATTTGATGGCATATGTATCTTGATTGGCTTACATTCATCCATTTTGAACCTCTTGAGAAGGTCCTTGATATACTTTTTTTGAGAGATGAAAATCCCTTCTCTCATTTGCTTGACTTGAAAATCAAGAAAGAATGTAAGCTCTCCAATCATCGACATCTCAAACTCCTTCGACATCAATTCACCAAACTTTTTGAAATAATCTTCATTTGATGAGCCAAATATGATATCATCAACATATACTTGACAAATGAAGATCTCTTCATCAAGCTTCTTGATGAATAGTGTGGTGTCGACCTTCCCAATGGTGAAGCTCTTCTCAATAAGGAAACCCCAAAGGCATTCATACCAAGCTCTTGTGGCTTGCTTGAGCCCATATAGCGCCTTGGACAACCTATAAACATGATTAGGATATCTTGGGTCTTCAAACTCGGGAGGTTGATTAACATAGACTAGTTCATTTATGAAGCCATTTAAAAATGGACTTTTAATATCCATTTGATATAGCTTCATTTTATGATGCGATGCATATGCATGGAGGATACGAATGGCTTCAAGTCTTGCAACCGATGCAAAGGTCTCTCCAAAATCCAACCCTTCAATTTGAGAGAACCCCTTTGCAACTAGTCTTGCCTTATTCCTCGCAACGATGCCTTGATCATCTTGCTTGTTGCAGAACACCCACTTTGTTCCAATGACTCTTGCACCTTGTGGTCGCTCTTCAAGAGTCTAAACTTCATTGTGGGTGAAGTTGTTTAACTCTTCATGCATGGCATTTATCCAATCCAAATCTTGAAGAGCTTCTTCTACATTCTTAGATTCAACACAAGAGACAAAAGAGTGATGTTCAATAAATGAAGCAAGTTTTTTAGAATGAGTCATTACACCCTTTGAAGGACTCCCCATGATGAGATCTTGTGGATGTGCTTGTAATAGGGGTGAACTTCTTCTATCAATCACTTGAGGGGAAGGTTGTGGAGCATCAACATCTTGAGCTTGTGCCACCATTTGATCATGAGAGACATGAGTATCTTTATTTTCTACTCTCCTATCTTTATCACCATCTTGTGGCATATTTAATGAAGGTGGATCAATCGCTTGTACATCATCTTTATCATCTTTGGGCTTGATGTCTCCAAACGAAATATTCTTCATAGCCTCCCTCAATGGTTCATTACCTACATCATCAAGATTCTCTTGTGCTCCTTGGGAGCCGTTAGATTCATCAAATTCCACAACATATGTTTCTTCAACCAAGCCGGTGGGATGATTAAATACTTGATATACTTTGAACTTTGATGAGTAACCAACAAGAAAGCCAATACCACAACGTCTTTGAAACTTCCCTAGGTGTTATCGCTTCTTGTAGATGTAGCATTTGCAACCAAACACCTGGAAGAAAGATATGTCCGGCTTCTTCCCATTGAGCAACTCATAAGGTGTCTTGCCAAGAAACTTTTGAAGAAATAGGCGGTTGGATGCATAACATACGGTGTTGATAGCTTCCGCCCATAGAGCTTTGGGTGTATTATACTCATCAAGCATTGTTCTTGTAAGTGTGATAAGTGCCCGGTTCTTTCTCTCTACTACACTATTTTATTGAGGAGTATATGTTACGGAGACCTCATGCTTGATTCCAACTTCATCACAATATGCTTCAATGTTTGTGTTGTCATATTCTTTTCCATTGTCACTTCTTATCTTCTTGAGCTTCACTTCAAATTCATTTTATGCTCTCTTGGCAAACTTCTTGAAACATGATGTAACTTCGGTCTTGTCATGAAGGAAGAATACCCAAGTATATCTAGGGTAGTCATCAACTATCACAAGATAATAGAGATTTTCTCCCAAACTCTTATAAGTTGTTGGTCCAAATAAATACATGTGAAGGAGCTCTAGCACTCTTATTGTTGACATGTAAACTTTTGTAGGATGAGTGTTTGCAACTTACTTGCCGGCTTGACATGCACTACAAAGCTTGTCCTTCTCAAATTTCACATCCTTCCAACCTCTCACCAATTCATTTTTTATGAGCTTCTTGAGTGAGCTCATCCCAACATGTGCAAGTCTTCTATGCCATAGCCACTCAAGTGATGTTTTGGTGAATAGGCATGTCTTCAAGTTTGCATCTTCGGGTGTGAAATCCACTAGATATAGGTTGTTGTATCTAAATCCTTTGAATATGACTTGATCATCATCTTTCTTTGATACAACCACTTCCTTCTCGGTAAACAAGCATTGAAAGCTAAGATCACATAATTGACCAATGGATAGCAAGTTGAAGCTCAAAGAAGCAATATATAGCATATTTGATATTGAATGATCATTTGATATTGCAACTTTGCCCAATCCTAGAAATTTGCCCTTTAAGTTGACACCAAAAGTAATCCTTTCTTGATAATCTACTTCTTCATCTAGTGAGGTGAACACACGAGGATCACCGGTCATATGTTGAGTGCAACCACTATCAATAACCCAATGGCTTCCATCTGTCTTGTTGTTCACCTACACACAAGAGATCAAGCTTGATGTTTAGGGACCCAAACTTGAAGAGGGCCCTTGACTTTCTCAACTAGTGACTTTACAACCCAAATTTTCTTAGGCCTATTCTTGTTGGGAGGACCTAAGAACATGACTTTCATTTTTTCACTAAAATCCTTTCTAAGCATGTAATGAGCATTAAAAGCAAAGGGTCTAGCATACTTGGTCAAGGGTTGTGGTGATGGAGTTTGACACTCATGGGCAAAGTGACCTTTTTGTCCACATTCAACACATCTCTTTGGCTTAGGCTTTGACTTGTGTTGTTGTTGATGCTTAGCTTGAGCTTTCTTCTCTTCATGTGCCAAGTACCCAATGCCACTTCTATCCATCTTCATTACGGTGTTCATGAGTAACTCACATTGGAGATATTGGCCTCTTGTGAACTTGCTCAAGCCGGTCTTGAGATATTTTTTCTCCAACTTGAGCTTCTTGTTCTCTTCTTTGAGTTCATCTTGATTTTTCTCCATCTTGAGTCTCTTGTTCTCTTTGAGCTTCTCATTCTTAAGAGCTATATCACAATCATGGTTAAGGTTCTCTATCGCAATTGTGTTGGTGGTTGATAACTTTTTAAGATCTTTCTTGAGCTTCTCATTCTCATTCTTCATCTTGACATACTCATCATAGTTGTTGGACTCAACCACTTTCTTGCCTTTGCTACTAGAACCTTGCTCAATGCTCTCAATAATCAAGTCATCACATGATGTAGCTATATTAATCTTTACAACATGGTTAGTAGCATCATGTGGCTCATTGGATAATAACTCATGAAAAACAACAAGATTATCATGATTAATCTTGAGATTTGTGTACTATTCTTTTAGCATATTGTAGCTAGTGGTGAGCTCATTATGTATCTCCTCAAGTTTATCATATTTTTCTTTAAGCTCATTTTTAGAGGATTTGAGCTCCTTGAGTTTGGATGACATAGTTTTATTTTCTTCTCTAAGCTCAACACTAGCTTTTTCCGCTATGTCATATTTAGCTAAGAGTGAATCATTCTCAAGTTCTAGCTTTTTATTTTTAGCTCTTGTCTTTCTAATGATTTTAGTATATTGGTTTAGCAACTTGATAAGATCATCATAAGAAGGTGATTCAAATTCATCATTACTATCACTATCATCATTGCTAGCATGATCATCACCACTACTATCATCATCATTTTATACCTTTCGTTCACCCTTGGCCATAAGGCATAGGTGTGTAGAGGATGATGGCGGTGGTTTTGGTGAAGATAGTGAAGAATCAATTACAATAGTGGCCACCTTCTTGTTCTCATTTTCATCATCGGATGAGCAACTTGATGAATCAATATCCGTGAGCCAATCACCAACGATGTATGCCTTTCCATTCTTCTTCTTCTTGTGGAAATCCTTCTTCTTGCCATCCTTCTTCTTATATGGCTTGTTTTTCTTCTTCTCATCATCTTCATCACTTGAGTCATCTTTCTTACCCTTGTACTTCTTCTTGTACTTGTCTTTCTTGGGCATGGGGCATTGATGAGCTAGATGACTAAGTTCTCCATAATTATAGCAATCCATCTCGGAGATTGGCTTCCTTCTATTGCTAGTGAAGAATTTCTTCTTCTTGCCATCAAACTTGACACCGTTCTTGTTGAGCTTCTTAAGCATCTTGGCGGTTCTTCTCACCATGAGAGCAAGACTTGCATCATCAATTTCATCATCACTTAAGTTTTCATGTTCAACTCTTGCTTTGCCCTTCTTCTCTTGGCTAGCCTTGAATGCCAAGTCTTTCTTCTTGGTGGAAGAAGAGCCATCTTGTGGTGTGATGTGCATATACATCTCATGTATATTGATCTTTCTCAATATTTGAGTTGGTGTAGCGGTGGAAAGATCACCTTGATAAAGCACGATCACAGTATGCCCATATTTGTCAATGGGGAGGACACTCAAGATTTTTCTTACAACATCGGAGGGTTGCATTTGTATAAGTCCTAGCCCATTGACTTCCTCTACAAGAATATTCAAGCGTGAGTATATCTCATTAGCACTTTCTCTAGGAAGCATCTCAAATGAATTAAGCTTTTTCATGACAAGGTGGTAGCATTCCTCACGCTCACTCTTAGTTCCCTCATAGAGCGCACAAATGTCCGACCATAGTGCATGGGTGTCCTTATGGTTCCGCACACAGTTAAAAATATTTTTGCAAATGCCTCTATAGATGGTGTTTCTAGCCTTTGCATTTCATTTCTCGTAATTAACTTCATCGTCTTGAAGGTGTGTGGGATCCTTAGGTTTTGGAAAATCTTGAGAGGCGGCTCTAAGAATTCCAACATCTAAAGCTTCTAAATAAGCCTCCATGGGACATCTTCGTCTAGGCGGTTAAGCCTAATTTAGTGAGCACGAGGCTCCGATACAAATTGAAAGGATCAAGATGCCCAAGAGGGGGGGTGAATTAGACTAATTCTAAAATTCTTTGCAATAATTAAACCCTACACTTAGCCCACTTCACCCCTTGTGCCTAGAATGTGATTCTATTGTTCTACCGCACAAAAGTTTTGCACCCTAGGTTACAATCCTACTCTAGCATGACAATTCTATGAATGTAAAGACATGAAATGAATTGCTCAAATATAAATGCTTAAAGTAAAGAGATGGAAAGGAACACGGTGATGTTTTGTCGAGGTATCGGAGAGTCACCACTCCCCACTAGTCCTCGTTGGAGCACCCACGCAAGGGTGTAGCTCCCCCTTGATTCGCGCAAGGATCAAGTGCTCTTTACGGGCTGATTCTTCGACACTTTGTCACGGTGAATCACCCACAACCGCTCACAACTTAAGTTGGGTCATCCACAAGCTCCACCGAATGATCACCAAACTCCCAATCACCACCGAGCCGTCTAAGTGATGGCGATCACCAAGAGTAACAAGCACAAACTTTCACTTGACCACAACAAGCCTAATGAGAAGGGTGGATGCACACTTGCTACTCTCTTTGCACTAATGAGGACCTTAATCTTGGATTCTCAAATCTCAATCACCTCACTAAGCTCTTGCTCTCCTTTGCACTCTCAAGAGTGTTTCTCAGCTGAACAAATGGGCAAGAGCCCTTCCATGAATGAGTGGAGTAAGTATTTATACCCCCTCATTCAAAACATAACGTTTGGAGGCTGAGTCAGCATTCTGCGGGGTGACCGGACGCTCCGATCAGTTATACCCGCAAAGAGCCGTTATGCTCTGACCAGACTCTGACCAGCATCCGATCAGCACTGACCAGACGTGTCCGGTCAAGAAAAATGCTCTTTGAAACCTTACTAATGTTGACCGGACGCTGGAACTCAGAGTCCGGTCACTTCGCTGTTCAGCGTCCGGTCGGTTACCGAATCCTGACCAGCGGCCGGTCAGCACTGACCGGACGCGTCCGGTCAAGAAAATCCCTCTCTGGAACCTCTCTGGAGTTGATCGGACGCTGGCACCCAGCGTCCGGTCCACCTCCACTCAGCGTCCGGTCTGTACTAGATGACTGCAGTTGATCAAATGAACTGACCGGACTCACCCTCTAGCGTCCGGTCACAACTAGACCAGCGTTCGGTCAATCATTTACCCTCCATTCACTTCTAACTCAAAATTCTATGTGAATGAAGTTTACTCCAATTGATCTTAGGGCTACTCCTAAGCTATCTAGTGCTAGGTTTGACAAGTGTGCACCACACCTAACCCACTAGACTCACCTATGTCAAGCTACTAGTCTATATCTCCCATAATAGTACGGCCAAAGGAAAAATAAAATTCTAAACTACTCTAAGTGTCTCTTCAACACCAAATGACAATTAGAACTAGTCCGTTCTTAACCTTGTCGTCCATTCTTTGAAAACCGAAACGATTTCCATCGACGGGGGCATGATAACCATGATTGCCCAATCAATTGCCATTGCCATGACCTAACTCAAATTGCCTCTGCAAAACACACGTTAGTCATAGTAATCTCGTGTCGTCATTAATCACCGAAACCCAACTAGGGGCCTAGATGCTTTCAATCTCCCCCTTTTTGGTGATCGATGACAACACAACCTCGAGTATGTAGAAGAGATTAGTGAGGTTTTCAACATGCTTGGTTCATATAAGCTTTTGACAATAAGAGCAAAAGGGTTCGACATGCTTATATGACCCAAGCCAACATGGTGTACTCAATAGATATGAATTAAGCAAGAGTACATAAAGTAAAGCTCATTTGAATCGGAGTAAAACACGGAAGCAAAGCAAATGATCATAACCAAGTGACATGACATATATAAAGATATCAAATGTATAGAGCACACATGTCACATAAGTCTCACCATCACAAGTATGTAATGCAATACATGAAAGAAAACGTGAATGCACAAAGTATCACACATAAAGGAACGAATCACATGCTCCCCCTAGATCACATGCTCCCCCTAGATCTAATATACTCGCTCCCTCTCCCCCTTTGGCATCAAGCACCAAAACCTAAGGGTCGGACGGTGGGATAGGAGCAGACGAGTCGGGCGCTGAGGCGCGGTGAGAAATCTGGAACTGAACAGCATTTTCCTCGGACCCTGAACTCTGAGCGGTCTGACCCTCTGTCGCTGGAAGTGAAGGTGAAGCAGTCTGGGTCCGCTCACTAACTGGTGCGGTCTGTGACTCTGAAAGTATCACTGTAGAAAGCGGAGCCACATCTGCCTCTGTCGCTGTGACTGTCTGAGTTGACTACGACAAGTGAAGCAGGAGGCGCATATGAGGAAAGCGTGTCCATAGTGACTTGGCATATTTGATTCCAGTAAGTTTTCATTTATGTATCTGTCATGTAGGCCTAGGCGGCCAGGGAGTGTATCGGCATATAACGTGCCTGAATCCTGTATCAAGAACTCATTCAGACAATTGCTAAGGCAAACGTTCAGGAAAAGGCTGTCCTAACTGGCGTTCTCATCCGTTCCCTGTACTCGCTTGAGCACTCACGTAGACGGCCAAGGGTATGACAGGGCTTAATTAAACTTGCCTCCCAAACTCGATGCTTTGTCAGGGTGCCGAAGCAAGCGCGCCCCAGGGCTGCTCTGCCTTGCAACTAACCAAACCTAAAAGCTGTATACAAGAGATGCGCACGCATCAGACGATAATTTTTCCTGCGTAATCCCGCATTAACTAACTGTACCTCCGCTCAAAACAATGGGGAGAAAATCCCCACCCCACGGCGACAAGACGAGGCGAACAGGGCGGCAGGAGCAGGTGCGCCCAAGCCACTGAGGTGAAGGTGAGCGCACTGCGGGACGAGGCGCCGGCCGGCGACGGCAATCGTCAGGGACAGGGAAATGCCGTGCACTCACTCGCCATCGCCTGCGCGTCAGCACATAGCAGCAGCCACAGGCCCACAGCAGAAAAAGCACATCGCGGCAGCCACAGCAGGTGCCTGACAGCGACGGCCGAGCTGATTGCTACTTAACTCCGGACCGCCGTGGTCTCATCTTGAACAAGACAGCGTCGGTTGGTCCTGTCGATGATTGGCATTTTCCAAAGGATATCATCCTTGTTGAAGCCGGCCACCGTCTCATCTGGTTATCTGTGGCGTCGAGTCTGGCCGCGCGCGTCGCAAAGTGGATGCTACACCGCTACTACTATCACTGGTGCATAAAATAAATAACGTGATCCTGAAACAATGCCCTGAAAAATGGTACGACTGCCAGTCTGCCATGTGTAGGTAGGAGCCAACCGTTTGAGCTGCATCGCATGGTTCCTTCTGCAAGGGGGGACGCGTCAGGCCCGTGCAATGAGGGCGCTGTCTCCCCTTGCTCCATTTCTAGTGATCCGGACCGTTCGTCATCCAATTAGGCAACGTGCAAGTGCGACGCGACGACGAAACGGCGCAGGAAACGCGTACATGATCGAGGCCCCGCCGGACTGCCTGTTGCACACGCCACACGCACAGCGGCACTGACGACGACGAAACGGAGCAGGAAATTAAACGCGACGACGAAACGGAGGCCGACGACGAACGAAACTGGAAGCGGTGGCCCCAGTGGCGGAGCACAGCACCAAATCAAGCGGGGGCAATTTCTATTGCTACAGAGAGCAATGGCAGACTTGCTAGCTCTGGACAGCTTGTTTTTGGGCCACCGTGCGTGGATACAATCGTTGGTAAAGCAATAAGAAACGAAGCCCTGGACCTGTTCATCTTCTCCAAATAGCGGCGGCAACAGTTTGTTTTTTTTTTTTGGCAGCAACAGGTAACAAAACTGCAGGTATGCATGGAGCAAGGGGGGGGGCGGCACAACCCAGTTTGGCCTCCACTACCCTCCGCCAGTGGGTGGCCCGTCGTCCCATCCGGATCGATCCGCCGCTGCCGTCCCACGGCCCACGGGGCACGGACGCCAAATCAGTCTGCCACGCACAGGCACAGAATAATAATCAACGCCGCGCCGTGCCCAAAGCTGGGCGGCCCCAATTATCCGGCATCATGTGTAGCAGCTCGCCCACGCTGCATAAACAAGAGACTTTTACCTGTGTTATTATAAAAGATCGAAATCCCGTATGTGTTTCTGGAAAAATTCAGCTGTCTTCAGCGCCACTACTCTAACTTTTTCGGATCCTCCATGCCATTTCCGTCTGTTCAAGCTCTAACGCCGTCAAACTGCAGGTATGAAAAGACGAAAATGCCCTTAAATTTAAATATGTTATGAATTTTTTTGAGCATCTTAACGACTTTAAATGGAAAAACTCAAAACTAGAAAGTTGTAGATCTCGTCCAGATCTATAATTTTCATATAAAATTTATTTTCATTCAATTCCGCAAAAAAATATGATGATTTTTCTAAAATATATTAATCATATCAAATCATATTTTTTGCGGAATTAAATGAAAATAAAATTTATATGAAAATTATAGATCTCGACGAGATCTACAACTTTCTAGTTTTGAGTTTTTTCATTTGAAGTCGTTAAGATGCTCAAAAAAAATTAATAACATATTTGAACTTAAGGGTATTTTCGTCTTTTCACACCTGCAGTTTGACGGCGTTAGAGCCTGAACTGACGGAAGTAGCATGGAGGACCCGAAAAAGTTAGAGTAGTGGCGCTGAAGACCGCTGAATTTTTCTAGAGGCACACAGGAGATTTTGATCTTTTATAATGGCACACTGGGAAAAGTCTCCATAAACAACTCTATCTCGATGCTCCCCCCACGTCTTGCTTGCTTGTCCTCGCACGTTCTTCTTTTCCTACCCCGTCGTCGCCTTCTTCCCCGGTGGTTCCTTCCAGAGCTCCAGTAGTCTCGGCCGACTGGTTAGGGTCTGTTTAGTTGGCAAAATTTTTTGGTTTTGGGTACTGTATCACTTTCGTTTTTATTTGGCAATTAGTGTCTAATTATAGACTAATTAGGTTCGAAAGTTTCGTCTCACGATTTCTCACCCAACTGTGTAATTAGTTTTTTTTCGTCTACATTTAGTACTCCATGCATGTGCCGCAAGATTTGATGTGATGAATACTGCGTAAAAAATTTTAGGTTTCGGGTGAAACTATGACATGCCCTTAGTCTCCGGTCCCTGCCTATAAGTACGGGCTCCCATTTCATCACGCACAACAACACTACTCATCGCTCACCAACGTGCAGATTAAGGAAGCAGCAGGCCGCCCACTCACTGACCGCGGTCATGGCGAGGATCCAGCTCTACGTCGCCGCGGCCTGCGCCGTCGTCCTCGCGCTCGCCGCCCCGGCTCTCGCCGGCGACCCCGACATGCTCCAGGACGTCTGCGTCGCTGACTACGCCTCCCGTGAGTAAAAACGAAACATGTCGTCGGTCTTCTCAAGTCGTTTCTTTCCACTTCTGACCCGTGCGTGCGTGCGTGCACCGTGCAGCGGTCAAGCTGAATGGGTTCCCGTGCAAGGCGAACATCTCGGCGGACGACTTCTTCTTCGACGGGCTGAGGAAGCCCGGCAACACCAGCAACGCGGCGGGCTCCCTGGTGACGGCGGCCAACGTGGAGAAGTTCCCGGGCGTCAACACGCTGGGCGTCTCCATCGCGCGCATCGACTACGCTCCGGGCGGCCAGAACCCGCCGCACACGCACCCGCGCGCCACCGAGATCATCTTCGTCCTCGAGGGCACGCTCGAGGTCGGCTTCATCACCACCGCCAACAAGCTCTTCACCAAGACCCTCACCATGGGGGACGTCTTCGTCTTCCCGCGCGGCCTCGTCCACTTCCAGCAGAACAGGGGGTACGGCCCCGCCGCCGTCGTCGCCGGCTTCAACAGCCAGCTCCAGGGCACGCAGCAAATCGCCATGACGCTCTTCGGCGCCACGCCGCCCGTGCCCACCGACATCCTCGCCAAGGCCTTCCAGATCGGCAACGGGGAGGTGGAGCACATCAAGGCAAACTTCGCGCCCAAGTAGAATACCAGGCAGCGTCTTCGTCTTCCAATATATGTCTGCATTCGTTGGTTTCTCAATAAATCCCGCGGTGCCTGCCGTTAGTGATCGGAGTGTGAAGTTCGATTTGTTCATCTTCGGTTTGGTTGGAGACATTGCTGACCACGCTTGTTGCTGCTAATTTGTGTGGAGCAATTATATTGCTTGTCCTCCTATAAATAAGATAATCAGTTTTGTTTATTTATGGCTTGCGTTGCTTTGACTCCGACAAAATGACAAATTATGAGATGATGAATAGCGCTTAATCTGTGCTTGCAAATTGTTTGAGAAATTAATAACAATGATTCGCGGACGCCTTTGGCTGTCCTTGTTCCACAACTGCAGTTTCAGTGTCGTCAGGCCATAAAGTCAACGGTTGACAAGATCGAGGTTCTACCGTTCTAGCGGCGGGGATCTGATTTTTTTTTATTTTTTTTGTTGGGTGGGGGATGGGTGTGGGGGGATGGAAAGTTCTATCCAGTCCAACAATGGAAAACATATTTGAACTTAAGAAAAGACAAATTTTGTAAGACCAATAACTAGTCAAATTATATACTTCTATTCAAAGTGATTTTAAGATGAAGTAGCTTTTGTAGTAATAGACAGCATTGTGAGGTAAATTTAAAATCAAAATCTACTTTGAAGGACCGTTTTTGCTGCTAAATTACACAATACATCGATGGATGAGGAGTACTGGCCTATTGGGAGTCTTCCAATGTGCCCTTGATAGTAGGAACTAAACACAATTTACACACACACCAGTTATTTAATAATTCGGTAGTTATTTTACTAATCTTGTTTCTAATTGTGTGTAAGGACCATTTCTGATGTGTCATAGCAACTGAACATAACATAGGGTGCAGCTAATATGATTGCAATTTATTTGAGAAATTAACAACTATTTGTTGCAAGCTATATATAGTAGTATTTGGGATTAACACTACCGGAAACAGGTGATTTGCCGAGTGCCAAAATATTTGCCGAGTGCATTCCATCGGACACTCGGCAAAAAAGTTGTTTGCCGAGTGCTGCAGAAACCGCACTCGGCAAAATAATGGCACTCAACATACCAAACTCTTTGCCGAGTGCTGAAAAAAAACCACTCGACAAACTAGAAAAAAACACTCGGCAAAACAGAGACACGGCAAAAAACCGCCACGTCGACATTTGTCAGTTAGTGTGCCTGCCGTTAGAAGTTTGCCGAGTGTTCGTTAGTGGCACTCGGCAAAGAAGTAAGTTTGCCGAGTGTTTTCTTTACCACTCGGCAAAGAAATAATTTTGCCGAGTGTTTTTTTGCACTCGGCAAATAAATAAGTTTTTTTTCTTTTCTGACCTTGAAAGTTTTTCTACTCTCTACATACAACACGTGGTACTCCATGTTAAGATTTGGTATATTTCTGGATCTGTTTGCTATATTTAATTAATTTATTGAATTTCAAGGAATTTTTTGGTATAAGTCAAATTTGAATTGCAAGTGATTCAAATAATAGAATAAAATGAGTAGAAAAATGATATTCATGTTATTGAGTCCGGTGTGAGGCCTTACCTGGGAAATTAAAAGAAATTTCGAAGATCTTGTTCAAGAAACACGACCACGAACGTGTGGCCGAATGGTTTTTAAATTCTAAAAAAAGCAAACGAAGTTTGAAAATCTTGAGATTTGTCAAGATCTCATGATATCATACGTGGAGGCCATGGTAAAAATTGAGAAGGTTTCGCACAATCTGTCATGTACAATGTTTACAAACCGAAGTATCTCAGAAAAAGAATCGTAGCGTTGATAAGGATTCGGTAGGATTTAGAGTCAAAGTGACGATCGAATTGGGGTTTGACTTCAACACTTTTTGTATAGGCAATAGAGAACATATATTGATTCATGTGAAATTTTGGTAATTTTTTGGATCCGTTTGATAATTTTAATTTATTAAGTGCAATTATAGGATTTTAATTGATATAGATTGAATTTGAGCTATAACTGCATGAAATAATAAGTTTTTTTCTCTTCTGACCTTGAAACTTTTTCTACTCTCCACATACAACATGTAGTAGTCCATGTTAAGATTTGGTATATTTCTGGATCTGTTTAATATATTTAATTTGTTTATTAAATTTCATGGAATTTTTTTGTATAAGTCAAATTTAAACTATAAGTGATTCAAATAATAGAATAAAATGAGTAGAAAAATGATATTCATGTTATTGAGTCCGGTGTGAGGCCTTACCTGGGAAATGAAAATAAAATTTGAACTTCTTGTTCAGGAAACACGACCACGTACCTGTTGCCGAATGGTTTTTAAATTCTAAAAAAGCAAACGAAGTCTGAAAAACATGAGATTTGTCAAGATCTTATGATATCATACGTGGAGGCCATGGTAAAAAATTGAGAAGGTTTCACACAATCTGTCATGTATGATGTTTACAAACCGAATTATCTCAGAAAAAGAATCGTAGCGTTGAGAATGATTCGGTAGGATCTGAAGTCAAAGTGACGGTCGAATTGGTGTTTGACTTCAACTCTTTTTGTATAGACAATAGAGAACATAGATTGATTCATGTAAAATTTAGGTAATGTTTTGGATCCGTTTGATAATTTTAATTTATTAAGTGCAATTATAGGATTTTAATTGATATAGATTGAATTTGAGCTATAACTACATGAAATAATAAGTTTTTTTTCTCTTCTTTCCTTGAGAAACTTTTTCTACTCTTCACATACAACATGTGGTACTCCATGTTAAGATTTAATATATTTCTGAATCTGTTTGCTATATTTAATTAATTTATTGAATTTTAAGGAATTTTTTGGTATAAGTCAAATTTGAACTACAAGTGATTCAAATAATAGAATAAAATGAGTAGAAAAATGATATTCATGTTATTGAGTCTGGTGTGAGGCCTTACCCGGGAAATAAAAAGAAATTTCGAACATCTTGTTTAGGAAACACGACCACGAACGTGTGGCCGAATGGTTTTTAAATTCTAAAAAAGCAAACGAAGTCTTAAAATCATGAGATTTGTTAAGATATCATGATATCATACGTGGAGGCTGTGGTAAAAAAATGAGAAGGTTTTGCACAATCTGTCATGTATGATATTTACATACCGAAGTATCTCAAAAGAAGAATCGTAGCGTTGGATTTGGACTCAAAGTGACGGTCGAATTGGGGTTTGACTTCAAAACTCTTTTGTATAGGCAATAGAGAACAAAGATTGATTCATGTAAAATTTTGGTAATTTTTTGATTCGTTTGATAATTTTAATTTATTAAGTGCAATTATAGAATTTTAATTGATATAGATTGAATTTGAGCTATAACTGCATAAAATAATCAAATAATATTCCTAGAAAAATCAAATATATATTATTCATTGAATTTGATAAGGTATTTTCAAAGTACATGGGAACAAATTGAGATACTTAGCCCACTTCACCTCTTGTGCCTAGAATATGTTTCTATTGTTCTACCGCACAAAAGTTTTACACCCTAGGTTCCAATCCTACTCTAGCATGGCAATTCTAGAAATGTAAAGACATGAAATGAATTGCTCAGATGTAAATGCTTAAAGTAAAGAGAGAGAAAGAAACGCAGCGATATTTTACTGAGGTATCGGAGAGTCACCACTCTCCACTAGTCCTCGTTGGAGCACCCGCGCAAGGGTGTAGCCCCCCCCTTTATCCGTGCAAGGATCAAGTGCTCTCTACGGGCTGATTCTTCAACACTTCATTGTGGTGGATCACCCACAACCGCTCACAACTTGAGTTGGGTCATCCACAAGCTCCATCGGATGATCACCAAACTTCCTATCACCACCGAGTCGTCTAGGTGATGGCGATCATCAAGAGTAACAAGCACAAACTCTTACTTGACCACAACAAGCCTAATGAGATGGGTGGATGCACACTTGCTACTCTCTTTGCACTAATGAGAACCTTAATCTTGGATTCTCAAATCTCAATCACCTCACTAGGCTCTTGCTCTCCTTTGCATTCTCAAAGGTGTTTCTCAGCTAAACAATTAGGCAAGAGCCCTCCCATGGACGAGTGGAGTAACTATTTATACCCTCTCATTTAAAACATAACGTTTAGAGGCTGAGTCAGCATTCTACGGGGTGACCGGACGCTCCGATCAGTTATACCCGCAAAGAGCCGTTATGCTCGATCGGACTCGACCAAATAAGAAGTCAAGACTTGACTGCACACGTCCGGTCAAGAAAAATGCTCTTTGGAACCATATAGATGTTGACCGGACACTGGAACCCAGAGTCCAGTCACTTCGTTGTTCAGCGTCCGTTCGGTTACTGGATCCTGACCAGCGTCCGGTCAGCACTGACCGGACACCACCGGTCAAGAAAATCCCTCTCTAGAACCTCTTTGGAGTTGACTGGACGCTGGCACCCAGCGTTCGGTCCACCTCCACTCAGCATCCGGTCAGTACTAGATGACTACAGTTGATCAAATAAACTGACCGGACTCACCCTCCAGTGTCCGGTCACAACCAGACCAGCGTCCGGTCAATCATTTGACCCTCCATTCACTTCTAACTCGAAATTCTATGTGAGTGAAGTTTGCTCCAATTTATCTTAGGCTACTCCTGAGCTACCTAGTGCTAGATTTGACAAGTGTGCACCACACCTAACCCACTAGACTCACCTAGATTAAGCTACTAGTCCATAGCCCCTTAATAGTACGGCCAAAGGAAAAACAAAGTTCTAAACTACTTTAAGTGTCTCTTCAACACCAAACGACACTTAGAACTAGTCTGTCCTTAACCTTGTCGTCCATCTTTTAAAAACCGAAATGATTTCCATCGACGGGGGCATGACATCCTTGATTGCCCAATCAATTGCCATTACCATGACCTAACTCAAATTGCCTCTGCAAAATACATGTTAGTTATAGTAATCTCGTGTCGTCATTAATCACCGAAACCCAACTAGGGGCCTAGATGTTTTCAATCTTTCCCTTTTTGGTGATTGATGACAACACAACCTCGAGTATGTAGAAGAGATTAGTGAGGTTTTCAACATGCATGGTTCAGATAAGCTTTTGACAATAAGAGCAAAAGGGTTAGACATGCTTATATGACCCAAGCCAACATGGTGTACTCAATAAATATAAATTAAGCATGAGTACATAAAGTAAAGCTCATTTGAATCGGAGTAAAACACGGAAGCAAAGCAAATATGCATAACCAAGTGACATGACATATATAAAGATATCAAATGTAGAGACCACACATGTCACAAAAGTCTCACCATCACAAGTATGTAATACAATACATGAAAGAAAACGTGAATGCACAAAGTATCACACATAAAGAAATGAATCACATGCTCCCCCTAGATCACATGCTCCCCCTAGATCTAACATACTCGCTCCCTCTCCCCTTTGGCGTCAAGTACCAAAACCTAAGGGTTCTGACGGTGGGATAGGAGCCAGACGAGTTAGGCTACCGAGAGTGCGGTGAGAAATCTAGAACCGAGCAAAGCATCATCCTCGGACCACAACTCGAGCGGTCCGACCCTCTATCGCTGGAAGACAAGGTGAAGTAGTCAGGTGCCTTTCAATGGCAGTGCGGCTGTGACTCGAAGTATCATCAGAGGAAGCGGAGCCACATCTCCTCTGTCATTTGTGTGGATCGCCTAAGGTGGCTCGGATGACGCAATAGACGACGGAATCATCTCTGTAGTCCTAGTAATTGGAGCAACTATGGTAGGGATAGGAACTCATAACTCTGGAGGTGTAGGCTGCCCTGTAAGCTCACTGAAAGTAGCACCGAGACTCCTAAAGACTGGAGTGTCCGTCACTAGCACTGAAGAACTTTGAGTCAGAGTGAAGCCCATAATAATGGGAGTAAAGTGAGGACCCTGAGCTGTCACTGGTGAAGCAAACTGAGTAGCTGGTGGTCCCTGACTCTGAAGCCCACTGGGCTATACAGCTAGAGTCACTAAAGTGATGGCAGCCTGGCCAATCTAAGGTGTGGACTATGGAGGAGCAGCCCCAATAGCAGAGAATACGTGCTGCATGAAACCAAGTAACTGCTGCTGGATCACGAGCTGCTGCTGCTGCATGGCCTGCTGCTGCCTCTGAAACTCATCCTGGTGAGCCTGAACCTGAGCAAGTGCAGCTGCGGTCTCCTATGTCTGGCGTGCCTGGTCCTGCCTCATCTGCTCAAGTACAGCTAGGAGTGCTGGGTCTATCTGCGGTGGCTGTGGTGGAGCTAAGCTAGAGTTGACGATGACCTCTGAAGCCCTCTGCAAGTGTGTCCTCCATCTCTGAAAGTATCACATCCAAAATATCAAAGACTGACTAAGACACCAGGTGATATACTAGCCACAACTAAATGCAAGTCAAGCCCTCGCGGTAACCCATCCTCGGGAGCAGAGTCCTCCTCATAATAGCATCAAGAAGCTGAGCTGTAGGAGTAAGGTCACGTGGTGTCCTGCTCGACCCCTCGCCAAATGGCTCTGTGAAGCAAGGTCTGACAATATCTGTAGGTGGCACAGGTCCGCCATGAGGGTGTCTAGGAGGCTCTGTCTGACCATAGCAAACCTCATGAAGGCGAATAGGTGACTCTGGAATCCTAAGAATCTCTCTGACCCTCGAGCTCTGGAGCCTGTAGTCATGGCCTCTGAATGCAAAGTGAATGAACCTGTGCCTTGGGTTAATCCAAAGAGAGGAGTAGAACTCACAGACCTAAGATAAAATAAATCGACCTGTTCGACCTAGAAGATCTATCAACCATGGCAGATAAGAGAGGCGACGACCAATCTGCTCACCTGCAGCTACAACTAGAGACTTTATGGAGTAGACTCTCTGAGATCTAAAGGCAACTCCACTATTCAGATAAGCATTATAAAAATCCTCCTACAACACTGTATAGAAGTGCTCTAAAGCACGCTCATCCCACCTCAGTAGAAACTAGTCCTCAAACTGCACAAAGTGGAGCTGCTGCACCTATCTGGCTGTGGCTGCCCTTAGGTCAAGGTGAACCATCGGAGGCAGACCCTATGGTCTGTGAGGTGGATGGGAGCCCCTCCTCTGTGTATCAGGCCTCGGTGACACCTGAGTACGTGTGCGACCAGAGCGACGAAGCTATGGCTGTGCTGCCTACTCTGTCTCCTCAACCTGCTCTGTCTACTGAGTACCCTCCATCTGCTTGGCTGGCTGTGTCTACTGCTCTGTCTTCCCCTGAGGCTGACTCTCCTCTAAAGAGACACGCCATCCTCCTAGCATGATAGTCCTAGGTGGACTATCATGAAGAGTCTCAGTCCTCTCGACGGCGGTCCTATGTGCTGGTGACAACTGATCAGCAATGCGAACGCCACCCCTAGATCCATCTCTCTCCGCTCGCTCTACGGTGGCTACAACTACTGCTGCTCTCTTTGTCTCAGCATCAGCAAACTTGCGTTTCTTCATTGTGGTCTTTTTCGCCTTCCCCTTTTCCTGAGCAGTCAGGCGAGGTGGAGGCCTTGGATCCTCATCGCCGGGACCACCTCCAGTATTCTTGCAACGTGCCATTGTTGTAGCTGAAGAGAATTACTGCCACTAACAATGCCAACTAACACTCGCGAGGCTTGGCCTCAATCTGTACTCGCGGGCTTGGCCCCGAGTTCACTGACAACTACCAAAACAACCACAAGAGCACCGACTCGCTGCACGATAGAATAGATAGGATATAAAAATAATCACAATATTCATCTAGAGGTGTGAAACCCTATGGAGCAAGCAGTAGACAAGAAATTGAAGATGATGGCTTGCTACCTAATGAAATATGACGATCCGATGACCAATCAGCAGAGGAAAGGACCACGGGGCACCACCGGAATCGGCAATGTACGGCTAGGGTTAGGGTTCCGGAGCGAAGTGGTGCAATGTAGGAGCATGAGACAGTGGATGGCGCTGGTGCACAGCGTGGAGCTTGACTACAGGTGCTGTGACAACGCGGGCATGAGGCGTGGGTGCATGCGGCGAGGCTGAGCGAGCATGGATGCGACAGCGCGATAGCTAAGGCACGGGAGCACGGGCATGGGTGAGATGGCGTGGCGGCATTACGGCGGGCGACGACGCGGGTGCGGCTAGGTCAAGGCGGTGCTAGGGTTAGGGCATGAGCAGGAGATGTGCGGCGTATAGTGTCGGGGATATATATGGTGACCCCCCGTGTTAGATAAGAAAAGGAAAGAAATCTGGATCCACTCGATTTCCACTGACCAGACGCACCGGTGGCAATGACCAGACACTGCCACCCGGAGTCTGGTCGACAACAGAGAGGTCCAAAACCCCTCAAGTCACGACCGGATGCATCCAGTCCCACGTGATCGGACGCACGTAGAGTCCGGTCGACCCTGACAACTTCTTCCTCATTTGACCGGACACAGGGATACCTTCACACCGGACGCAGAATGAATACTATGCAGCGTCCGGTCACTCCTATGCAGCATCGGTTCACCTCCTGTGAACTGATCGGACGCTGGAAGCAGAGTGACGTGCAGCGTTCGATCACCATTTTTCAGCGAATCTTCAAAGTTCCTTCACGCTGCTTGTTCCCAATCAAGTCCCAATTTCAATAAGACCTAAATTGACACCAATTGGGACTGATGTGAGTGACCTCTCTCAAACCCTCAATTTTTTCAAAATATTTTGCCTTAGGCTATAATTCTTTTTAAGAAAATATGCAATAAAAGAGGCGAGGAGCAACATGTGGTCACACAATAGGGTTTTATGATCAATGGAAGCTTCAAATGCTCTCTCTATTTGTGGACAACCACAGCGGGTGCTCAAAAGATAACCGAAAAGAAACGACAAAGCAACACTCATGCATATGCAATGCAATACTTGAAAGTAATTCTAGTTGCTTGTCAAGTTTGATCCAAGGTTAAGCTTCTTCACACGCTTTTCGGTGGTTATCTTAACCATGTTAAACAAGCCCTAAGTGCATTGCTAAAAATTAAACATGTTGTATATTACAATGCAATGTAAGGGACAACACAAGCTCATTTTCTAGTGAAGTTACTAAAATCAAGCACATTGAGCTCATTCCTCAACCGACAAATTGTAGCCTCATCTAGCGGTTAAGTGAAGATATCCGCCAATTGATCCTCGGTCCTTACACCTTCTAGTGATATACCATTTTTAGCAACATGATCTCTAAGAAAGTGATGGCAGATATCTATGTTCTTGGTGCGAGAGTATTGAACTGGATTATTAGCAAGCTTTACCGCGCTCTCATTGTCACACAAAAGTGGTACCTTTTCTAGAACTACATCATAGTCTAGCAAAGTTTGCTTCAAGTAAAGAATTTGTGCACAACAAGCACCCGCAGCAATGTATTCCGCTTCGACTGTGGACAAAGCCACACTATTTTGCTTCATAGAAGACCAAGACACTAGTGATCTACTAAGCAAATGGCACCCTCTGGATGTGTTTTTTTTATCAATTTTGCAACCGGCATAATCAGAATCGGAATTGCCAACTAGTTAAAATCTAGCTCCTTTGGAATACCAAAGACCAGTGCTTGGTGTGTGCTAAAGGTACCTAAAGATTCTTTTAATGGCAACTAAATGAGCTTTCTTAGGATTAGCTTGAAATCTAGCACACATACACACACTAAACATGATGTCGGGCCTATATGCGGTCAAATATAACAAGCTACCAATCACAGAGCGGTAGAGAGTATGATCAACCATTTTACCTCCCTCATCTAGATTGAGATATCCATTTGATAGCATAGGTATCTTGATTGGCTTACATTCATCCATTTTGAATCTCTTGAGAAGGTCCTTTGTATACTTTTCTTGAGAGATGAAAATCCCTTCTCTCATTTGCTTGACTTGAAAACCAAGAAAGAATGTAAACTCTTCAATCATCGACATCTCAAACTTCTTCGACATCAATTCGCCAAACTCTTTGCAATAATCTTCGTTTGATGAGCCAAATATGATATCATCAACATATACTTGACAAATGAAGATCTCTCCATTAAGCTTCTTGGTGAATAGTGTGGTGTCGACCTTTCCAATGGTGAAGCCCTTCTCAATGAGGAAATTCTGAAGACGTTCATACCAAGCTCTTGGGGATTGCTTGAGCCCATATAGCGCCTTGGACAACCTATAAACATGATTACGATATCTAGGGTCTTCAAACCCGGGAGGTTGATCAACATAGACTAGTTTATTTATGGAGGCACTTAAAAATGTACTTTTAACATCCATTTGATATAGTTTCATTTCATGATGCGATGCATATGCAAGGAGGATACGAATGGCTTCAAGTCTTACAACCGGTGCAAAGGCCTCTCCAAAATCCAACCCTTCAACTTGAGAGAACCCATTTGCAACTAGTCTTGCCTTGTTCCTCACAATGATACCATGATCATCTTGCTTGTTGCGGAACACCCACTTTGTTCCAATGATTCTTGCACCTTGTGGTCACTCTTCAAGAGTCCAAACTTCATTGTGGGTAAAGTTGTTCAACTCTTCATGTATGACATTTATTCAATCCGAATCTTGAAGAGCTTCTTCTATATTCTTAGGTTCAACGCAAGAGACAAAAGAGTGATGTTCAATAAATAAAACAAGTTTTTTTAGAACAAGTCATTACATCCTTTGAAGGACTTCCTATGATGAGATTTTGTGGATGTGTTTGTAGTAGGGGTGAATTTCTTCTATCAACCACTTGAGGAGAAGGTTGTGGAGCATCAATATCTTGAGCTTGTGCCACCATTTGATCATGAGAGACATGAGTATCTTCATTTTCTACTCTCCTATCTTTATCACCATCTTGTGGCACATTTGATGAAGAAGGTGGATTAATCGCTTGTACATCATCTTCATCATTTTTAGGCTTAATGTCTCCAACTAGAATGTTCTTCATAGCCTCCCTTAATGGTTCATCACCTACATCATCAAGATTCTCATGTGCTCCTTGGGAGCTGTTAGATTCATCAAATTTCACATCATAAGTTTCTTCAACTAAGCCGGTGGCATGATTAAATACTCGATATACTTTGGACTTTGATGAGTAACCAACAAAAAAGCCAATATCACAACGTCTTTGAAACTTCCCTAGGTGTTGCCGCTTCTTGTAGATATCGTATTTGCAACCAAACACCTAGAAGAAAGATATGTCCGGCTTCTTCCCATTGAGCAACTCATAAGGTGTATTGCCAAGAAACTTTTGAAGAAATAGGCGGTTGGATGCATAACATGCGGTGTTGATAGCTTCCGCCCATAGAGCTTCGAGTGTATTGTACTCATCAAGCATTGTTCTTGCAAGTGTGATAAGTGTCCGGTTCTTTCTCTCTACTACACCATTTTGTTGAGGAGTATATGTTGCGGAGACCTCATGCTTGATTTCAACTTCATCACAATATGCTTCATTGTTCGTGTTGTCAAATTCTTTTCCATTGTCACCTCTTATTTTCTTGAGCTTCACTTCAAATTTATTTTGTGCTCTCTTGACAAACTTCTTGAAACATGATGTAACTTCGGTCTTATCATGAAGGAAGAATACCCAAGTATATCTAGAGTAGTCATCAACTATCACAAGACAATAGAGATTTTCTCCCAAACTCTTGTAAGTTGTTGGTCCAAATAGGTCCATGTGAAGGAGCTCTAGCACTCTTGTTGTTGACATGTAAGCTTTTGTAGGATGAGTGTTTGCAACTTGCTTGCCGGCTTGACTTGCACTACAAAGCTTGTCCTTCTTAAATTTCACATCCTTCAAACCTCTCACCAATTCATTCTTTATGAGCTTCTTGAGTGAGCTCATCTCAACATGTGTAAGTCTTCTAAGCCATAGCCACCCAAGTGATATTTTGGTGAATAGGCATATCTTCAAGTTTACATCTTCGGATGTGAAATCCACTAGATATAGGTTGTTGTATCTAAATCCCTTGAATATGACTTGATCATCATCTTTCTTTGATACAACCACTTCCTTCTCGGTAAACAAGCATTGAAAGCCAAGATCACACAATTGACCAACGGATAGCAAGTTGAAGATCAAAGAAGCAACATATAGCACATTTAATATTGAATGATCATTTGATATTGCAACTTTGCCCAATCCTTAAAATTTGCCCTTTGAGTTGTCACCAAAAATAATCCTTTCTTGACCATCTACTTCTTCATCTAGTGAGATAAACATACGAGGATCACCGGTCATATGTTGAGTGCAACCACTATCAATAACCCAATGACTTCTACCGGTCTTGTAGTTCACCTACACACAAGAGATCAAGCTTGATGTTTAGGGACCAAAACTTGAAGAGGGCCCTTGACTTTCTCAATTGGTTACTTTGCAACCCAAATTTTCTTAGGCTTATTCTTATTGGGAGGACCTAAGAACATGACTTTCATTTTTTCACTAGAATCCTTTCTAAGCATGTAATGAGCATTGAAAGCAAAGGGTCTAGCATGCTTGGACAAGGGTTATGGTGGTGGAGTTTGACACTCATGGGTAAAGTGACCTTTTTGTCCACATTCAACACATCTCTTTGGCTTAGGCTTTGACTTGTGTTGTTGTTGTTAACGTTAAGCTTGAGCTTTCTTCTCTTGATGTGCCAAGTACGCAATTCCACTTCTATCCATCTTCATTACGTTGTTCATGAGTATCTCACTTTGGAGATATTGGCCTCTTGTGAACTTGCTCAAGCCGGTCTTGAGATGTTCTTTCTTTAACTTGAGCCTCTTGTTCTTTTCTTTGAGTTCATCATGATTTTTCTCCATCTTGAGTCTCTTGTTATCTTCTTTGAGCTTCTCATTCTTAAGAGCTATATCACAATCATGGTTAAGGTTCTCTATCACAATTGTGTTGATGGTTAATAGCTTTTCAAGATCTTTCTTGAGCTTCTCATTCTTATTTTTGATCTTGACATACTCATCATAGTTGTCGGACTCAACCACTTTCTTGCCTTTGCTACTAGAACCTTGCTCAATGCTCTCAATAATCAAGTCATCACATGATATAGCTATATCAATCTTAACAATATGGTTAGTAGCATCATGTGACTCATTGGATAATAACTCAAGAGAAACAACAAGATTATTATGATTAATCTTGAGATTTGTGTACTCTTCTTTTAGCATATTATAACTAGTGGTGAGCTCATTATGTATCCCCTCAAGTTTATCATGTTTTTCTTTAAGCTCATTTTTAGAGGATTTGAGCTCCTTGAGTTTAGATGACATAGTTTTAGATTCTTCTCTAAGCTCAACACTAGTTTTTTCTGTTATGTCATATTTAGCTAAGAGTGAGTCATTCTCAAGTTCTAGCTTTTATTTTTAGCTCTTGTCTTTCTAATGATTTTAGTATATTAGTTAAGCAACTTGACAAAGATCATCATAAGAAGGTGATTCAAATTCATCATCACTATCACTATCATCATTGCTAGCATGATCATCACCACTACTATCATCATAATTTTGTACCTTTCGTTCACCCTTGGCCATAAGACATAGGTGTGTAGAGGATGATGGCGGTGGTGTTGGTGAAGATAGTGAAGAATCAATTACAATAGCGGCCACGTTCGTGTTCTCACTTTCATCATCGGATGAGCAACTTGATGAATCAATATCCGTGAGCCAATCATCAACGATGTATGCCTTGCCATTCTTCTTCTTCTTGCTATCCTTCTTCTTGTATGGCTTGTTTTTCTTCTTCTCATCATCATCTTCATCACTTGAGTCATCTTTCTTGCCCTTGCACTTCTTCTTGTACTTGTTTTTCTTGGGCTTAGGGCATTGATGAGCTAGATGACCAACTTCTCCACAATTATAACAATTCATCTCGGAGATTGGCTTCCTTCTATTTCTAGTGAAGAATTTTTTCTTCTTGCCATCAAACTTGACACCATTCTTGTTGAACTTCTTAAGCATCTTGACGGTTCTTCTCACCATGAGAGCAAGATTTGCATCATCAATTTCATCATCACTTGAGCTTTCATGTTCAACTCTTGTTTTGCCCTTCTTCTCTTAGCTAGCCTTGAATGCCAAGTCTTTCTTCTTGGTGGAAGAAGAGCCATCTTGTGGTGTGATGTGCATATACATCTCATGTGAATTGATCTTTCCTAATATTTGAGTTGGTGTAGCGGTGGAAAGATCACCTTGATGAAGCACGATCGCAATATGCCCATATTTGTCAATGGGGACAACACTCAAATTTTTTCTTACAACATCGGAGGGTTGCATTTGTGTAAGTCCTAGCCCATTGACTTCCTCTACAAGAATATTCAAGCGTGAGTACATCTCTTTAGCACTTTCTCTAGGAAGCATCTCAAATGAATTAAGATTTTTTTATGACAAGATGGTAGCGTTCCTCATGCTCACTCTTAGTTCCCTCATGGAGCGCACAAACGTCCGACCATAGTGCATGAGCGTCTTTGTGGTTCCGCACACGGTTAAAAGTATCTTTGCAAAGGCCTCTATAGATGGTGTTTCTAGCCTTTGCATTTTATTTCTCATAATTAACTTCATCGCCCTGAAGGTGTGTAGGATCCTTAGGTTTTGGGAAACCTTGAGAGGCAGCTCTAAGAATTTCAACATCTAAAGCTTCTAAATAAGCCTCCATGCGGATTTTCCAATAAGAAAAATCATCTCCCTCAAAGATAGGAGGAGGTCCATCCCCGTGGAACATCTTTAATTTAGCGAGCACAAGGCTCCGATACCAATTGAAAAGATCAAGATGCCCAAGATAGGGGTGAATTGGGCTAATTCTAAAATTCTTCACAATAATTAAACCCTACACTTAGCCCACTTCACCCCTTATGTCTAGAATGTGTTTCTATTATTCTACCGCGCAAAAGTTTTGCACCCTAGGTTCCAATCCTACTCTAGCATGGCAATTCTAGGAATGTAAAGACATGAAATGAATTGCTCAAATGAAAATGCTTAAAATAACGAGAGGGAAAGGAACGCGGCGATATTTTGCTGAGGTATCGGAGAGTCGCCACTCTCCACTAGTCATCGTTGGAGCATCCGCGCAAGGGTGTAGCTCCCCCTTGATCCACGCAAGGATCAAGTGCTCTCTACGGGCTGATCCTTCCTTCGACACTCCGTCACGATGAATAGCCCACAACCGCCCACAACTTGAGTTGGGTCATCCACAAGCTCCGCCGGATGATCACCAAACTCCGAATCACCACCGAGCCGTCTAGGTGATGGTGATCACCAAGAGTAACAAGCATAAACTCTCACTTGACCACAACAAGCCTAATAAGAAGGGTGGATGCACACTTGCTACTCTCCTTGCACTAATGAGGACCTTAATCTTGGATTCTCAAATCTCAATCACCTCACTAGGCTCTTGCTCTCCTTTGCACTCTCATGGGTGTTTCTCAGCTGAACAAATGGGTAAGAGCCCTCCGATGGACGAGTGGAGTAAATATTTATACCCCCTCATTTAAAACATAACGTTTGGAGGTTGAGTTAGCATTCTGTGGGGTGACCGGACGCTCCGGTCAGGGTGACCGGACGCTCCGGTCAGTTATACCCGCAAAGAGCCGTTATGCTCTGACCGGACACTGACCAGCGTCCGGTCAACACTGACCAGACTCGTCCGGTCAAGAAAAACGCTCTTTGGAACCTTACTGATGTTGATCGGACGCTGGAACCCAAAGTCCGGTCACTTCGCTGTTCGGCGTCCGGTCGGTTACCGGATCCTAGCCAGTGTCCGGTTAGCACTGACCGGACGCGTCCGGTCAAGAAAATCCCTCTCTGTAACCTCTATGGAGTTGACCGGATGCTGGCACCTAGGTCAAGCTACTAGTCCATACCTCCCTTAATAGTACGGCCAAAGGAAAAATAAAGTGCTAAACTACTCTAAGTGTCTATTCAACATCAAACAATACTTAGAACTAGTTCGTTCTTAACCTTGTCGTCCATCCTTTAAAAACCGAAACGATTTCCATCGACGGGGGCATGACAACCATGATTGCCCAATCAATTGCCATTACGATGACCTAACTCAAATTGCCTCTACAAAACACACGTTAGTCATAGTAATCTCGTGTCGTCATTAATCACCGAAACCCAACTAGGGGCCTAGATGCTTTCAATCTCCTTCTTTTTGGTGATTGATGACAACACAACCTCGAGTATGTAGAAGAGATTAGTGAGGTTTTCAACATACTTGATTTATATAAGCTTTTGACAATAAGAGCAGAAGAGTTAGACATGCTTATATGATCCAAGCCAATATGGTGTGCTCAATAGATATGAATTAAGCATGAGTACATAAAGTAAAGCTTATTTGAATCAAAGTAAAACACGGAAGCAAAGCAAATGAGCATAACCAAGTGACATGACATATATAAAGATATCAAATGTAGAGAGCACACATGTCACATAAGTCTCACCATCACAAGTATGTAATGCAATACGTAAAAGAAAACGTGAATGCACAAAGTATCACATATAAAGAAACAAATCACATGCTCCCCCTAGATCACATGCTCCCCTAGATCTAACATACTCGCTCCCTCTTCTTCTTTGGCGTCAAGCACTAAAATCTAAGGGTCGGACGGTGGGATAAGAGCAGACAAGTCGAACGCTGAGGTGCGGTGAGAAATCTGGAACTGAGCAGCAGCATCCTCGGACCCTGAACTCTAAGCGGTCTGACCCTCTGTCGCTAGAAGTGAAGGTGAAGTAGTCTGGGTCTGCTCAGTAACTAGTGCGGCCTGTGACTCTGGAAGTATCAGAGTAAGAAGCGGAGCCACATTTACCTGTGTCGCTGTGACTGTCTGAGGTGGCTCGGACGAGTGAAGCAGGAGGCGCGTATGAAAAAGCGTGTCCATAGTGACTTGGCATATTTGCTTCCAGTACGTTTTCATTTATGTATCTGTCAAGTAGGCCTAGGCGGCCAGTGAGTGTATCGGCATATAAAGTATCCGAATCCTGTATCAAGAACTCATTCAGAAATTGCTAAGCGCGTGTTTAGTTCCCACCCCAAATTCCTAAAAAGTGCTACAGTAGCCACCACATCGAATCTTGCGATACGTGCATAGAGCATTAAATGTAGACGAAAAAAAACTAATTGCATAGTTTGGTTGAAAATTGCGAGACGAACGTTTTGAGCCTAATTAGTCCATGATTGAACATTATTTGCCAAATAAAAACGAATGTGCTACAGTAGCCAAATTTTCAAGTTTCATCCAACTAAACACGCGCTAAGACAAACGAAAAGGCTGTCCTAACTGGCGTTCTCATCCGTTCCCTGTACTCGCTTGAGCACTCAAGTCGACGGCCAAGGGTATGACAGGGCTTAATTAAACTTGCCTCCCAAACTCGATGCTTTGTCAGGGTGCCGAAGCAAGCGCGCCCCACGGCTGCTCTGCCTTGCAACTAAAAGATGCGCATGCGTCAGACGATAATTTTTCCTGCGTAATCCCGCATTAACTAACTGTACCTCCGCTCAAGACAGTGGGGAGAAAATCCCCACCCCACGGCGACAAGACGATGCGAACAGGGCGGCAGGAGCAGGGGCGACCAAGCCTCTGTGGTGAAGGTGAGCGCACTGCGGGACGAGGCGCCGGCCGGCGACGGCAATCGTCAGGGACAGGGAAATGCCGTGCACTCACTCGCCATCGCCTGCGCGTCAGCACATAGCAGCAGCCACAGGCCCACAGCAGAAAAAGCACATCGCGGCAGCCACAGCAGGTGCCTGACAGCGACGGCCGAGCTGATTGCTACTTAACTCCGGACCGCCGTGGTCTCATCTTGAACAAGACAGCGTCGGTTGGTCCTGTCGATGATTGGCATTTTCCAAAGGATATCATCCTTGTTCAAGCCGGCCACCGTCTCATCTGGTCATCTGTGGCGTCGAGTCTGGCCGCGCGCGTCCCAAGGTGGTTGTTGGGGTTGGTGAACGTGGCGTGAAGCCAGAGGCCGATTTATATTTAGCACGGGACTTGGCTGTTGTTGGCACTTGGCAGTGGTAAAATTAGTAAAACGGTACTGCAGTGGTTAGTAGCACTCTATTTCTTCACAAAAAAAAAACAATCTCAGTCCCACTTTTGTTCACCCTATTTCTTTGCAAAGAAACAATCTCAGTCTGAACATGCTGCGGCTGCTAGACGACGATGGCAGCAGCAGCAGCTTCCTTGGGTATGTTGCAAGCAACAAGCTACCACATTTGATTAGTATTGGTCTTCGGATAAAGTATGTTTAATTTTCGTATCGTTGGCCGCTGGTCAAGCTTCGCAAGCAAACCCGTGGCAGTTGGAACGACCGGTGCACCGTCAGTTTGTTCACTTTTGATGGCAGTAAGATCGGACTCCTCCAGTTCAGCCTGTAACCCTGGGAACACAAGAGAAGTGTCCCGGTGTTCCCCCCAAATTTTCTTCTCCGAACTTTGCAGCGAAAGAATGGAAGGAAGACTCCTCCGGTTCAGCCTTGAACCCTGGGAAAACAAGAGAAGTTCTCCCATCACTTTCGACATCAATCTCACGCATCCTTGGTGCAAAGAGGATCAATGCAGACAGAGACAGCAGACAGCTAGCCTCTGGGCAAGCAGGGTATTATAAATGTATGTATCACTGCCTATCCGTTTTGTTTAGTCAACCAATTCAACAAACTGCATTATTCGCATGAAAAATCCTCAACTTGGTCTGTTTGTGATCATCACTAATATATATATATATATATATATATATATATATATATATATATATGTGTGTGTGTGTGTGTGTGTGTGTGTGTTAGATTGATCTCTAATCCTAAGCTGGGCCCAATGGCCCAGTTGGGCCTTTCATCCGCGCCCTGATCGGGGGCGCCCAACCCACTATGGCTGGAGGACCCCTGTCATACTGCGCAATAAATAGAGGTTCGCCTGAGTCGAGCTGCCCACCGAAATCCCTAATCCGATCTAAGGGTGCGCAGCCAGTGACGGGAAGCTCCACTACCTCGCCGCCACCGAACTGCGCCACCGGACTGCGTCACCGGACTTCACCGTCTTCACCGACCGTCGCCGCCCTCACGCAGACACCGACATAACGCCCATGGCAGACGCCGCTGGATCGAAGCCCTACGATGGTCAGTAACCTAGCACTACACTCCTCCCTCTAATCTCTGTCTAGTTCATGTACTAGACATGTTATCCATTTACAAGATGTACCTGGCTAGATCTATGAGTATGAGATTAGAATAGATTAACAATATATACTAGCACCACTGTACCGCCAACATGGCTCATCAGAAAACTGATCTAGAATATAGTATGTACGCCTAAACAGCAGGAGTATATATTTGTGGCAAATAGGAGCATATACAGATGTACTCGGACAGTCCTCCTACTTATCCCGTTCAGTTTGTCAGCCGGATTCTATTATACGCTCTCTTAATGAAATACGTGCGTTCGAAAAAGAAGAAGAAGAAGAAAAAGATTCCATTATACTTGTACAGAGATATCTAAACTCAATCAGTCTGATCTCTAATAATACTGCTAGCCTGTTCGCTGTGTGATGCTGGTGCTGGTTTGGATTGGCTGGTGCTGATTTTTTGTGAAAGAAAAATACTGTTGACTGGCTGAAACTAACAAACGAAGAGCTTAGTCATGCCACCACTGGTGCATAAAATAAATAACGTGATCCTGAAACAATGTCCTGAAAAATGGTACGACTGCCAGTCTGCCATGTGTAGGTAGGAGCCAACCGTTTGAGCTGCATCGCATGGTTCCTTCTGCAAGGGGGGACGCGTCAGGCCCGTGCAATGAGGGCGCTGTCTCCCCTTGCTCCATTTCTAGTGATCCGGACCGTTCGTTCATCCAATTAGGCAACGTGCAAGTGCGACGCGACGACGAAACGGCGCAGGAAACGCGTACATGATCGAGGCCCCGCCGGACTGCCTGTTGCACACGCCACACGCACAGCGGCACTGACGACGACGAAAGGGAGCACGAAATTAAACGCGACGACGAAACGGAGGCCGATGACGAACGAAACTGGAAGCGCACATATATAATAATCAACGCCGCTGTCGTCCCACGGCCCACGGGGCACGGACGCCAAATCAGTCCGCCACGCACAGGCACAGAATAATAATCAACGCCGCGCCGTGCCCACGCTGCATAAAAAATTCTATCTCGACGCTCCCCCCACGTATTGCTTGCTTGTCCTTGCACGTTCTTCTTTTCCTACCCCGTCGTCGCCTTCTTTCCCGGTGGTTCCTTCCAGAGCTCCAGTAGTCTCCGGTCCCTGACTATAAGTACGGGCTCATAGTGTGCTCCCATTTCATCACGACACAACAACACTACTCATCGCTCACCAACGTGCAGATTAAGGAAGCAGCAGGCCGCCCACTCACTGACCGCGGTCATGGCGAGTATCCAGCTCTACGTCGCCGCGGCCTGCGCCGTCGTCCTCGCGCTGGCCGCCCCGGCTCTCGGCGGCGACCCCGACATGCTCCAGGACGTCTGCGTCGCTGACTACGCCTCCCGTGAGTAAAAACGAAACCTGTCGTCGGTCTTCTCAAGTCGTTTCTTTCCATTTCTGACCCGTGCGTGCGTGCGTGCACCGTGCAGCGGTCAAGCTGAATGGGTTCCCGTGCAAGGCGAACATCTC
This sequence comes from Miscanthus lutarioriparius, assembly GCA_904845875.1. NCBI lineage: Eukaryota > Viridiplantae > Streptophyta > Magnoliopsida > Poales > Poaceae > Miscanthus > Miscanthus lutarioriparius. The sequence continues at coordinate 79,717,349 of CAJGYO010000006.1, forward strand.
GGCGGACGACTTCTTCTTCGACGGGCTGAGGAAGCCCGGCAACACCAGCAACGCGGCGGGCTCCCTGGTGACGGCGGCCAACGTGGAGAAGTTCCCGGGCGTCAACACGCTGGGCGTCTCCATCGCGCGCATCGACTACGCTCCGGGCGGCCAGAACCCGCCGCACACGCACCCGCGCGCCACCGAGATCATCTTCGTCCTCGAGGGCACGCTCGAGGTCGGCTTCATCACCACCGCCAACAAGCTCTTCACCAAGACCCTCACCATGGGGGACGTCTTCGTCTTCCCGCGCGGCCTCGTCCACTTCCAGCAGAACAGGGGGTACGGCCCCGCCGCCGTCGTCGCCGGCTTCAACAGCCAGCTCCAGGGCACGCAGCAAATCGCCATGACGCTCTTCGGCGCCACGCCGCCCGTGCCCACCGACATCCTCGCCAAGGCCTTCCAGATCGGCAACGGGGAGGTGGAGCACATCAAGGCAAACTTCGCGCCCAAGTAGAATACCAGGCAGCGTCTTCGTCTTCCAATATATGTCTGCATTCGTTGGTTTCTCAATAAATCCCGCGGTGCCTGCCGTTAGTGATCGGAGTGTGAAGTTCGATTTGTTCATCTTCGGTTTGGTTGGAGACATTGCTGACCACGCTTGTTGCTGCTAATTTGTGTGGAGCAATTATATTGCTTGTCCTCCTATAAATAAGATAATCAGTTTTATTTATTTATGGCTTGCGTTGCTTTGACTTGGTTCTTGTTAAGCGTGTCCGACAAAATGACAAATTATGAGATGATGAATAGATCTTAATCTGTGCTTGCAAATTGTTTGAGAAATTAATAACAATGATTCGCGGACGCCTTTGGCTGTCCTTGTTCCACAACGGCATGCAGTTTCAGTGTCGTTCGTCAGGCCATAAAGTCAACGGTTGACAAGATCGAGGTTCTACCGTTCTAGCGGTGGAGATCTTTTTTTTTTGGGGGGGAGGGGGTTGTGATGGGAAGTTCTATCCAGTCCAACAATGGAAAACATATTTGAACTTAAGAAAAGTCAAATTTTGTAAGACAGCATTGTGAGGTAAATTTAAAATCAAAATCTACTTTGAAGGACCGTTTTTGCTGCTAAATTACACAATACATCGATGGATGAGTACTGGCCTATTGGGAGTCTTCCAATATGCCCTTGATAGTAGGAACTAAACACAATTTACACACACACACACCAGTTATTTAATAATTCGGTAGTTATTTTACTAATCTTGTTTCTAATTGTGTGTAAGGACCATTTCTGATGTGTCATAGCAACTGAACATAACATAGGGTGCAGCTAATATGATTGCAATTTATTTGAGAAATTAACAACTATTTGTTGCTAGCTATATATAGTAGTATTTGGGATTAGAAGAAATTTAATGAAAGAGTTATTAGCTTCTAGAAGTACAAAAAAAATCAAAATGAGTTGTTACATGTATTGAGTATAAGTATTGTGAGGACCCTACAATTGGCTTGACCAAGTTAAGCTGTCAGTATCACCTCACACTTAACTCTGACCGTACCAACCCGGTTGTCCTCTGGGAACACTACCTGTGTTAACTATTATAGCAAGTGGTTGTCCATGATCATGTCACATAAGGACACATATAGCTCACACAAGTTCACTTGACATAAAACATAGTTAAGTCTTTACAACATAAGTTCAAAGGTACATTAAGGTTGAGATAACACCTTAAGGTTTACATCATTCAACAACACTACATTGGAAGTTTAACAACATAATACATAGAATGTCCACGAGCCATGCGTGCCACACTCTAGGTTTATGACTGATATAGTGACTTGCTAATACTCCTACTCTGCTGAGGGATTGGGGGCATAGAAATAGCCTAGCTAGGGGCGTTCTCACTTGCAAAACAACTCAAAGGTCCCTGGGTAAGGGATTGCACTTCCTGGGACTTACCCAATTAATAACACAAAGTATTATTCAAATGGCATTAGTAAAAAGTTGGGTTTTCTAAATGGCATTTGAGATGGTCCAAGATACTAGCTTTCTAGCTACCATGAGATGTCGAAATGATCGGTTGATGGCTAGAGGGGGGAGGGTTGAATATCCTATTAGTAACAAGGCACAATCACAACTAGGCACAAGTATTAGTAACAAAGCGAGCCCTAATGAGCACTATTTACACCTCAACAAGCTAACCAAAGCAAGTGCAAGCCCTAAATAGTTCTAGTAGAAAGGCTACAACTAAGAAAACAACTAGAACAACTAGCAAAGGCTAAGCTCATCTAGCACACCTACACAGTTCTAGTGAGAAAGATAAACAACAAGTATACCTGGCCATGCAGCCCGAGGCCCGACAGCCCGGCCCGAAGCCCGGCCTTTTGGCTCGACACGAGCACGGCCCGGCCCGCAGGCCATCGGGCTCAGGCTGGCCCAGCACGTAGCTCCAGGCCGTGCCTGGGCCGGCAGTTTAGCCCGTGGGCTGGCACGACCCGGCACTGGGTTTTGGAGGAGGCCCGGCAGCGGCCCGAGAGGGAGGCGGCCCAGCTCGCCAACGGCTCCCCCCACGCCGCCACCCCAGACCCCACCTATAAAAGGCGGCCAATGCGGCGCCCCCCAATTCCCCATTCGCCCATTCGTATCCCACCACCACCAGCCGCCGCGCCGCTCTCAAACGCAGTGGCCAGTGACGCCTCGCCGTCTCCGACGCCGACTCCGGTGACCACGATCCGCCTCCCACCGGCGTCCTCCCCTCTGTCCCTGCCTCTCCCTTCTCCCTCTCCCTATCTCCCCTCTAGATCTCGTTGATTATGTGAGTTGGTTGTCTCTGTTTGTCCCTCCTCCGCCGTCCGCCGTCGTTGCTGACTGAGTGTCGTCTTCTCTGGACTCTGGGTGCTCGTCGTCTTCTCCGGCACCGGGCTCCAGCTGCGCAGGTGAAACCCTAACCCTAACCCCTAACCATGTTCTAATTTCTTCTTTTTTCTTTTAATGTATGCTTCTGATTTCTTCTTCTTCCATTGTTTCGCAGGTCGGTAGCCGATGCATCGTCTTCTAGCTGCAGCTTAGAGCGAGCAAGGCGGCCACCCGCACCGTCGAGGAACGGGGCTAGAGAGATGGCCACTCCTTCAAGCATCTCTATCTTGATGAAGATGCATCTACTTCTGGGCCTCCTTCTGCTAGCACATCTGCATCTGTGGCTGCATCTGGTGGTTCTTGAGTTGAGAGTTGAGATTGAGACAGTGAGAGTGTGAGACTTGAGAGGTGAGCTGAGAGCCTGAGACTTGATTATGATCTGTATCTATGATGTATCATGTAAACCTTTGAACATGTTTAAGACTTATAAGAGCTGTGCTGCACTCTTTTTCCCTTTCTGGGGTTTCTCACAAGGGTGAGTTTTACCCAGAAAGGTTTTTAATGAGGCAGCATTGCACACAGCTCAGTTATCCTTTTAATTTCCTCTTGTTCTCAGTGTGTATGGTTTTGGTTTTGGTTTGAAGCTCTTCTGGGAAAAAAATACTTCAAATTTGAATACTTCTTGTTGAGATGAATTTTTTTATGTGTTTTGAACTCTACGGGCCTCGGGCTGGCACGGCCTGGTGATTTGGCCGTGCCTAGCAGGCCGGCACGGCACGGATTTAGGCCCTCAGGCTCGTGCTTGGGCTGATGGCAAGGCACGAGGCCTGCAGCAGCACGGCACAGGAGGCACAGCGTGGCGTGCTGGCCCTACATCCTTCGGGCCATGCCTGGCCCGTGCCCAGGCCGTGCCGAGCCGGGCCAGCCCGAGTATAACAATAAGCAACCACTAGAACTAACTAGCAGCTACTCGAATTATTTAAGCATAGGAGCTACTCCATTACTCGCGAGCCATGCTTTTTCTGAGAAAAAAATCCCACAGGCCATAGCCCACCGCGAGAGATGCACGGCCCCTGGCCCAAACACACACACAGCCAAAAGGGCAACCCATCATGGAGTCACGTAGTCCTCCTCGGCTTCTTACGCGCACAGGCACATGTCCGCTGGTGAGCCGCAACCTGCAAGTCAGGCAACCACGGTGGCGCCTCAATAACGATATCAGTGTTATGCGGAAGACAATACCACACCCAATAAGAGGTTGCCGGTTGTTTATATATCAAGGCAAATTTGGCACACAAGTTACAGGTTGCAGAGATGTACTCGGTTACAACAATAAGGAAACTCTAAACTATCTAAACTTATCCTGGTTATAGATAGACTATTATACAAATATATCTCAACAGCCTCTCCCTCCACGAGCCAGGTCTAGTCATTGGTCACTCTATCTCTCTCCTTTTTCCTCTTGAATCCTCGATCTCCCTCTGCCGATTACCGAACTGCTCTGACCTATACACCACATGGCCAATCATCCTAATCCCTTACAATTTTCCTCGTTGGTTGTGACAGAAACAACCTTATTGAATGATGTCAATGTTGATACCTAGTCCAAAATCTCTTGGAATGAATTTTGATGTATATTTGAGGCCCCTTATCAATGAGCTGATAGAGCTTTGGAAAAATGGTGTTGAACCATGGGATGCAAAGGTAAAGAATAATTTTAAACTACATGATATTCTACTTTGGACAATTAATGACTTCCCTGCATATGCGATGTTTTTTGGTTGGAGCACAAAAGGAAAATTTGCATGTCCATCCTGCCACAAGGATACCAATTATTTGTGGTTGAAATTTTAGTTCTAAGCATTGCTACATGCGACATCGCTGTTTTTTGTCCTCGGACCATCAAAGGCACATAAACAAGATCAGCTTCAACAACAAGGTGGAAACCAGGGAGGCTCAAGTACCACTGACTGGTAAACAGGTATTAGGCCAATATGAAAGTTTTGAACAAGTGAGATTTGGAAAGACACCATAAAAAAAGAGGAAGTGTGACGAAGATAAAAGATAGCACAATTGGAGGAAGAAGAGTATTTTTAGATCCCTTATTGGTCTTCTTTGCTCATAAGGCATAATTTGGATGTTATGCACATTGAGAAAAAACATATGTGACAGTATATTAAGTACTTTGCTTCAAATTGATGGTAAATCTGGCATGGAACAACTATGAATACGACAAGATTAGCATTCTGTGATTGACAATGATAATTATACCTTACCACCGGCCTTGTACTTTTTAGATAAGGATGACAATAAAATTTTATGTCAATTTCTACATGGAGTGAAGATGTCTGATGGGTTTGTCTCCAATATAAGGAGATGTATTGACATAAATGCATGTAAGGTGTCTGGACCCAAAACTCATGATTAACATGTTAAAGGGCATACCTAGTGCAGAGAGCTCCTGCTCTGTGTGGGGTCTGGGGAAGGGTGTCAGTGGCAAGCCTTACCCTCACGTGTGCAATGCGAGTAGACCACGACTCGAACCTAGGACCTTCCGGTCATAGGCAGCAAGACTCATGATTACCATGTTATTCTATAGAAAATGTTACCCTTAGTGGTCCGAAAGATTTTGCTAGAAGATGTTGTCATTGCATTGATTTAGTTTAGTAGGTTGTTCAATGCATTTTGTTCGAAGGATCTGGTGGAAGAAGATGTATTGACAAACTTATTTTGGTCAATTAGAGGACTCTTTATGAAAGAGCCAGATGGTATTTTCATGCGTTTTTGATATCATGATGCATTTGTGATTTCATCTAGCTAAAGAATTTAGAAAAATGGAGGGACACTCCTTATAGACTATGTATCCCTTGGCTATTGAACCTTCAGGGTATCTCTTGTTCTATTAGCCTTTGTGAAACAAAAGACGTAGATACCATCAACCTAATACATCCATCTATAACACACGCAGCCCTCCATCTCTAGCCTCTTTAGCTAGATGAACTGAATTATGTTATGCATCATGATATCAAAAACGCAGTGAGAATACCATCTTGAGCCGTATTAAAGAGTCCTCTAATTAAATAGCTAAGTTTGTCAATATCTTCTTCCACCAGCTCCTTCAAAAAATAAAAATGCAATAAAGAACCTACTGTTTGAATCAATGCAACGATGACATCTTCTTGCAAAATCTTTTGGACCAATAAGGGTAACAGTTTCTGTAAAATAACTTGGTAATCATGAGTTTTGAGTCCAGACACCTTACAAGCATTTACGTCAACACATGTCCTTATATTGGAGGCAAACCCATCAGACATGTTCACTTCATGTAAAAAATGACAAAATTTTCTTCTCATCCTTATCTAACAAGCGTAAGGCCAGTGACAAGGAATAATTATCATTGTCAATCATAGGATGGTGATCTTGAGATATTCATAGCTGATACATGTCAAGCCGGGCCTTCTCCCTGTCCTTAGATTTACCTTCAATTTGAAGCAAAGTGCCCAATATGCTCCCACATATGTTTTTCTCAGTGTGCATGACATCCAAATTATGCCTTATGAGCAAAGAAGACAGAAAGAGAGCTCAAAAAATACTCTTCTTCCTCCAATTGTGCCATCTTTTATTTTCGTCATGCTTGCTCTTTTTTGACGTTTTCATTCCAAATCTCACTTTTTCAAAACTTTCATACCGGACCAATACCTCTTGACCAGTCAGTGGTACTAGAGCCTCCCTAGTTTTCACTTTGTTGTTGAAGCTAATCTTGTTCCTGTGCCATGGATGATCCAAGGGCCAAAAACAACAATGTCTCATGTAGCAGTGCTTGTTCCCAAATTTCAACCACAAATATTCAGTATCCTTATGACAGTATGGACATGCAAATTTGCCTTTTGTGCTCCAACCAGAAAGCAACGCATATGCAGGGAAGCCATTAATTTTCCAAAGTAGAATAGGATGTAGTTTAAAATTCTTTTTTCCTTCGCATCCCATGTTTCAACACCATTTTTCCAAAGCTCCTTCAACTCGTCAATAAGGGCCTCAAATATACATCAATATTCATTCTAGGAGATTTTGGGACAGGTATCAACATTGACATCATCCAATAAAGTTGTTTCTAGCACAACTAAGGAGGCAAATTGTATGGGGATTAGGATAATAGGCCATGTGGTGTATGTAACATTTTGCATCTCAAAGGGATAGAATCCATCAGAAACACTACCCAGCCTAAGATGACGAGCATCCGATGCAAACCAATTATAATTGCTGTCCACGTGCTTCCATGCCTTCAAATCAGTAGGGTGACGCATTTTGCCATCATTGACCAATCACATTTTTGATGATGCCTTCTCCATCATGTAAAATCTTTGTAGCTGAGGAATAAGAATAAAGTATCATAGGATTTTATGTGGTAAACGTTTCTTATTTGTTGTACCAGTAAAACCATCCGCATCACTGTTGGCGGTCCTTAACACACATTTCTTACTGCCAATTTAGGCATAAAAAGAGGAAAAACTAGCAATCTCATGCACATAGGCATTTACTATTAACCGAATTCCACATGTATTTGGAGATTTCTACTTTTGCAGGACTTAAACACGAATACAATGAAAGTATACCAAAAAGGCGCATTCTGACAAGGCGTAATGCTGAATTGTGTAAAGGAATAATCAAAAGGCCCACCTACTCAAATAACCTGGGCACGAAAGCACTCAAGGAGCAGCCTAGGCCCAACCAGGGATCCACCACGCAAAGGCGGTGGCAAGGCGGACAGACCAGGGTATGGACGCACCCTGGGTGCGGGCGCACCGCCCCTGGCTCCTATCGACCATACCTTCGAATGGCGGTGCTCTGGTGACATGCAGAGGCTGTGGCATGCGAGGTTCCGGGAAATATCCCCCTCAAACCGACCTAAGGAGGCTATATAAGCAAGGGAGGAGTCCCTTCATTGATCATTCATTCATACACAAGAAAAGAAGAAGCGGAGCTTCACTCATATCTTTAGCTTCTTGCTAAGAGTAGTATAGGGAGTGAGAGAGGGAAGAGTTTGGAGAAGTACCGAAGTTGTCGGCTACCTCCAATAGTGTGCTTGTATACTTAGCGAAAGGAATCGCCAGAGTTGTCGGCTTCCTCTATACTTGTACCTCTATGTTCGTCTTACTAATTGGAGTAAGAAGTTCGTGTTTATCTTTCGGTGTCAATTTCTTAAGTAAAGTTATCATTGTTCATTAATTACTTGCGGGTTCATCGTTTGTCCTTGTGGCAAAAACTCTAGTAGAGGACTCCTGATAAAGATGGAAGTTCGTGGCCAACGTTAGAGTAGTAACCAATAGCATAGACGTGGTGTCTGGGCTAGAAGTTACCTTTGTTTGCCTCGTTCCCCACGGTTGAGGGGTAGTCGGCAGGTGGTGATAGCCCTGTCCATCCTTTGCAATCCCCCATGTTCGGGTTCGACGTAGAGCTACAGGTCGGAGGTACTTGGCAAACCAAGTATAAGCCGGTGCCCAAAGCAAGCCTTTAGTGACAAAGTTATCTTCACTTAGGATCTTTACCCTTAGGAAAACCTCACTATCCCAGTTAGCTTCTTTTCGTTAGGAAAACTAGTTAAAGAGACTGTTACACCTCTATTCCTTGTAAGAATACGATACCCTTAATATCACCGGGCGAAGTGCTACAACGGTATATCCGTGCGCTTGCGGATTCCCTCTGCTTATGCTAAGAAATACCAACAAGCATTTCTGGCACCGTTGTCGGGGATGGTTGTCATAATTATCTCTGAACCTAGTTCACCTGTGTATCCTTTATTTTTACCTTTCTTTTCTTTTTACTCTTTTTTACAATGGAGCACAAAACAATTCAACAACTTTCTAGTCCCAAGAGTGAGTTGGTAGAACCACCACAATCTTCGAAGTCAATCATAGCTTCCAGTTACGAACTCCGTCCTAGCTTTATAGCCATGGTTCGGGAACAAACCTTTTTAGGGTTAGATTATGAAAACCCTTATCACCACTCAAGGGAATTTGAGCAGCTCTGTGCTTGCCTGACCATTTTGGGCATGTCACAAGAAACACTTCGGTGGAAGTTGTTTCCCTTCTCACTTGACAAGTGGGCGAAACAATGGTACGCCCACAATGTGAGGAAGGTAGGAAGAACTAAGGAACAAATTTTGTCTTGCATTCTTCCCTATATCCTGAATCACTGCCTTATGACCAGTATTTTGACTACTCAGACGTATCAATGTTGATGGCTATTAACCCCTCCTCTTCAGGTACCCTAACATTGGTCCCTGACAGTAGCCCCCGAGCCTGCGGAGGAGTAGGATACTCCTTCGGAGGTTTTTCCAAATGGGAGGACTCTGAAGCCCTTGGCCTTCTTTTGTCACCCACAGTGCGACCAAGGGATGGTGTTTCCCCTTCCTCAAGCCCCCTTCCGTAGCAGGGGTCTGGTCGAGGATTGGTTCATCTTTGCGATTGTCTTCCCTCAAGCGTTTTTTTCGATAAAAATGGAGGGGCCGAGCCATGCCACGATTTTCTTCTAAGGACGAATCATGGCACCCGGTGAGCTATCATTAGGCTAGTCTAAGTGGGGCCCCCGGTATCCCGTTCTACAGGATTCCGGCTTGGGTCAGCATGACGACTGACCCCAGATTCTTAGCGGTCAATCCATATAGTTCTCGAGTCTGTTCGACCGGTCCTGAGGCTAAGCACCTTTCTTCAAAGAAAAACCATGGATCGTAAGCGGCTGAGACTTGATCGTGGGCCGGGATACCCGCGGCGCTCGTGCGCCCAGGTACTGGTCTTTAGCGGGGCCCATCCCTTTCCACATCTCATCCTAAAGGTGCCTGGAGCGGTCGTCGAACTCGTCGATGGGCCGACCTATGAACTCCTAGGCCTAGTCGGGCCATAGAGACGTTTTTAGATCCGTATTCCTCTTACTCATGACGAGTCGTGGCCCGTCCAAAGAGGTGAAACGTCCGGCGAGTTTTCCAAGGGAAGGGATAGAGATTGTGTGTGCACGTCCCATGGCGGGATGTTGTTTCAGATCGTGGCAGGTGTGGAGATCAAGGCGGACAGTTGGTTTCCTCGCATCCATCGCCCATATAAAACCAAAGGGTTCACCCCCAGGGTTCCATACCATGCATCCTTGCCTCCACAGCCACGACTGCCGCCACCAATCGCCTAGGGTTCCCCGTCTCCGCATCCCCGCCGCCGTTGAGCCCGCATCCAACCGTCCCCTCCTCCAATGGATCCGTGGTACCATTCTGACATCACCTTCCAGCGTATGGAGGGCCTCCTACGTCGTGGTCTTCTCCGCACGTGGACCTTGGCCAAGGAGTGGTTGCTGCCCGGCGAGGAGGATCTGCCATCGCCACTCGATGGCTACATAGTGTCGTTCGCCCACTTCCATGAGCGTGGGTTCGCGACCCCTGCCCACAGATTTCTCCGAGGGCGCTGTACTACTACAAGATTGAGCTGCAGCATCTCAACCCCAACGGGATCCAGCACATGGCGATGTTTGTCGCCCTGTGCGAGGGATTCCTGGGGATCAGCCACCACTTCGATCTGTGGAGGTACTTTTTTGCCATCACCCTCCGGAAGACGAGGGAGAAGAGCGGCAGGCAGGAGCTGCACATGCCGATGGGGTGCACCGGCATCCAACTCCAAAACAACTGGGTCGGTGAGTACCTACCGATGCGACTGTCAACATCCAATAAGGGGTGGCATTCGCAGTGGTTCTACCTCAAGAACGACGCCGCCGCCCCTCTGCTGGAGTTTACCGAACGCCTGATCGAAGAGGCCCTAGAGTCATGGAGGAAGTGGGGTGTTCTAGAGAAGGACAAGAAGAAGATCTGGGACCACATCGCCACCATCCACATCTTGAAGGAGAGCAGCCTGAAGGGGTCAGGCATCATCGGAGCCTACCACGCAAGGAGGGTGGTACCGTTGATGATGCACGCGCTCCGGCTATACGTGATGGCGCCTGGGGCGTCATTCGATGGAATAGCACTTGCCGAGGGAGCGCTCCCCCACTCTGAGGTCACGCAATGCATTAAGGAGACAATGGAGCCTTCGCGGGACGACACGGGTGCCCCCCTTGATTTCGGCTACCCGGTGCTGGGACATCCTCCGATGCGGTCAGAACAAGGCCATGCCATCTTCGTAAGTTTCCCCTCCTCATACCTCCTCTTCAATTGATTTCCCAACCTCTTGATTCTAGCTTCGAGAGGGACAGGACCAGCCGAAGGACCTCATCTTCACGGATCACCCGGCGTCGTTGCGAGGGATTCGTCCATGAGGGCGGTGAATTGCGTCGAGGGTGAGCAGTGGAGGAAGGCAAAGGAGGACAAGAGGAAGAAGAAGCAGCGGAGGCTATAGGCATGGGAGCGAGGGGAGGACACCAACAACGATGATGATGATGATGATGGAGACGATGATGAGGTAGTCGACGACATCGAGTAGGATGACCTAGAGAACGAGGATATGCTGATAGGTATCGGTTGATCCTTGCAGGAGTCAGGACCCTTCCCGTTCCACAGAGGGGAGGTGTCCAGGGAGCCAATGGAGATGGGCCCTATCGTCGGCCTGACCTAGGAGCCAACAGGGGGCGGGCTCAAAATGGCCTCGTCCCGACGAGACAGAGCAGAGGTCGGGGGGTTTGGCCCCCAAACGTATCTGCCACCCGACGGTGCTGAGGTGAGTCATCAGCTCCTCTATTTTTCTCTATTTTGGTTGGATTTCATCGTGACTTATGCTTTTCATCTCTTGCAGCATCGGGAGGCAGCGTAATCCTTTGGCGCTGGCGCCAAAGAAGAGCGTCGCCCTTCAAACGAGGCGATAGCCTTGGTTGGTGTCGCACCCATTTCGGGCAGGAGCAGCACCAGCGTGACTGCCTCGCCGACCGGCCAGGCGCCGCCCACAGTGGCGCCCGTGCCCTCGATGGGACGGGTGGATGTGGGGGCTTAAGGGACACATTCGGAGGTCACGGAACAGCTGACGATGACAGCGATACCGTTGCCAATGACGGGGCGAACAAGGCTGCTGACAGCACTTGCGACGCCGACCATGGCGAGCGTGACGCAGCCGGTCAGGACCCCACCGACGCAGGCATAGGTGGTGGTGGCTGTGACAGGCGGGTCACAACCGGGCGCTATCGTGGCGGTTTCTGAGGAACTGGCATGACCCACGCCATCGGTGGCCCAGGTGACGGCGACTGGCGTGGGCCGGACGGGGGGGGGGATGAGGCCAAGGGGTCCTCAGAGGTTGTGGTGCTAGGAGAGGAGTCAGCGTCCGTATCGCTGACCCCTTCCGTCGCTGGAGGGAGTGTGCCGGCAGGGATGTCACGGTGAGAAGGGTCGGCGGAGATCGGAGCCGGTGGGGAGCCATCCCTAGCCCTGACGTCGGTGGGCAGCGACTCACCTGCGCGGGGTGAGCCCCTGCTCTGGTGGGCTAGTCCGAGGGATCCAACGTCGACACTCTTTAGTCTCGACGATGACGCAGAGAGCATGGAGCGGGAGAGCCTCGATGTGGGAGTCGCATCCGTGCTCGACCACGCCCGAGGTGCCTTGCGCAACGTTGTCATTCCCTCCGGCTGGGTATTTCCTTGGCCCTGCTTCTCGCACTTTTCTTCCTCTATGTATTTTTTTATTCTGACCATCGTCTTTTTTCAGTCCCTTATCACTCATAGCTGGGGGAAGTCTTGGTTCCTTCGTGAGCAGAAGGAAACTTGGGACAGCCTCATCGATGAGGCATAGCTGCGCGGAGAGGTGACCACTTAGCTTGTTGCCGCCCAGCAGAGGGTGGCTGAGCTAACTCCCCTCGCTGAGGAGACGGACAGTCTTCGGTCGTGGGTGGCCGAGGACCGTCGGCATGCTGACGAGGCTAAGAGGGCATTCGAGGCCCTATTAGTGCGATCGTGGCAGGGTGACAAGGAGGCCATCAAGGTCAGGAAGGAGTAGGATGAGCTGCTCCAAAAGGACGCCGAGACCCACCTATGGATCCTCGACCTTCCAGCCAAGGTTGAGCAGGAAAGGGAGCTAAAGCTAGGGGCCAAGGAGAAGCTCGCGGCCCCGGAGAAGAGGGCGAGCCTAGATGTCGAGGCGGTCGCCCGGCTCTGCTTGGAGTGTGGCGTGGCTCACAAGGAGCGCGACCAGGCCTTCCGCGAGCATGACCAGGCCCGCCGGACGCGCAACAGAAGGTCGGCTCCCTCCAGGCTGAGCGCAAAAATGCGACGACCTAGAAGCTAGAGGCCAAGAGCGTCTCCGTCGGGTTGGCCGTGGACCTCACCGAGGCGAGGAGGAATCTTCAGGCGGAGAGTGATGAGCTCGGTATCCTGAGCGCCACCCTTAGAGTGGTCTGCGGTGACCTTGAGGTGGTGAGGTCGGAGGAGACCAGCTCGCTTGTGGCCCGAGCCATTGAGATCATGGCTCGAGTGCGCCATCTCGAGAGGAATGGCCTTCGCACCGGGGTTAATCAATCCTTCGCGATTGCTCATTCTCATTATGGGGACAGCATCAACCTAGAGATGATGAGCCACGGCTTCATGCCTGGCTATGAAGCCCATGAGATGGAGGAGATGGAGACGGCGGTGGCCCCCCTTTCTCAGGACCTGGCGGACAGAATAGAGAGCATAGTTCACCCCCAGAGGGGTTAGTTAGCCAGATAGGTCGGGCAATCATTCATGTAACAAGCGGACAAGTTCTGACCCCTCTATACTATCCGAACAAACTTATCATTTTATTTCGTTTGATCGAATTTGTTTCTCCTCCCTTTTTATGTGTGAGAAGGGGTTTATGTGTTTTGACCCTTCTGTTTGTTAAGACCGTAGGGCCCGAGGTGTAGGAGGGAAACTCTGATCACGCTGGTAAGCAAAAGTGCCGTAGCCACTGGGGCGTACGTTTCTTGCAGTCCTACCAGCCTTGCTCGGTTGTTCGTTTCCGCAGACCTAGCTGCTAGGTTTAATGTGGGGAAGAGGTCGGGCGCGGTGACTATTTTAGAAATGGTGTATTTATACCCTTATCAGCCCCTAAGTGAGAGCCGACCCCTTGCCGTTGCTGGGGTCGGGTGTCACTAAAGATCGAGGAGATGATAGCGAAATTAGTAGGAGAGAATGTCTCTTGTTTTCGTACGTACCCCCTCCCTAGGTTCTGAGCCATCGTTTTGCGACCGCGCGTTCAGTATCCTTGCGAGTCCAGCTTTCCTCGAGCCCCCACACATAGTAGGGGTCCAGTCTAGGATCGGCTCGTCTTTGTGATTGTCGCCCCATCCGTGGTTTCCGCAATCGAAGGGGTTGAGCTAACGTCACTTGCCTCGATGTCTCGAGTGACGCGCTCGGTGAGCTCGCTATCGGGTATGTTCGAGTGGAATCCAGGTCCATCATTTAATGATGGGGTCGGCATAGCCCTCATGTGGTATTTCACTGCTCCTTAAGTCGCCTCCCAGCAGATGCCCCGTGTTGCTTCGGAGAGTGACTCAGGTGGCCCGCTGACCTCTCCTTGATGGAGATTCTATGGGCTCGACTCGAGGTTAGGATCGAACGAGAAGGTTGAGATGACCCTATCCACTTCTGAGTGGGTCGGGCAAAGGCCGTTGGGGCTCATCTGCGTTTTCTCCCCTGGCTCTATTTGACATGAGGTGGCCTCGAGCCCTTCGCGGGCCGGCCTTCGAACCCCGGTCAGGTGGATTCCCGAGTTCGGGTCGGGCGGCTCGAGCCCCCGAGCCCCGTGGGGGTCGGTAGGGGCCGGCCAGATTTCATGCGTCACCTCATCCTTGGTTTCCACAACCGGATGGCCTGAGCTAACGACACTTGCCTCGATGGCTCAAGTGTCGCGGTCGGTGAGCTCGCTAACGGGCATGTCCGAGTGGAATCCGGGTCCGTCATTCGCTGACGGGGTCGGCATAGCCCTCATGTGGTATTCCACTGCTCCTTAACCCACCTCCCGGTAGATGCCCGAGCCATTCGATTAGCTTGGGTGGCCCGCTGGCCTCTCCTCGATAGAGATTCTATGGGCTTGGCTCGAGGTTAGGATCGAACAAGAAAGGTCTAGATGTCCCTGTCTGCTTCTGAGTGGGGTCGGGCAAGGCCGCTAGGGCTCATCTACGTTTTCTCCCCTAGCTCTGTTTGACGCGAGGCAGCCTCGAGCCCTTCGTGGGCCGGCCTTTGAACCTCGGTCGATCACTGCTCATGTCGAATGAGATGACTACTGCTTCGTGATGCGACGCGAAGTGTTGTGATGCAATATTTGCATATGTGATGCTTGGATGTATGAGATGAATGTATGAATGAATGTTCATGCACTGGAAAACAAAAATGGAGGTTGGTAAAGTTACCTCGACGGCTCGAGTGACGGGTTCGGGGAGCTCTTACCGGATATGTCCATGTGGGGTCCGGGTCCGTCGTTCGTGACGAAGCTAGCGTAACCTATATGGGGCATCCCACTGCTCCCTATCTGTCTCTCGGCCATGACCCGAGCTGTTCGATCGGCTCTGGGCGACCTGCCGACCTCCCCTCGGTGGGGATTCCGTAGGTGGGCCTCTCCAAATCCTTCCTAGGAAGGTGGAGGCTAAAGCTCGGGATGCAGAGACAAAAACTCTGATCATGCTGGTGAGCAAAAAAACGCCGTAGCCGCTGGGGCGTAGGTTTCTTGCGGTCCGACCAGTTTGACTCAGAGTCTGTGTCTGCACACCTTGCCTTTAGTTTTTAATGTAATAAAGGGTCGGGCATAGAGAATATCTACCGAATAGACACTCCTGCCAGCCCCCGAGGGGGCGCTAACCCCTTGTCGTTGCTGGGGTCGGGGGCTTGATAGCGAAATTAATTAGAGAGAACGCGCATAAAGTAAGGGTGACCCGTCTCTCAGCAGCGACCCGAATCGTTCGATCGACTTGGGTGACCCGCTGGCACAGGGCTTACCTCGGTGGCACGAGTGACGGGTCCGAAGAGTTCTCACTCGATATGTTCGAGCGGAATCCGGGTCAATCGTTCGTGATAGGGTCGGCATAACCTGCCGCTCCCTACCCGTCCCTCGGCAGCACCTAAGCTGTCCGGTTGACTTGTACGACCCGCTGGGACAAGACTTACCTGCGAAGACAGAGGATGAGAACATCTCGCGCAATAATTTAGTTAGGTAGATAAGTCAGGCTGCGAACTTGTAATAAATGGACAAACTCTTGAGTTCCATTATAGCCTAACAGATTTTTAGCCATTCTCCCCTTTTCGTATATAAAAAGGGTTAGCGCGTTCCGACCCTTTGTGTTGTCAAGGCCATAAAGCTCGGGGTGCGGGTGAGCAAATTCTGATCACGCTGGTAAGCAAAGACGTCGTAGCCGCCAAGGCATAGGCTTCTCGCAGTCCGACCAGTTTTACTCAACGTTTGTTTCTGCAAACCTTGTTTCTAGGTCTTAACGTGAAAGAATGTCTACCGGATAGGTACGCTATTATTAGCCCCCGAGTCCGACCCCCCGTTGCTGGGGTCAGGTGTCACTAAAGGCCGGGGAGTTTGATAGCGAAACTAATAAGAGAAAATGTGCGTTTATTAAGGGTAAAAGCGACGTAGCTGCTCGATATTCCAGGCATTGATGAAGACCTCGCCGTCGATGGTCTTGAGCTTGTAGGCGCCTAGTCGGAGCACCTCCGCGACGACGTACGGTCCCTCCCACGGCGGAGAGAGCATGTGGCGGTCCTTGCTGCTCTGGACGAGGCGGAGGACCAGGTCTCCAACGTTGAAGGCCCGATCCCGCACTCGTTGGCTGTGGTACCGGCGTAACGCTTGCTGGTACTTGGCCGAGCGGAGGAGGGCAACGTCGCGCGCTTCATCCAGCTGGTCCATGGTGTCCTCGAGGAACGCTTCGGCTCCCTGTTCGTCGTACGCCCTGACTCTAGGCGCTCCATAGTCGAGGTCGGTCAGGAGGACAGCCTCGGAACTGTAGACCATGAAGAATGGCGTGTAGCCAGTGGCCCGGCTAGGGGTCGTCCTTAGGCTCTAGAGCACCGCGAGAAGCTCGGCGACCCATCGTCCGCTAAACTTGTTCAACCGGTTGAAGATCCTAGGCTTGAGGTCCTATAGAACCATACCATTTGCGAGCTCAAGTCGACGGCGACTAGCCAGCGGCCAAGGTATGACAGGGCTTAATTAAACTTGCCTCCCAAACTCGATGCTTTGTCAGGGTGCCGAAGCAAGCGCGCCACGGCCGCTGCTCTCACGCAACTAACCAAACCTAAAAGTAGTATACAAGAGATGCGCATGCATCGACGATAATTTTTCCCGTAATCCGCATTAACTAAGTGTACCTCCGCTCAAAACAATGGGGAGAAAATCCCCACCCCACGGCGACAAGAAGACGAGACGAAACAGGCGGCAGGGGCAAAGTGCGACCAAGCCACTCGAGGTGAAGGTGAGCGCCTTTGTGGGACGAGGCGCCCGCCGGCGACGGCAATCGTCGAGGACAGGAAATGCCGTATACTCACTCACCATCGCCATAGCGTCACCACATAGCAGCAGCCACAGGCCCACAAAGAGAAAAAGACACAATGCGGCAGCCATGCAATGGTGGGTGGATAAATGACGGCCGAGCTGATTGCTACTAATTCCGGACCGCCGTGGTCTCATCTTGAACAAGACAGCGTCGGTTGGTCCTGTCGATGATTGGCATTTCTCAAAGTACCCTAGGTTCTAATCCTACTCTAACATGACAATTTTAAGAATGTAAAGACATAAAATGAATTGCTCAAATATAAATGTTTAAAGTAAGGAGAGGGAAAGGAACACAATGATGTTTTGCCGAGGTATCGGAGAGTCACCACTCCCCACTAGTTCTCATTGGAGCACCCGCGTAAGGGTGTAGCTCCCCCTTGATCCGCGCAAGGATCAAGTGCTCTTTACGGGCTGATTCTTCGACACTTTGTCGCGGTGAATAGCCCACAACCGCTCACAACTTGAGTTGGGTCATCCACAAGCTCCGCCGGATGATCACCAAACTTTCAATCACCATCGAGCCGTCTAGGTGATGGTGATCATCAAGAGTAACAAGCACAAACTCTCACTTGACCATAACAAGTCTAATGAGAAGGGTGGATGCACCCTTGCTACTCTCCTTGCACTAATGAGGACCTTAATCTTGGATTCTCAAATCTCAATCACCTCACTAAGTTCTTGCTCTTCTTTGCACTCTCATGGGTGTTTCTCAGCTGAACAAATGGGCAAGAGCCCTCCCATGGACGAGTGGAGTAAGTATTTGTACCCTCTCATTCAAAACATAACGTCTGGAGGCTGAGTCAGCATTCTGTGGGGTGACCGGACGCTCCGGTCAGGGTGACCGGACGCTCCGATCAGTTATACCCGCAAAGAGCCGTTATGCTCTGACTGGACTCTGACCAGCATCCGATCAGCACTGACCAGACGTGTCCGGTCAAGAAAAACGCTTTTTGGAACCTTACTAATGTTGACCGGACGCTGGAACTCAGAGTCCGGTCACTTCGCTGTTCAGCGTCCGGTCGGTTACCGAATCCTGACCAGCGTCGGGTCAGCACTGACTGGACGCGTCCGGTCAAGAAAATCCCTCTCTGGAACTTCTCTGGAGTTGACTGGACGCTGGCACCTAGCGTCCGGTCCACCTCCACTCATCGTCCGGTCTGTACTAGATGACTGCAGTTGATCAAATGAACTGACCGGACTCACCCTCCAGCATCCGGTCACAACCAGACCAGCGTCCGGTCAATCATTTTACCCTCCATTCACTTCTAACTCAAAATTCTATGTGAATGAAGTTTACTCCAATTGATCTTAGGGCTACTCATGAGCTACCTAGTGCTAGGTTTGACAAGTGTGCACCACACCTAACCCACTAGACTCACCTAGGTCAAGCTACTAGTCTATATCTCCCTTAATAGTACGGCCAAAGGAAAAATAAAATCCTAAACTACTCTAAGTGTCTCTTCAACACCAAACGACACTTAGAACTAGTCCGTCCTTAACCTTGTCGTCCATTCTTTGAAAACCGAAACGATTTCCATTGACGGGGGCACGCCAACCATGATTGCCCAGTCAATTGCCACTGCCATGACCTAACTCAAATTGCCTCTGCAAAACACACGTTAGTCATAGTAATCTCGTGTCATCATTAATCACCGAAACACAACTAGGGGCCTAAATGCTTTCAATCTCCCCTTTTTTGGTGATCGATGACAACACAACCTCGAGTATGTAGAAGAGATTAGTGAGGTTTTCAACATGCTTGGTTCATATAAGCTTTTGACAATAAGAGCAAAAGGGTTAGACATGCTTATATGACCCAAGCCAACATGGTGTACTCAATAGATATGAATTAAGCATGAGTACATAAAGTAAAGCTCATTTGAATCGGAGTAAAACACGGAAGCAAAGCAAATGATCATAACCAAGTGACATGACATATATAAAGATATCAAATGTAGAGAGCACACATGTCACATAAGTCTCACCATCACAGGTATGTAATGCAATACATGAAAGAAAACGTGAATGCACAAAGTATCACACATAAAGAAACGAATCACATGCTCCCCCTAGATCTAATATACTCAGCTCCCTCCCCCCGTTTGGCATCAAGCACCAAAACCTAAGGGTCGGACGGTGGGATAGGAGCAGACGAGTCGGGCGCTGAGGTGCGGTGAGAAATCTGGAACTGAGCAGCATTTTCCTCGGACCCTGAACTCTGAGCGGTCTGGCCCTCTGTCGCTGGAAGTGAAGGTGAAGCAGTCTGGGTCTGCTCACTAACTTGTGCGGTCTGTGACTCTGAAAGTATCACTGTAGAAAGCGGAGCCACATCTGCCACTGTCGCTGTGACTGTCTGAGGTGACTGCGACAAGTGAAGCAGGAGGCGCGTATGAGGAAAGCGTGTCCATAGTGACTTGGCATATTTGATTCCAGTAAGTTTTCATTTATGTATCTGTCATGTAGGCCTAGGCGGCCAGGGAGTGTATCGGCATATAACGTGCCCGAATCCTGTATCAAGAACTCATTCAGACAATTGCTAAGGCAAACGTTCAGGAAAAGGCTGTCCTAACTGGCGTTCTCATCCGTTCCCTGTACTCGCTTGAGCACTCAAGTCGACGGCCAAGGGTATGACAGGGCTTAATTAAACTTGCCTCCCAAACTCGATGCTTTGTCAGGGTGCCGAAGCAAGCGCGCCCCACGGCTGCTCTGCCCTGCAACTAACCAAACCTAAAAGCTGTACGTATACAAGAGATGCGCATGCGTCAGACGATAATTTTTCCTGCGTAATCCCGCATTAACTAACTGTACCTCCGCTCAAAACAATGGGGAGAAAATCCCCACCCCATGGCGACAAGACGAGGCGAACAGGGCGGCAGGAGCAGGTGCGACCAAGCCACTGAGGTGAAGGTGAGCGCACTGCGGGACGAGGCGCCGGCCGGTGACGGCAATCGTCAGGGACAGGGAAATGCCGTGCACTCACTCGCCATCGCCTGCGCGTCAGCACATAGCAGCAGCCACAGGCCCACAGCAGAAAAAGCACATCGCGGCAGCCACAGCAGGTGCCTGACAGCGACGGCCGAGCTGATTGCTACTTAACTCCGGACCTGTCGATGATTGGCATTTTCCAAAGGATATCATCCTTGTTCAAGCCGGCCACCGTCTCATCTGGTCATCTGTGGCGTCGAGTCTGGCCGCGCGGGTCGCAAGGTGGTTGTTGGGGTTGGTAAAATTAGTAAAACGGTACTGCAGTGGTTAGCAGCACTCTATTTCTTCGCAAAAAAAAAAAAAAAAAACAATCTCAGTCCCACTTTTGTTCACCCTATTTCTTTGCAAAGAAACAATCTCAGTCTGAACATGCTGCGGCTGCTAGACGACGATGGCAGCAGCAGCAGCTTCCTTGGGTATGTTGCAAGCAACAAGCTACCACATTTGATTAGTATTGGTCTTAGGATAAAGTATGTTTCATTTTCGTATCGTTGGCCGCTGGTCAAGCTTCGCAAGCAAACCCGTGGCAGTTGGAACGGCCGGTGCACCGTCAGTTTGTTCACTTTTGATGGCAGTAAGATCGGACTCCTCCAGTTCAGCCTGGAACCCTGGGAAAACAAGAGAAGTGTCCCGGTGTTCCCCCCAATTTTTCTTCTCCGAACTTTGCAGCGAAGGAATGGAAGGAAGACTCCTCCGGTTCAGCCTTGAACCCTGGGAAAACAAGAGAAGTCTCCTGGCGTTGCTCCAGTTTTTCTTCTCTGAACTTTGCAGCAAAGGAATGGAAGGATATTCCTGGTTGAAGGAGTCATCGCGCTGATCTACCGTTTTTCTTCTCCCATCACTTTGGACATCAATCTCACGCATCCTCGGTGCAAAGAGGATCAATGCAGACAGAGACAGCAGACAGCTAGCCTCTGGGCAAGCAGGGTATTATAAATGTATGTATCACTGCCTATCCGTTTTGTTTAGTAAACCAATTCAACAAACTGCATTATTCGCATGAAAAATCCTCAACTTGGTCTGTTTGTGATCATCACTAATAATAATAATATATATATATATATATATATATATATATATATATATATATATATATATATATATATATATATATATATATATATATATATATGTGTGTGTGTGTGTGTGTGTGTGTGTGTGTTAGATTGATCTCTAATCCTAAGCTGGGCCCAACGGCCCAGTTGGACCTTTCATCCGCGCCCTGATCGGGGGCGCCCAGCCTATTATGGCTGGAGGGCCCCTGTCACACTGCGCAATAAATAGAGGTGGGGCCGGCGGCTCTGAGTACGAGGTTCGCCTAAGCCGAGCTGTCCACCGAAATCCCTAATCCGATCTAGAGGGTGCGCAGCCAGTGACGGGAAGCTCCTCTGCCTCGCCGCCACCGAACTGCGCCACCGGACTGCGTCACCGGACTCCACTGTCTTCACCGACCGTCGCGAAAGGGAGCAGGAAATTAAACGCGACGACGAAACGGAGGCCGATGACCAACGAAACTGGAAGCGGTGGCCCGTCGTCCCACGACCCACGGGGCACGGACGCCAAATAATCAACGCCGCGCCGTGCCCACGCTGCATAAACAACTCTATCCCTACGCTCCCCCCACGTCTTGCTTGCTTGTCCTCGCACGTTCTTCTTTTCCTACCCCGTCGTCGCCTTCTTTCCCGGTGGTTCCTTCCAGAGCTCCAGTAGTCTCCGGTCCCTGCCTATAAGTACGGGCTCACAGTGTGCTCCCATTTCATCACGACACAACAACACTACTCATCGCTCATCAACGTGCAGATTAAGGAAGCAGCAGGCCGCCCACTCACTGACCGCGGTCATGGCGAGTATCCAGCTCTACGTCGCCGCGGCCTGCGCCGTCGTATTCGCGCTGGCCGCCCCGGCTCTCGGCGGCGACCCCGACATGCTCCAGGACGTCTGCGTCGCTGACTACGCCTCCCGTGAGTAAAAACGAAACCTGTCGTCGGTCTTCTCAAGTCGTTTCTTTCCACTTCTGACCCATGCGTGCGTGCGTCCACCGTGCAGCGGTCAAGCTGAATGGGTTCCCGTGCAAGACGAACATCTCGGCGGACGACTTCTTCTTCGACGGGCTGAGGAAGCCCGGCAACACCAGCAACGCGGCGGGCTCCCTGGTGACGGCGGCCAACGTGGAGAAGTTCCCGGGCGTCAACACGCTGGGCGTCTCCATCGCGCGCATCGACTACGCTCCGGGCGGCCAGAACCCGCCGCACACGCACCCGCGCGCCACCGAGATCATCTTCGTCCTCGAGGGCACGCTCGAGGTCGGCTTCATCACCACCGCCAACAAGCTCTTCACCAAGACCCTCACCACGGGGGACGTCTTCGTCTTCCCGCGCGGCCTCGTCCACTTCCAGCAGAACAGGGGGTACGGCCCCGCCGCCGTCGTCGCCGGCTTCAACAGCCAGCTCCAGGGCACGCAGCAAATCGCCATGACGCTCTTCGGCGCCACGCCGCCCGTGCCCACCGACATCCTCGCCAAGGCCTTCCAGATCGGCAACGGGGAGGTGGAGCACATCAAGGCAAACTTCGCGCCCAAGTAGAATACCAGGCAGCGTCTTCGTCTTCCAATATATGTCTGCATTCGTTGGTTTCTCAATAAATCCCGCGGTGCCTGCCGTTAGTGATCGGAGTGTGCAGTTCGATTTGTTCATCTTCGGTTTGGTTCGAGACATTGCTGACCACGCTTGTTGCTGCTAATTTGTGTGGAGCAATTGCTTGTCCTCCTATAAATAAGATAATCAGTTTTATTTATGGCTTGCGTTGCTTTGACTTGGTTCTTGTTAACCGTGTCCGACAAAATGACAAATCATGAGATGATGAATAGCGCTTAATCTGTGCTTGCAAATTGTTTGAGAGATTAATAACAATGATTATTGGACGCCTTTGGCTGTCCTTGTTCCACAACTGCAGTTTCAGTCGTCAGGCCATAAAGTCAACGGTTGACAAGATCGAGGTTCTACCGTTCTAGCGGCGGGGATCTGATTTTTTTTATTTTTTTTGTTGGGTGGGGGGCGGGGATGGGAAGTTCTATCCAGTCCAACAATGGAAAACATATTTGAACTTAAGAAAAGACAAATTTTGTAAGACCAATAACTAGTCAAATTATATACTTCTATTCAAAGTGATTTTAAGATGAAGTAGCTTTTGTAGTAATAGACAGCATTGCGAGGTAAATTTAAAATCAAAATATACTTTGAAGGACCGTTTTTGCTGCTAAATTACACAATACATCGATGGATGAGGAGTACTGGCCTATTGGGAGTCTTCCAATGTGCCCTTGATAGTAGGAACTAAACACAATTTACACACACACACACACCAGTTATTTAATAATTCAGTAGTTATTTTACTAATCTTGTTTCTAATTGTGTGTAAGGACCATTTCTGATGTGTCATAGCAACTGAACATAACATAGGGTGCAGCTAATATGATTGCAATTTATTTGAGAAATTAACAACTATTTGTTGCTAGCTATATATAGTAGTATTTGGGATTAACACTACCGGAAACAGGTGATTTGTCGAGTGCCAAAATATTTGCCGAGTGCATTCCATCGGACACTCGGCAAAAAAGTTGTTTGCCGAGTGCTGCAGAAACCGCACTCGGCAAAATAATGGCACTCAACATACCAAACTCTTTGCCGAGTGCTGAAAAAAAACCACTCGACAAACTAGAAAAAACACTCGACAAAAAACAGGGACACGGCAAAAAACCATGCGTCGACATCCGCCGCTTAGTGTGCTGCCGTTAGAAGTTTGCCGAGTGTTAATTAGTGGCACTTTTCGGCAAAGAAGTAAGTTTGCTTAGTGTTTTCCTTTACCACTTACTCGGCAAAATAATTTTGCCAAGTGTTTTTTTTGCACTCGGTAAATAAGTTTTTTTTCTCTTCTGACCTTGAAAGTTTTTCTACTCTCCACATACAACATGTGGTACTCCATGTTAAGATTTGGTATATTTCTGGATCTGTTTGCTATATTTAATTAATTTATTGAATTTCAAGGATTTTTTTGTATAAGTCAAATTTGAACTGCAAGTGATTCAAATAATAGAATAAAATGAGTAGAAAAATGATATTCATGTTATTGAGTCCGGTGTGAGGCCTTACCTGGGAAATGAAAAGAAATTTCGAAGATCTTGTTCAAGAAACACGACCACGAACGTGTGGCCGAATGGTTTTTAAATTCTAAAAAAAGCAAACGAAGTTTGAAAATCTTGAGATTTGTCAAGATCTCATGATATCATACGTGGAGGCCATGGTAAAAATTGAGAAGGTTTCACACAATCTGTCATGGACGATGTTTACAAACCGAAGTATCTCAGAAGAAGAATCGTAGCGTTGATAAGGATTCGGTAGGATTTAGAGTCAAAGTGACGATCGAATTAGGGTTTGACTTCAACACTTTTTGTATACGCAATAGAGAACATAGATTGATTCATGTGAAATTTTGGTAATTTTTTGGATCTGTTTGATAATTTTAATTTATTAAGTGCAATTATAGGATTTTAATTGATATAGATTGAATTTGAGCTATAACTGCATGAAATAATAAGTTTTTTTCTCTTCTGACCTTGAAACTTTTTTTACTCTCCACATACAACATGTAGTAGTCCATGTTAAGATTTGGTATATTTCTGGATCTGTTTGATATATTTAATTAATTTCTTAAATTTCATGGAATTTTTTTGTATAAGTCAAATTTAAACTATAAGTGATTCAAATAATAGAATAAAATGAGTAGAAAAATGATATTCATGTTATTGAGTCCGGTATGAGGCCTTATCCGGGAAATGAAAAGAAAATTTGAACTTCTTGTTCAAGAAACACGACCACGTACTTGTTGCCGAATGGTTTTTAAATTCTAAAAAAGCAAACGAAGTCTAAAAAATATGAGATTTGTGAAGATCTTATGATATCATACATGGAGGCCATGGTAAAAAATTGAGAAGGTTTCGCACAATCTATCACGTATGATGTTTACAAACCGAATTATCTCAGAAAAAGAATCGTAGCGTTGAGAATGATTCGGTAGGATCTGAAGTCAAAGTGACGGTCGAATTGGTGTTTGACTTCAACTCTTTTTGTATAGGCAAAAGAGAACATAGATTGATTCATGTGAAATTTAGGTAATTTTTTGGATTCGTTTGATAATTTTAATTTATTAAGTGCAATTATAGGATTTTAATTGATATAGATTGAATTTGAGCTATAACTGCATGAAATAATAAGTTTTTTTCTCTTCTTACCTTGAAACTTTTTCTACTCTCCACATACAACATGTGGTACTCCATGTTAAGATTTAATATATTTCTAAATCTGTTTGCTATATTTAATTAATTTATTGAATTTTAAGGAATTTTTTGGTATAAGTCAAATTTGAACTACAAGTGATTCAAATAATAGAATAAAATGAGTAGAAAAATGATATTCATGTTATTGAGTCTGGTGTGAGGTCTTACCCGGGAAATAAAAAGAAATTTCGAACATCTTGTTTAGGAAACACGACCACAAACGTGTGGCCGAATGGTTTTTAAATTCTAAAAAAGCAAACGAAGTCTTAAAATCATGAGATTTGTTAAGATATCATGATATCATACGTGGAGGCTGTGGTAAAAAAATAAGAAGGTTTTGCACAATCTGTCATGTACGATATTTACATACCAAAGTATCTCAAAAGAAGAATCGTAGCGTTGGATTTGGAGTCAAAGTGACGGTCGAATTGGGGTTTGACTTCAAAACTCTTTTGTATAGGCAATAGAGAACAAAGATTGATTCATGTGAAATTTTGGTAATTTTTTGATCCATTTGATAATTTTAATTTATTAAGTGCAATTATAGAATTTTAATTGATATAGATTGAATTTGAGCTATAACTGCATAAAATAATCAAATAATATTCCTAGAAAAATCAAATATATATTATTCAGTGAATTTGATAAGGTATTTTCAAAGTACATGGAAACAAATTGAGGAAAACACGTTATGGAAAAGGAGGAAAATAAAAAAAAACGTTTGCCGAGTGCCTATGATCTGACACTCGGCAAAACTGGGGTTTGCTGAGTGACAGACCTAGAACACTCTGAAAGGATCAAGATGCCCAAGAAGTGAGGGTGAATTGGGCTAATTCTAAAATTCTTTGCAATAATTAAACCCTACACTTAGCCCACTTCACCTCTTGTGCCTAGAATGTGTTTCTATTGTTCTACCGCACAAAAGTTTTACACCCTAGGTTACAATCCTACTCTAGCATGGCAATTCTAAAAATGTAAAGACATGAAATGAATTGTTCAGATGTAAATGCTTAAAGTAAAGAGAGGGAAAGGAACGCGGCGATGTTTTGTTGGGGTATCAGAGAGTCACCACTCCCCACTAGTCCTCGTTGGAGCACCCGCGCAAGGGTGTAGCCCCCCCTTTATCCGTGCAAGGATCAAGTGCTCTCTACGGGCTGATTCTTCAACACTTCATTATGGTGAATCACCCACAACCGCTCACAACTTGAGTTGGGTCATCCACAAGCTCCATCGGATGATCACCAAACTTCCTATCACCACCAAGTCGTCTAGGTGATGGCGATCACCAAGAGTAACAAGCACAAACTCTTACTTGACCACAACAAGCCTAATGAGATGGGTGGATGCACACTTGCTACTCTCTTTGCACTAATGAGAACCTTAATCTTAGATTCTCAAATCTCAATCACCTCACTAGGCTCTTGCTCTCATTTGCATTCTCAAAGGTGTTTCTCAGCTAAACAATTAGGCAAGAGCCCTCCCATGGACGAGTGGAGTAACTATTTATACCCCCTTATTCAAAACATAACGTTTAGAGGCTGAGTCAGCATTCCGCGGGGTGACCGGACGCTCCGGTCAGTTATACCCGCAAAGAGCCGTTATGCTCTGACCAGACTCTGACCAGCGTTAGATCAGCACTGACTAGACACGTCCGGTCAAGAAAAATGCTCTTTGCAACCTTATAGATGTTGACCAGACGCTGGAACCCAGAGTCTAGTCACTTCGATGTTCAGCGTCCGTTCGGTTACTGGATCCTGACCAGCGTCCGGTCAGCACTGACCGGACTCGATCGGTCAAGAAAATCCCTCTCTAGAACCTCTTTGGAGTTGACTGGACGCTGGCACCCAGCGTCTGGTCCACCTCCACTCAGCATCCAGTCAGTACTAGATGACTGCAGTTGATCAAATGAACTGATCGGACTCACCCTCCAGTGTCCGGTCACAACCAGACCAGCGTCCGGTCAATCATTTGACCCTCCATTCACTTCTAACTCGAAATTCTATGTCAGTGAAGTTTGCTCCAATTGATCTTAGGCTACTCCTGAGCTACCTAGTGATAGGTTTGACAAGTGTGCACCACAACTAACCCACTAGACTCACCTAGATTAAGCTACTAGTCCATAGCCCCTTAATAGTACGGCCAAAGAAAAAACAAAGTTCTAAACTACTTTAAGTGTCTCTTCAACACCAAACGACACTTAGAACTAGTCCGTCCTTAACCTTGTCGTCCATCCTTTAAAAACCGAAATGATTTCCATCGACAGGGGCATGACATCCTTGATTGCCCAATCAATTGCCATTACCATGACCTAACTCAAATTGCCTCTGCAAAACACACGTTAGTCATAGTAATCTCGTGTCATCATTAATCATCGAAACCCAACTAGAGACCTAGATGCTTTCAATCTTTCCCTTTTTGGTGATTGATGACAACACAACCTCGAGTATGTAGAAGAGATTAGCGAGGTTTTCAACATGCATGGTTCAGATAAGCTTTTGACAATAAGAGCAAAAGGGTTAGACATGCTTATATGACCCAATCCAACATGGTGTACTCAATAGATATAAATTAAGCATGAGTACATAAAGTAAAGCTCATTTGAATCGGAGTAAAACACGGAAGCAAAGCAAATATGCATAACCAAGTGACATGACATATATAAAGATATCAAATGTAGAGACCACACATGTCACAAAAGTCTCACCATCACAAGTATGTAATACAATACATGAAAGAAAACGTGAATGCACAAAGTATCACACATAAAGAAATGAATCACATGCTCCCCCTAGATCACATGCTCCCCCTAGATCTAACATACTCGCTCTCTCTCCCCCTTTGGCGTCAAGTACCAAAACCTAAGGGTTGGACGGTGGGATAGGAGCACGAGTTAGTTAAGCGAGGTGCGGTGTGGTGAGAAATCTAGAATCGAGCAAAGATCATCCTCGGACCCTAAACTCTGAGCGGTCTGACCCTCTATCGCTGGAAGTCAAGGTGAAGTAGTCTAGGTCCTTTCGATGAATCAGTGCGGCTGTGACTCTGGAAGTATCACTGTAGGAAGCAGAGCCACATCTGCCTCTGTCGCTGTGACTGTCTAAGGTGGCTCGGATGATGCAATAGACGACGGAATCATCTCTGTAGTCCCAGTAATTGGAGCAACTATGGTAGGGATAGGAACTCATAACTCTGGAGGTGTAGGCTGCCCTGTAAGCTCACTGAAAGTAGCACCGAGACTCCTAGAGACTGGAGTGTCCGTCACTAGCACTGAAGAACTTTGAGTCAGAGTGAAGCCCATAATAATGGGAGTAAAGTGAGGACCACAGTACTATCCTTTGGTGAAGCAAACTGAGTAGCTGGTGGTCCCTGACTCTGAAGCCCACTGGGCTGTACAGCTGGAGTCACTAAAGTGATGGCAGGCTGGCCGATCTAAGGTGTAGACTATGGAGGAGCAGCCTCGATAGTAGAGAATACGTGCTGCATGAAACCAAGGAACTGTTGCTGGATCACGAGCTGCTTTGCTCTTGCATGGCCTCGCTTCACGCCTCTGAAACTCATCCTGGTGAGCCTGAACCTGAGCAAGTGCAGCTGCGGTCTCCTATGCCTGGCGTGCCTGGTCCTGCCTCATCCGCTCAAGTACAGCCTAGGAGTCTTGGAGTCCTGCTCATGTGGCTGTGGTGGAGCTGAGCTAGAGTTGATGATGACCTCTGAAGCCCTCTGCAAGTGTGTCCTCCATCTCTGAAAGTATCACATCCAAAATATCAAAGACTGACTGAGACACCAGGTGATATACTAGCCACAACTAAATGCAAGTCAAGCCCTCGCGGTAACCCATCCTCGGGAGCAGAGTCCTCCTCATAATAGCATCAAGAAGCTGAGCTGTAGGAGTAAGGTCACGTGGTGTCCTGCTCGACCCCTCGCCAAATGGCTCTGTGAAGCAAGGTCTGACAATATCTGTAGGTGGCACAGGTCTGCCATGAGGGCGTCTAGGAGGCTCTATCTGACCATAGCAAACCTCATGAAGGCGAATAGGTGACTCTGGAATCCTAAGAATCTCTCTGACCTTCGAGCTCTGGAGCCTGTAGTCATGGCCTCTGAATGCAAAGTGAATGAACCTGTGCCTCGGGTTAATCCAAAGAGAGGAGTAGAACTCACAGACCCAAGATGAAACAAATCGACCTGTTCGACCTAGAAGATCTATCAACCCTGGCAGATAAGAGAGGCGACGACCAATCTGCTCACCTGCAGCTACAACTAGAGACTTTATGGAGTAGACTCTCTGAGATCTCAAGGCAACTCCACTATTCAGATAAGCATTATAAAAATCCTCCTACAACACTGTATAGAAGTGCTCTAAAGCACGCTCATCCCACCTCAGCAGAAACTAGTCCTCAAACTGCACAAAGCGAAGCTGCTGCACCTGTCTGGCTGTGGCTGCCCTTAGGTCAAGGTGAACCACCGGAGGCAGACCCTATGGTCTGTGAGGTGGACGGGAGCCCCTCCTCTGTGTCTCAGGCCTCGGTGACACCTGAGTACGTGTGCGACCAGAGCGATGAAGCTGTGGCTGTGCTGCCTACTCTATCTCCTCAACCTGCTCTGTCTAGTGAGTACCCTCCAACTGCTTGGCTGGCTGTGTCTACTGCTCTGTCTTCTCCTGAGGCTGACTCTCCTCTAAAGAGACATGACATCCTCCTAGCATGATAGTCCTAGGTGGACTATCATGAAGAGTCTCAGTCCTCTCGACGGCAGTCCTATGTGCTGGTGACAACTGATCAGCAATGCGAACGCCACCCCTAGATCCATCTCTCTCCGCTCGCTCTGCGGTGGCTGCAACTACTGCTGCTCTCTTTGTCTCAGCATCAGCAAACTTGCGTTTCTTCATTGTGGTCTTTTTCGCCTTCCCCTTTTCCTGAGCAGTCAGGCGAGGTGGAGGCCTTGGATCCTCATCGCCGGGACCACCTCCAGTATTCTTGCAACGTGCCATTGTTGTAGCTGAAGAGAATTACTGCCACTAACAATACCAACTAACACTCACGAGGCTTGGCCTCAATATGTACTCGCGGGCTTGGCCCTGAGTTCACTGACAACTGCCAAAACAACCACAAGAGCACCGACTCGCTGCACGATAGAATAGATAGGATATAAAAATAATCACAATATTCATCTAGAGGTGTGAAACCCTATGGAGCAAGCAGTAGACAAGAAATTGAAGATGATGGCTTGCTACCTAATGAAATATGACGATCCGATGACCAATCAGCAGAGGAAAGGACCACGGGGCACCACCGGAATTGGCAATGTACGGCTAGAGTTAGGGTTCCGAAGCGAAGTGGTGCAATGCAGGCGCATGAGACAGTGGATGGCGCTGGTGCGCAGCGTGGAGCTTGACTGCAGGTGCTGTGACAATGCGGGAATGAGGCGTGGGTGCATGCGGCGAGGCTGAGCGAGCGTGGATGCGGCGGCGCGATAGCTGAGGCACGGGAGCGCGGGCACGGGTGAGATGGCGTGGCGGCATTACGGCGGGCGACGACGCGGGTGCTGCTAGGTCAAGGCGGTGCCCGGGTTAGGGCATGAGCAGGAGAGGTGCGGCGTACAGCGTCGGGGATATATATGGTGACCCCCCGTGTCAGATAAGAAAAGGAAAGAAATCTAGATCCACTCGATTTCCACTGACCAGACGCACCAGTGGCAATGACCGGACGCTGCCACCCGGAGTCCGGTCGACAACAGAGAGGTCCAAAACCCCTCAAGTCACAACCGGATGCATCCAGTCCCATGTGATCGGACGCACGTAGAGTCCGGTCGACCCTGACAACTTCTTCCTCATTTGACCGGACGCAGGGATACCTTCACACCGGACGTAGAATGAATACTATGCAGCATCCGGTCACTCCTATGCAGCATTGGTTCACCTCCTGTGAACTGACCGGACGCTAGAAGCAGAGTCAGGTGCAGCGTTCGGTCACCGTTTTTCAGCGAATCTTCAAAGTTCCTTCACGCTGCTTGTTCCTAATCAAGTCCTAATTTCAATAGGACCTAAATTGACACCAATTGGGACTGATGTGAGTGACCTCTCTCAAACCCTCAATTTTTTCAAAATATTTTGCCTTAGGCTATAATTCTTTTTAAGAAAATATGCAATAAAAGAGGCAAGGAGCAACATGTGGTCACACAATAGGGTTTTATGATCAATGGAAGCTTCAAATGCTCTCTCTATTTATGGACAACCACAACGGGTGCTCAAAAGATAACCGAAAAGAAACGACAAAGCAACACTCATGCATATGCAATGCAATACTTGAAAGTAATTCTAGTTGCTTGTCAAGTTTGATCCAAGGTTAAGCTTCTTCACACGCTTTTCGGTGGTTATCTTAACCATGTTAAACAAGCCCTAAGTGCATTGCTAAAAATTAAACATGTTGTATATTACAATGCAATGCAAGGGACAACACAAGCTCATTTTCTAGTGAAGTTACTAAAATCAAGCACATTGAGCTCATTCCTCAATCGACAAATTGTAGCCTCATCTAGCGGTTTAGTGAAGATATTTGCCAATTGATCCTCGGTCCTTACACCTTCTAGTGATATACCATTTTTAGCAACATGATCTCTAAGAAAGTGATGGCGGATATCTATGTTCTTGGTGCGAGAGTATTGAACTGGATTATTAGCAAGCTTTACCGCGCTTTCATTATCACACAAAAGTGGTATCTTTTCTAGAACTACACCATAGTCTAGCAAAGTTTGCTTCAAGTAAAGAATTTGTGCACAACAAGCATCCGCAGCAATGTATTCCGCTTCGGCTGTGGATAAAGCCACACTATTTTGCTTCATAGAAGACCAAGACACTAGTGATCTACCAAGCAAATGGCACCCTCTGGATGTGTTTTTTCTATCAATTTTGCAACCGGCATAATCCGAATCAGAATAGCCAACTAGTTGAAATCTAGCTCCTTTGGGATACCAAAGACCAGTGCTTGGTGTGTGCTTAAGGTACCTAAGAATTCTTTTAATGGCAACTAAATGAGCTTTCTTAGGATTAGCTTGAAATCTAGCACACATACACACACTAAACATGATGTTGGGCCTATATGCGGTCAAATATAACAAGCTACCAATCACAGAGCGGTAGAGAGTATGATCAACCATTTTACCTCCCTCATCTAGATTGAGATATCCAATTGATGGCATAGGTATCTTGATTGGCTTACATTCATCCATTTTGAATCTCTTGAGAAGGTCCTTTGTATACTTTTCTTGAGAGATAAAAATCCCTTCTCTCATTTGCTTGACTTGAAAACCAAGAAAGAATGTAAGCTCTCCAATCATCGACATCTCAAACTCCTTCGACATCAATTCACCAAACTCTTTGCAATAATCTTTGTTTGATGAGCCAAATATGATATCATCAACATATACTTGACAAATGAAGATCTCTCCATTAAGCTTCTTGGTGAATAGTGTGGTGTCGACCTTTCCAATGGTGAAGCCCTTCTCAATGAGGAAATCCCGAAGACATTCATACCAAGCTCTTGGGGATTGCTTGAGCCCATATAGCGCCTTGGACAACCTATAAACATGATTACGATATCTAGGGTCTTCAAACCCGGAAGGTTGATCAACATAGACTAGTTTATTTATGGAGGCACTTAAAAATGTACTTTTAACATCCATTTGATATAGTTTCATTTCATGATGCGATGCATATGCAAGGAGGATACGAATGGCTTCAAGTCTTGCAACCGGTGCAAAGGCCTCTCCAAAATCCAACCCTTCAACTTGAGAGAACCCATTTGCAACTAGTCTTGCCTTGTTCCTCACAACGATGCCATGATCATCTTGCTTATTGCGGAACACCCACTTTGTTCTAATGACTCTTGCACCATGTGGTCGCTCTTCAAGAGTCCAAACTTCATTGTGGGTAAAGTTATTCAACTCTTCATGTATGACATTTATCCAATCCGAATCTTGAAGAGCTTCTTCTATATTCTTAGGTTCAACGCAAGAGACAAAAGAGTGATGTTCAATAAATGAAACAAGTTTTTTAGAACAAGTCATTACATCCTTTGAAGGACTCCCTATGATGAGATCTTGTGGATGTGTTTGTAGTAGGGGTGAATTTCTTCTATCAACCACTTGAGGAGAAGGTTGTGGAGCATCAATATCTTGAGCTTGTGCCACCATTTGATCATGAGAGACATGAGTATCTTCATTTTCTACTCTCCTATCTTTATCACCATCTTGTGGTACATTTGATGAAGAAGGTGGATCAATCACTTGTACATCATCTTCATCATCTTTGGGCTTAATGTCTCCAACCAGAATGTTCTTCATAGCCTCCCTTAAGGTTCATCACCTACATCATTAAGATTCTCATGTGCTCCTTGGGAGCTGTTAGATTCATCAAATTTCACATCATAAGTTTCTTCAACTAAGCCGGTGGCATGATTAAATACTCGATATGCTTTGGACTTTGATAAGTAACCAACAAAAAAGCCAATATCACAACGTCTTTGAAACTTACCTAGGTGTTGCTACTTCTTGTAGATATAGCATTTGCAACCAAACACCTGGAAGAAAGATACGTCCTGCTTCTTCCCATTGAGCAACTCATAAGGTGTCTTGCCAAGAAACTTTTGAAGAAATAGGCGGTTGGATGCATAACATGCGGTGTTGATAGCTTCCGCCCATAGAGCTTCGAGTGTATTGTACTCATCAAGCATTGTTCTTGCAAGTGTGATAAGCGTCCGGTTCTTTCTCTCTACTACACCATTTTGTTGAGGAGTATATGTTGCGGAGACCTCATGCTTGATTTCAACTTCATCACAATATGCTTCATTGTTCGTGTTGTCAAATTCTTTTCCATTGTCACCTCTTATTTTCTTGAGCTTCACTTCAAATTTATTTTGTGCTCTCTTGGCAAACTTCTTGAAACATGATGCAACTTCGGTCTTGTCACGAAGGAAGAATACCCAAGTATATCTAGAGTAGTCATCAACTATCACAAGACAATAGAGATTTTCTCCCAAACTCTTGTAAGTTGTTGGTCCAAATAGGTCCATGTGAAGGAGCTCTAGCACTCTTGTTGTTGACATGTAAGCTTTTATAGGATGAGTGTTTGCAACTTACTTGCCGGCTTGACTTGCACTACAAAGCTTGTTCTTCTCAAATTTCACATCCTTCAAACCTCTCAGCAATTCATTCTTCATGAGCTTCTTGAGTGAGCTCATCTCAACATGTGTAAGTCTTCTATGCCATAGCCACCCAAGTGATATTTTGGTGAATAGACATGTCTTCAAGTTTACATCTTCGGATGTAAAATCCACTAGATATAGGTTGTTGTATCTAAATCCCTTGAATATGACTTGATCATCATCTTTCTTTGATACAACCACTTCCTTCTCGGTAAACAAGCATTGAAAGCCAAGATCACATAATTGACCAACGGATAGCAAGTTGAAGATAAAAGAAGCAACATATAGCACATTTGATATTGAATGATCATTTGATATTGCAACTTTGCCCAATCCTTAAAATTTGCCCTTTGAGTTGTCACCAAAAATAATCCTTTCTTGACCATCTACTTCTTCATCTAGTGAGATAAACATACGAGGATCACTGGTCATATGTTGAGTGCAACCACTATCAATAACCCAATGACTTCTACCGGTCTTGTAGTTCACCTACACACAAGAGATCAAGCTTGATATTTAGGGACCAAAACTTGAAGAGGGCCCTTGACTTTCTCAACTAGTGACTTTGCAAACTAAACTTTCTTAGTCCTATTCTTATTGGGAGGACCTAAGAACATGACTTTTATTTTTCCACTAGAATCATTTCTAAGCATGTAATGAGCATTGAAAGCAAAGGGTCTAGCATGCTTGGGCAAGGGTTATGGTGGTGGAGTTTGACACTCATGGGCAAAGTGACCTTTTTGTCCACATTCAACACATCTCTTTGGCTTAGGCTTTGACTTGTGTTGTTGTTGTTAACGTTGAGCTTGAGCTTTCTTCTCTTGATGTGCCAAGTACGCAATGCCACTTCTATCCATCTTCATTACGTTGTTCATGAGTAGCTCACTTTGGAGATATTGGCCTCTTGTGAACTTGCTCAAGCCGGTCTTGAGATGTTCTTTTTTAACTTGAGCCTCTTGTTCTTTTCTTTGAGTTCATCATAATTTTTCTCCATCTTGAGTCTCTTGTTATCTTCTTTGAGCTTCTCATTCTTAAGAGCTATATCACAATCATGGTTAAGGTTCTCTATCACAATTGTGTTGATGGTTGATAGCTTTTCAAGATCTTTCTTGACCATCTCATTCTTATTCTTGATCTTGACATACTCATCATAGTTGTCGGACTCAACCACTTTCTTGCCTTTGCTACTAGAACCTTTCTCAATGCTCTCAATAATCAAGTCATCACATGATATAGCTATATCAATCTTAAAAACATGGTTAGTAGCATCATGTGACTCATTGGATAATAACTCATAAGAAACAACAAGATTATTATGATTAATCTTGAGATTTGTGTACTCTTCTTTTAGCATATTATAGCTAGTGGTGAGCTCATTATGTATCCCCTCAAGTTTATCATGTTTTTCTTTAAGCTCATTTTTAGAGGATTTGAGCTCCTTGAGTTTAGATGATATAGTTTTAGATTCTTCTCTAAGCTCAACACTAGCTTTTTCCGTTATGTCATATTTAGCTAAGAGTGAGTCATTCTCAAGTTCTAGCTTTTCATTTTTAGCTCTTGTCTTTCTAATGATTTTAATATATTGGTTTAGCAACTTGACAAAGATCGTCATAAGAAGGTGATTCAAATTCATCATCACTATCACTATCATCATTGCTAGCATGATCGTCACCACTACTATCATCATAATTTTGTACCTTTCGTTCACCCTTGGCCATAAGACATAGGTGTGTAGAGGATAATGGCGGTGGTGTTGGTGAAGATAGTGAAGAATCAATTACAATAGCGGCCATGTTCGCGTTCTCACTTTCATCATCGGATAAGCAACTTGATGAATCAATATCCGTGAGCCAATCACCAACGATGTATGCCTTGCCATTCTTCTTCTTCTTGCTATCCTTCTTCTTGTATGGCTTGTTTTTCTTCTTCTCATCATCATCTTCATCACTTGAGTCATCTTTCTTGCCCTTGCACTTCTTCTTGTACTTGTCTTTGTTGGGCTTGGGGCATTGATGAGCTAGATGACCAAGTTCTCCACAATTATAACAATTCATCTAGTAGTATCCGT
Source organism: Miscanthus lutarioriparius (assembly GCA_904845875.1). Classification (NCBI taxonomy): domain Eukaryota; kingdom Viridiplantae; phylum Streptophyta; class Magnoliopsida; order Poales; family Poaceae; genus Miscanthus; species Miscanthus lutarioriparius. The sequence continues at coordinate 79,754,228 of CAJGYO010000006.1, forward strand.
GTGATGTTCTTTTTTACTTTTATCTATTATGGGCCTTTTCCCTTTGTATTATTTATATTTTCCCTTATGTTTTGTTCTATCTTTTTATTAACTTTGACTTTCTATTTAAGTTTTTTCTAAATATTACATAGATTTGTAATTTTTTTTTGTTGGGGATTCAACCTTAGGCAACGCAGTTCCCGAAGCCAACTGAATTTTTTTTACTAGTGAAATACTTCAATCTTTGAGTTATTCTTGTTAAATAGGAACAACTTCGTTCGAAGCATCATTTGTGGGATCTTCGGGAGAGTATGACAAAGCAGAAGCAAAGCCGAAGGCAGTTGACCGTGCAGTATACTTCTTGTAGAAGTGAAGGATGTTGATCCACTTAATCAGTCTGTTCACTTGTTGGTTTTAATCAAGGCGTATCAGCCAGTCAACAGTATTTTTCTCTCTCAACAAATCAGCCATACAAACTAGCATAATCGGCTTGTCGAACCAGCGAACAGACTGAATGTGTAGAAGCGAAGCTAAAGGCAGACAGGAAACGCAGTGATCTGCAGTTCAACGTGGGACATCAAGTCCTCCTCAAGCTGCAACCATACACACAATCAACAATGGCTAGCAGACCATCTGTATAAATACTTTGGCCCATACAAAGTGCTGGAGTGCGTTGACTCAGTAGCCTCACCTTGACCTGCCAGAGGGCACTATGAGTCTGTTCGTTTGGCTGTGGCTTGTCATAAACGATCATAAATTTCTAGTTGGAACAGTATTTTTCTCTTACACAAATCAGCCAACAGTACTTCTTCTGAACCAGCAACGATATGAACTGGCCAACCGAACAGGCAGCATGTATTTCACATTTCACAACTAAAACTATTTGTTTTAGATTACACACCGGTCTACAGCTCTCTACTATTTACAACTGAACTCTGGAGGCGGCGGCAACAACACCACAGGCTATCATCGACCGACGCCTCGTCAGGCAAGGTGCTCAACCAAGCACTTTCCAGAGGCTCAAGCTTCATCTTCGGCGGGGAGGTGTCATGGGTGACTACGACAAGTGAAGCAGGAGGCGCATATGAGGAAAGCGTGTCCATAGTGACTTGCATATTTGCTTCCAGTACGTTTTCATTTATGTATCTGGCTCCGTTCGCTTCGCTGAAAAAAAAATCCAAACACTGTTTCGACTGATTTGTTATGAGAAAAAAAATACTAAAAGATTATAAAAGCGAACATGGCAAGTGAGTGTATCGGCATATAACGTGCCCGAATCCTGTATCAAGAATTCATTCAGACAATTGCTAAGACAAACGTTCAGGAAAAGGCTGTCCTAACTGGCGTTCTCATCCGTTCCCTGTACTCGCTTGAGCACTCAAGTCGACGGCCAAGGGTATGACAGGGCTTAATTAAACTTGCCTCCCAAACTCGATGCTTTGTCAGGGTGCCGAAGCAAGCGCGCCCCACGGCTGCTCTGCCTTGCAACTAACCAAACCTAAAAGCTGTATACAAGAGATGCGCATGCGTCAGAAGATAATTTTTCCTGCGTAATCCCGCATTAACTAACTGTACCTCCACTCAAGACAATGGGGAGAAAATCCCCACCCCACGGCGACAAGACGATGCGAACAGGGCGGCAGGAGCAGGGGCGACCAAGCCTCTGTGGTGAAGGTGAGCGCACTGCGGGACGAGGCGCCGGCCGGCGACGGCAATCGTCAGGGACAGGGAAATGCCGTGCACTTACTCGCCATCGCCTGCGCGTCAGCACATAGCAGCAGCCACAGGCCCACAGCAGAAAAAGCACATCGCGGCAGCCACAGCAGGTGCCTGACAGCGACGGCCGAGCTGATTGCTACTTAACTCCGGACCGCCGTGGTCTCATCTTGAACAAGACAGCGTCGGTTGGTCCTGTCGATGATTGGCATTTTCTGAAGGGTCGCACTGAAAGCTGATTTCTTACGAGAGAAAAATACTTTACAGCTTATAAGCAAGCGTACACGGCGTTGTTCAAGCCGGCCACCGTCTCATCTGGTCATCTGTGGCGTCGGTGTCTGGCCGCGCGCGTCGCAAGGTGGCTGTTGGGGTTGGTGAACGTGCCGTGAAGCCAGAGGCCGATTTATATTTAGCACGGGACTTGGCTGTTGTTGGCACTTGGCAGTGGTAAAATTAGTAAAACGGTACTGCAGTGGTTAGTAGCACTCTATTTCTTTGCAAAAAAAAAAAACAATCTCAGTCCCACTTTTGTTCACCCTATTTCTTTGCAAAGAAACAATCTCAGTCTGAACATGCTGCTGCTGCTAGACGACGATGGCAGCAGCAGCAGCTTCCTTGGGTATGTTGCAAGCAACAAGCTACCACATTTGATTAGTATTGGTCTTAGGATAAAGTATGTTTCATTTTCGTATCGTTGGCCGCTGGTCAAGCTTCGCAAGCAAACCCGTGGCAGTTGGAACGACCGGTACACCGTCAGCTTGTTCACTCTTGATGGCAGTAAGATCGGACTCCTCCAGTTCAGCCTGGAACCCTGGGAAAACAAGAGAAGTGTCCCGGTGCTCCCCCCCAATTTTTCTTCTCCGAACTTTGCAGCAAAGGAATGGAAGGAAGACTCCTCCGCGGTTCAGCCTGGAACCCAGGGAAAACAAGAGAAGTCTCCCGGCGTTGCTTCTCTGAACTTTGCTGCAAAGGAATGGAAGGATATTCCTGGTTGAAGGAGTCATCGCGCTGATCTACCGTTTTTCTTCTCCCATCACTTTCGACATCAATCTCACGCATCCTCGGTGCAAAGAGGATCAATGCAGACAGAGACAGCAGATAGCTAGCCTCTGGGCAAGCAGGGTATTATAAATGTATGGTAGCCGGAGTTGGAGCCCCCACGGGTGCGCTCGTTCGCTAGCCGGAGTTAAAAAAATCCCTCCGCCTGTCCCGAGTTTCCCAAAGCACAGGTTAATGGACCGGCCCACTCACAGGGTTTCTAGCCCTTGTGTAAGGGCGGGGCACGGGGTTCGGGGGTTTTCTCGGACTGCGTGAGAATGTCTTTTTCCTTGAGCATAAAGTTGCGGGGCTGTCTGCCCACCGTAGGCCGAGTTTTTTTTATCACTAATAATATATATATATATATACTAGCACCACTGTACCGGCAACATGGCTCGTCAGAAAACTGGTCCAGAATATAGTATGTACGTCTAAACAGCAGGAGTATATATTTGTGGCAAATAGGGGCATATACAGATGTACTCGGACAGTCCTCCTACTTATCCCGTTCAGTTTGGTCAGCCGGATTCTATTATTCGCCCTGTTAATAAAATACGTGCGTTCGCAAGAAGAAGAAGATGAAGAAGAAGAAGAAGAAGAAGAAGAAGATTCCATTATACGCGTACAGAGATATCTAAACTCAATCAGTCTGATCTCTAATGATACTGCTACTACTACAACCACTGGTGCATAAAATAAATAACGTGATCCTGAAACAATGTCCTGAAAAATAACCACTGCCAGTCTGCCATGTGTAGGTAGGAGCCAACCGTTTTGAGCTGCATCGCATGGTTCCTTCTGCAAGGGGGGACGCGTCAGGCCCGTGCAATGAGGGCCCTGTCTCCCCTTCCTCCATTTCTAGTGATCCGGACCGTTCGTTCATCCAATTAGGCAACGTGCAAGTGCGACGCGACGACGAAACGGCGCAGGAAACGCGCACATGATCGAGGCCCCGCCGGACTGCCTGTTGCACACGCCACACGCACAGCGGCACTGACGACGACGAAAGGGAGCAGGAAATTAAACGCGACGACGAAACGGAGGCCGATGACGAACGAAACTGGAAGCGGTGGCCCGTCGTCCCATCCGGATCGATCCGCCGCTGTCGTCCCACGGCCCACGGGGCACGGACGCCAAATAATCAACGCCGCGCCGTGCCCACGCTGCATAAACAACTCTATCCCGACGCTCCCCCCACGTCTTGCTTGCTTGTCCTCGCACGTTCTTCTTTTCCTACCCCGTCGTCGCCTTCTTTCCCGGTGGTTCCTTCCAGAGCTCCAGTAGTCTCCGGTCCCTGCCTATAAGTACGGGCTCATAGTGTGCTCCCATTTCATCACGACACAACAACACTACTCATCGCTCACCAACGTGCAGATTAAGGAAGCAGCAGGCCGCCCACTCACTGACCGCGGTCATGGCGAGTATCCAGCTCTACGTCGCCGCGGCCTGCGCCGTCGTCCTCGCGCTGACCGCCCCGGCTCTCGGCGGCGACCCCGACATGCTCCAGGACGTCTGCGTCGCTGACTACGCCTCCCGTGAGTAAAAACGAAACCTGTCGTCGGTCTTCTCAAGTCGTTTCTTTCCACTTCTGACCCGTGCGTGCGTGCGTGCACCGTGCAGCGGTCAAGCTGAATGGGTTCCCGTGCAAGGCGAACATCTCGGCGGACGACTTCTTCTTCGACGGGCTGAGGAAGCCCGGCAACACCAGCAACGCGGCGGGCTCCCTGGTGACGGCGGCCAACGTGGAGAAGTTCCCGGGCGTCAACACGCTGGGCGTCTCCATCGCGCGCATCGACTACGCTCCGGGCGGCCAGAACCCGCCGCACACGCACCCGCGCGCCACCGAGATCATCTTCGTCCTCGAGGGCTCGCTCGAGGTCGGCTTCATCACCACCGCCAACAAGCTCTTCACCAAGACCCTCACCATGGGGGACGTCTTCGTCTTCCCGCGCGGCCTCGTCCACTTCCAGCAGAACAGGGGGCACGGCCCCGCCGCCGTCGTCGCCGGCTTCAACAGCCAGCTCCAGGGCACGCAGCAAATCGCCATGACGCTCTTCGGCGCCACGCCGCCCGTGCCCACCGACATCCTCGCCAAGGCCTTCCAGATCGGCAACGGGGAGGTGGAGCACATCAAGGCAAACTTCGCGCCCAAGTAGAATACCAGGCAGCGTCTTCGTCTTCCAATATATGTCTGCATTCGTTGGTTTCTCAATAAATCCCGCGGTGCCTGCCGTTAGTGATCGGAGTGTGCAGTTCGATTTGTTCATCTTCGGTTTGGTTCGAGACATTGCAGACCACGCTTGTTGCTGCTAATATGTGTGGAGCAATTATATTGCTTGTCCTCCTATAAATAAGATAATCAGTTTTATTTATGGCTTGCGTTGCTTTGACTTGGTTCTTGCACTATTGGAAAACTGTACTTCGCCGAGTGCCTGAGACTTTGCCGAGTGCTTTTTATCGAGGCACTCGGCAAAGCAATATTTTGCCGAGTGTTGCACTCGGCAAAATAAAGCACTCGACAAAAGTGGCTTTGCCGAGTGCCGCGGCACTCGGTAAAAGGTGGTCGACCCGTGATTGGCCACCGCCGTCGATTTTTGCCGAGTGCCTAACGGATGGCACTTTCGGCAATTCTTTTTATTTTTAAAACTTATTTTATGGAGTGCCAGCCCTGCACTCGGCGAGATTTTTTTTTATTTTTAAAACATATTTTGCCGAGTGTCGCCTATGGCACTCGGCAAATTTTTTTTATTTTTTAAAACTTATTTTGCCGAGAGCTAGACCAAGGCACTTGGCAAATTTTTTTATTTTTTAAAAACATATTTTGCCGAGTGTAAGCCTTGGGCACTCGGCAAATTTTTTTTAATTTTTTAAAACTTATTTTGCCGAGTGCCAGCGCGAGGCACTCGGCAAATTTTTTTTTTATTTTTGAAAATCAACTTTGCCGAGTGCCTCCTTGGTTTTTGGCATCCGACGTCACAACTTGCTCGAAACCTTCACAATTTGTTATCACAGCCTCCACATGCGATAACACGACGCCTCGACAAGTTTCGTGATTTTCGGACATCGTTTGCATTTTATATAATTTAAAACCACATTTTCGGCAAGTACCTCGACATGTTACGTCAACGAGATGCTCAAGATTTCATGTGAGTTCTTGGATACGGCCTAAACATACCCTAAATATCATGAGTATCAATTTTTGGATGACCAAAGTCCATTATTCTATGTACCTGTAGTTCAAATTTGAAATATCCCAAAAAATTCGACGAAACCAAATAAACTAATGAAATATATAAAAAAGTCAAAATTGCCCCAAATTTTAAAATAGAGTTTGAAATACTGTCACAAGGCCACAGAAAAAAAATTGGGCCCAAAATAAAAAATATATATATTTTGCCGAGTGCTATGGGGGGCACTCGACAAAGTTGATTTTTTTTAAAAAAAATTGCCGAGTGCTTGGCGCTGGCACTCGGCAAAATAAGTTTTAAAAAATTAAAAAAAAATTGCCGAGTGTCCAAGGCTTACACTCGGCAAAATATGTTTTTTTAAAAAAAATTGCCGAGTGCCCCTTTACGAGCACTCGGCAAAATAAATAGAAAATGGGCATGACCAAAAAATCCCCCATCCCGAACCCTATCCGCCCTTTGCTCTCTGCTGGTCCCGGCCAGCGCATCCCGACCCATGACACCATGCCCACTCCATTCACAGCCCAAGCCGACAAGCCACGCCTCCCCCCCCACCTGTAGCCTCTACTATGCTCGCCCCCGAGCACCCCCTAGCCCGGCCAGCGCTCCCTCCAGCGTCTTGCACACTGCATCGCACAGTCTGCCACCGCCGGCGTCTTGGCTGTGGCCGTCCTCCCTGCACGTCGGCCCGTGCGCCCCGTGCTCCCCCGGTCTTGCCGCCCGGCTTGGAAGAAGGAGGAGGAAGCAGCGAAGAAGAAGGGAGGAGAAGAAGGAAGAAAAATAGGAGAAAGAAAGAGAAGGAAAAGGAAGAAGGAGAAGGAAAAAGAAGAAAAAGAAAGGAGGAGGAGGAGGAGAGGAGGAGGAGGAGAAGGGAGAGGGGAGAGGGAGGAAGCCGAGGTGGAGGGAGGAGGTGCCTCGGCCGTCTTCTCCAGCGTGCCCGTCCCCGCCGACGCCCCTACTCACACCGAACCGCCTACGAGCGTGAGCAAGGTATATCCACCCTTTCTCCGCTCGACCTTCGTGCCATTTGTGATTGTCGGCCTTCGTGCCATTGTGATGTCGGCCTTCATGCCGCTGTGCTTATCGGCTTTCGTGCCGTTTGTGATTGTCGGCCTTCGTGCGTTTTTTTCTGAGTTTTGGAAACCTCCCGTGCAGGCGGGGAGGTGCTGCCGAAATTTTGAACTTATAGTGTCGTGTTTCTTCTTTTGCAGAGCAGGACCTATCGGAGGTGACCCGGAGGTCCCGATCGCCTTCGTCGGCGTCAGCGTTCTGCACCTTTGCAGATCGTCGCCGCCTCGCCACTCGTCGACTCGCCACCGCCTCGCTAGCCTGACTTCACTAACACCCTAGGTATAAATCACCTCTTTTTCCGCTTATGCGTCGTCAGAGATCGGTGTAGCCTAGTTAGGCGTCTCCCGTCCGAAAGAGATATCTTTGGAGGTATGCAGATCTTTGCATACCTGTGAGCGTTTCTGTTTCGGATTGTCCATGTTTTTTGGATAGCCCGCGGATGCATAGATGGGTTAGTTTCCATGGTTTGCTCCGGTCCGAGACGGTGTTTCGGCATCACCCCCCTGTTGTTCTCCGGAGGACCACGTGGCGGCCACGGGCACGACCATAGACACTCCGTCGGGGGATGAGGGGACTCAGCAGACGGAGGACAGTTCTGCTCAGTCGGCTCCCTACCTGCGAGGTCCCACAAGCCTTCCTCTGGTTTCGCTTCCTGACCGACGCCCACTGGTTCGTCCTATGGGAAGAAGGTAAGTAACTATAGATGTTATCACTAGTACTTCATATGATACGTTGAAAATCAAAAGAGAAACTGATAATTTTTCATAATCACTTATGCAGGGGCTGGCTAGTTCTATCAGGTGCTCTTGACCCCCCACGCACCCCCGCTATAGTCCTGGGATGTCTGTGCAGTCCCAGCCTTGTAGACTTGAAAGAGGGGAGGTAGGAGAAGACCTGGTCGTGGGACAGGTACAAGCTCGGCTCGGATGACGAGCAGGACAACAAGCAGGAGCGGGGTTTGGCAGACTTTTGGGTAAGTGTCTCACAACATAGCTCAATACATCTCCTCCATTGCTTAAGTCTTTTATTGAAATAATGAACGGATACATTGTGTTTGTATGCAGAGGTACTTCAAGGCCGAAGAAGGTAGAGAGACCCTGGCGGATCAGACGGCACACAGAGCCTGTAAGAAGTACGTCGGCGACATGATTCACGAGGCGTGACTCTAGGCTCACGTCGACTACTACAGATCCATCAAGAAAGAGCCCCTTAACAAAACTGGCACAAGAAAGGTGGCGCTGACCAAGGAGCAGTACCTTCAGGTAGGTGAATAATATTGATTCGTTTTGAGATTTAGTTGGCGCAAAATTGATCTTCTTATATGTCATACACTTGATGATGTGTAGGTGCCGGCCTCGTGGTGCATGTCGCATAGATCGGCATGGTCGAGGATCGTGGACAGGTACCTTGACCCGGCGTACATCGCAAATCACGAGCAAGGCAAGCGGAAGCGGGCACTGAGGACCGCTCCAACTCACCACCAAGGCAGCCGCAACCTCCCCGCATTCAAGCGGGCACTTGTACGAGATGTCATTTATCTATTCTAACGCTCAATTTTGTCTGATTTCTAATCATCTTGTCGTCTTTCTCGTAGGAGGTGGCACACCCGGACGTGCCGATGTCAGAGTTTGGGGCATGGGCTATGTCCCACATGGGCCCGGTGAAATCCGGTGTCGTCTTCAACCCGGATGCCCCTGCCCAGGCTTACTCTGACCCGAGCATCCACGCTAAGGTCAGAGACTACACAGAGGCGGTTAGGGTGCTCCGTGGCTCAGATCACAATCTGAGCACTGAGCCCCTTGAGACAGAGGTGATCGTGAGGCTGGGGCAAGGCAAGAAGCACTGGCGGTTGTAGATTGCAGACGGCGCCGACTCCTTGAGCTCTACACCCTCTCTCTCCGACGTGAGGGAACGGAGCATGGCCAGCAGCCTTCCCATACGTGCACGGCCTACTCCAACACTGTCGTGAGTCGACGAACTTCAGGTAATTCTGGTTTCACTCGTCGTACATTGAACGTTACACACATTGATCAGATTTGCAATACTAAAACATGTGATTGAAACACTGCAGGCCGAGCTGGCAGAGACAAGGGAGACGCAAGCGCACCTGACCGCAGAGCTGGAGGCCACGAAGAAGCAGATGGCGGACATGTATCAGATCATGCAAACCATCGGGCAAGCATCGGGTGTCCAAGTGCAGTTGCCAGCTTCAGCTCTAGTTCGACACTTCACTCCTGTGAGTATGAAAGTTTAATGCGTTCGTGCCGTTGGGATTGTCGGCCTTCGTGCCGTTGTGATTTTTGGCCTTCGTGCCATTGGGATTGTCGGCCTTTGTGCCATTGTGATTGTCGGCCTTCGTGCCGTTGTTTCTTGCAGGTTGGAACCCTCCCCGTGCAGGGGAGGTGCTGCCGAAATTTTCAATTTTGAGTCTAACACATGCAATCTCTTCTCTTTTGTGCAGCCTCCGTCGGCGGGTTCAAACAATCCCGCTAGCGTGTCACCGGCGGCTGATCACGTCAACTCTTGGCTATAGTCCGATCCTTCACTGCTGTCTAGGGGGGCACACCTGCAGTCTCCGTCGCCGTAGTAGGGATGTTGAACTTTGTGATGTTGAACTTATAATAATAAACTTGTGATGTTGAACTTTGGTGCATTTGTGATGGATTTTCGATGGATTTATTAAATATGCGTGTGCTTGTGATATATAATGTATGTTGGTGATATGGATATGATGATTGATGTATATATATATATTGTCTGTTACAATGGAATGTAAAAAAAATTGCAATTCTCGGGGTCTTTGTCGAGTGCCATGGGCAAGGCACTCGGCAAAGTTTTTTCAAAAAAACAATTCTTTGCCGAGTGCCTCGCCGCGGCACTCGGCAAAGTATTTTTTTTAAAAAAAATCCAGAAATTCTTTGCCGAGTGCCTAAACACGGACACTCGGCAAAGAAATTATTAAAAAAAATAAAAAAACTTTGCCGAGTGTCTGGGCAGGGGCACTCGGCAAAGTAATTTTTTTTAAAAAAAAATAAAAAAAATTGCCAAGTGCCTAGGCAGGGGCACTCCGCTAAGTACTTTTTTAAAAAAAATAAAAAAAACTTTGCCGAGCGCCTGGGCTGGGATACTCGGCAAAGTAATTTTTTTAAAAAAATAATTTTTTTTGCCGAGTGCTGGGTCGGGCACTCGGTAAAATAACCGATTAACGGTCAAGCGCATACAGCAAAAATATTTTATGAGTGCCACACGGGCACTCGGCAAAATTGTTTTTTATTTTGCCGAGTGCCCCGATAAAAAGTACGTGGCAAAGACCCTTTGCCGAGTAAATTTTTGTGGAGCCAACTTTGCCGAGTGCTACACTCGGCAAAGCCTTTACCGAGTACAAAGCGCTCTTTGTCGAGTGTAAAAGCCGTGGCCTCCGGTAGTGTTGTTAAGCGTGTCCGACAAAATGACAAATTATGAGATGATGAATAGCGCTTAATCTGTGCTTGCAAATTGTTTGAGAAATTAATACCAATGATTCGCGGACGCCTTTGGCTGTCCTTGTTCCACAACTGCAGTTTCAGTGTCGTCAGGCCATAAAGTCAACGGTTGACAAGATCGAGGTTCTACCGTTCTAGCGGCGGGGATCTAATGGGGGGATGGGAAGTTCATGGAAAACATATTTGAACTTAAGAAAAGACAAAATTTGTAAGACCAATAACTAGTCAAATTATATACTTCTATTCAAAGTGATTTTAAGATGAAGTAGCTTTTGTAGTAATAGACAGCATTGTGAGGTAAATTTAAAATCAAAATCTACTTTGAAGGACCGTTTTTGCTGCTAAATTACACAATACATCGATGGATGAGTACTGGCCTATTGGGAGTCTTCCAATGTGCCCTTGATAGTAGGAACTAAACACAATTTACACACACACCAGTTATTTAATAATTCGGTAGTTATTTTACTAATCTTGTTTCTAATTGTGTGTAAGGACCATTTCTGATGTGTCATAGCAACTGAACATAACATAGGGTGCAGCTAATATGATTGCAATTTATTTGAGAAATTAACAACTATTTGTTGCTAGCTATATATAGTAGTATTTGGGATTAACACTACCGGAAACAGGGGATTTGTCGAGCGCCAAAATATTTGCCGAGTGCATTCCATCGGGCACTCGGCAAAAAAGTTGTTTGTCGAGTGCTGTAGAAACCACACTCGGCAAAATAATGGCACTCGGCATACCAAACTCTTTGCCGAGTGCTGAAAAAAGACCACTCGGCAAAGTAGGAAAATACACTCAGCAAAACAGAGACACGCAGCAAAAACCCGCCATGTGGACATCCGTCAGTTAGTGTGCCTGCCGTTAGGAGTTTGCCGAGTGTCCGTTAGTGGCACTGGACAAAGAAGTTACTGCATGTTAAGATTTGATATATTTCTGGATCTATATGCTATATTGGGCGCGTTCGCTGGTCTAGATGGTCTAGACCAGCCAGCTGACTCCCCTCACAAAACACTGTTTATCAATCAGCCGCTACAGTGTTTCTCTCTCACAAAACCAGCCAGTTTCAGTCAAGTTTCAGACCAGCGAACGGAGCTATTTAATTAATTTATTGAATTTCATGGAATTTTTTTGGTGAAATTAAATTTGAACTGCAAGTGATTCAAATAATAGAATAAAATAAGTAGAAAAATGATATTCATATTATTGAGTCCGGTGTGAGGCCTTACCCAGAAAATAAAAAGAAATTTCGAACCTCTTGTTGAGGAAACTCGACCATGAACATGTTGCCAAATGGTTTTTAAATTCTAAAAAAACAAACGAAGTCTAAAAACATGAGATTTGTCAAGATCTAATGATATCATACGTGGAGGCCGTGGTATAAAAATAAGAAGGTTTCGCACGATCTGTTACGTACGATGTTTATAAACCGAAGTATCTAAAAAGTAGAATCGTTGCGTTGAGAAGGATTCGGTAGGATTTGAAGTCAAAGTGACGGTCGAATTGGGGTTTGACTTTAACACTTTTTGTATAGGCAATAGAGAACATAGATTGATTCATGTGAAATTTTAGTAATTTTTTGGATCCGTTTGATAATTTTAATTTATTAAGTGCAATTATATGATTTTAATTAATATAGATTGAATTTGAGCTATAACTGCATGAAATAATAAGTTTTTTTTCTCTTCTGACCTTGAAACTTTTTCTACTCTCCACATACAACATGTAGTACTCCATGTTAAGATTTGGTATTTTTCTGGATCTATTTGCTATATTTAATTAATTTATTGAATTTCAAGGATTTTTTTGGTATAAGTCAAATTTAAACTGCAAGTGATTCCAATAATAGAATAAAATGAGTAGAAAAATGATATTCATGTTATTGAGTCCGGTGTGACACCTTACCCGGGAAATAAAAAGAAATTTGGAACCTCTTGTTGAGGAAACTCGACCATGAACGTGTTGCCAAATGGTTTTTAAATTCTAAAAAAAACAAACGAAGTCTAAAAACCATGAGATTTGTCAAGATCTAATGATATCATACGTGGAGGCCGTGGTATAAAAATAAGAAGGTTTCGCACAATTTGTCACGTATGATGTTTACAAATCGAAGTATCTCAAAAGTAGAATCGTAGCGTTGAGAAGGATTCAGTAGGATTTGAAGTCAATGTGACGGTCGAATTGGGGTTTGACTTCAACACTTTTTGTATAGGCAATAGAGAACATAGATTGATTCATGTGAAATTTTGGTAATTTTTTTGGATCCGTTTGATAATTTTAATTTATTAAGTGCAATTATAGGATTTTAATTGATATATATTGAATTTGAGCTATAACTGCATGAAATAATAAGTTTTTTTTCTCTTCTGACCTTGAAACTTTTTCTATTCTCCACATACAACTTGTAGTACTCCATGTTAAGATTTGGTGTATTTCTGGATCTGTTTGCTATATTTAATTAATTTATTGAATTTCAAGGGATTTTTTGGTATAAGTCAAATTTAAACTGCAAGTGATTCAAATAATAGAATAAAATGAGTTGAAAAATGATATTCATATTATTGAGTCCGGTGTGAGGCCTTATCCAGGAAATGAAAAGAAATTTCGAACATCTTGTATAGGAAACACGACGACAAACGTGTGGCTGAATGGTTTTTAAATTCTAAAAAAGCAAACGAAGTCTTAAAATCATGAGATTTATCAAGATCCCATGATATCATACGTGGAGGCCATGGTAAAAATGAGAAGGTTTCGCACAATCTGTCATGTATGATGTTTACAAACCGAAGTATCTCAGAAAAAGAATCATAGCGTTGGATTTAGAGTCAAAGTGACGGTCGAATTGGGGTTTGACTTTAAAACTTTTTTGTATAGACAATAGAGAACAAAGATTAATTCATGTGAAATTTTGGTAATTTTTTTGATCCATTTGATAATTTTAATTTATTAAGTGCAATTATAGGATTTTAATTGATATAGATTAAATTTGAGTTATAACTGCATAAAATAATCAAATAATATTCCTAGAAAAATCAAATATATATTGTTTAGTGAATTTGAGAAGGTATTTCAAAGTACATTGGAACAAATTGAGTAAAACACGTTATGAAAAAGGAGAAAAATAAAAAAAAATACGTTTGCCGAGTGCCTATGATGTGACACTCGGCAAAACTAGGGTTTGCCGAGTGACAGACCTAGAATACTCTGAAAGGATCAAGATGCCCAAGAGTGAGGGGATGAATTAGGCTAATTGTAATATTCTTTGCAATAATTAAACCCTACAATTAGTCCACTTCACCCCTTGTGTCTAGAATGTGTTTCTATTATTCTACCGCATAAAAGTTTTGCACCCTAGGTTCTAATTCTACTCTAGCATGTCAATTCTAGGAATATAAAGACATGAAATGAATTACTTAAATATAAATGCTTAAAGTAAAGAGAGGGAAAAGAACGCGGTGATGTTTTCTCGAGTTATCGAAGAGTCGTCACTCCCTACTAGTCCTCGTTGGAGCACCCGCGCAAGGGTGTAGCTCCCTCTTGATCCGCGCAAGGATCAAGTGCTTTCTACGGGCTGATTCTTCGACACTCCGTCGTAGTAAATCGCCCACAACCGCTCACAACTTGAGTTGGGTCATCCACAAGCTCCGCCGGATGATCACCAAACTCCCAATCACCACCGAGCCATCTACGTGATGGCGATCACCTAGAGTAACAAGCACAAACTCTTACTTGATCACAACAAGCCTGATGAGAAGGGTGGAAGCACACTTGCTACTCTCCTTGCACTAATGAGGACCGTAATCTTGGATTCTCAAATCTCAATCAACTCACTAGTCTCTTGCTCTCCTTTGCACTCTCAAGGGTGTTTCTTAGCTGAACAAATAGGCAAGAGCCGTCCCATGGATGAGTGGAGTAAGTATTTATACCCCCTCATTCAAAACATAACTTTTGGAGGCTAAGTCAGCATTCTGTGGGGTGATCGGACGCTCCGGTCAGTTATACCCGCAAAGAGCCGTTATGCTCTGACCGGACTCTGACCCGCGTCCGGTTAGCACTGACCAGACGTGTCCGGTCTAGAAAAATGCTATTTGGAACCTTACTAATGTTGACCGGACGCTGCAACCCAGAGTCCGGTCGCTTCGCTGTTTAGCATCCGGTCGGTTATCGGATCCTAACCAGCGTCCGGTTAAGAAAATCCCTCTCTAGAACCTCTCTGGAGTTGGCCGGACACTAGCACCCAACGTCTGGTCCACCTCCACTTAGCGTCCGATCAGTATTAGACGACTACAGTTGATCAAATGAACTGATCGGACTCACCCTCCAGCGTCCGATCACAACCAGACCCGCGTTCGGTTATTCATTTGACCCTCCATTCACTTCAAACTCAAAATTCTATGTGACTGATGTTTGCTCCAATTGATCTTAGGGCTACTCCTGAGCTACCTAGTGCTAGGTTTGACAAATGTGCACCAAACCTAACCCACTAGACTCACATAGGTCAAGCTACTGGTCCATACCCACCTTAATAGTACGGCCCAAGGAAAAACAAAGTCCTAAACTACTCTAAGTGTCTCTTCAACACCAAACGACACTTAGAACTAGTCCATCCTTAACCTTGTCGTCTATCCTTTGAAAACCGAAACGATTTCCATCGACGGGGGCATGACAACCATGATTGCCCAATCAATTGCCATCGCCATGACCTTACTCAAATTGCCTCTACAAAACATACGTTAGTCATAGTAATATCGTGTCGTCATTAATCACTGAAACCCAACTAGGGGCCTATATGCTTTCAATCTTTCCCTTTTTAGTGATTGATGACAACACAACCTCGAGTATGTAGAAGAGATTAGTGAGGTTTTCAACATGCTTGTTTCATATAAGCTTTTGACAATAAGAGCAAAAGGGTTGACATGCTTATATGACCCAAGCCAACATGGTGTACTCAATATATATGAATTAAGCATGAGTACATAAAGTAAAGCTCATTTGAATCGAAGTAAAATGCGGAAGCAAAGCAAATGAGCATAACAAAGTGACATGACCTATATAAAGATATCACATGTAGAGAGCACACATGTCACATATGTCTCATCATCACAAGTATGTAATGCAATACATGAAAGAAAACATGAATGCGCAAAGTATCACACATAAAGAAACGAATGCAAGTCACAACTGAATGCAAGTCAAGCCCTCGCGGTAACCCATCCTCGAGAGCAGAGTCCTCCTCATAATAGCATCAAGAAGCCAAGCTGTAGGAGTAAGGTCACGTGGTGTCCTGCTCGACCCCTCGCCAAATGGCTCTGTGAAGCAAGGTCTGACAATATCTGTAGGTGGCACAAGTTCACCGTGAGGGCATCTAGGAGACTCTGTCTAACCATAGCAAACCTCGTGAAGGCGAATAGGTGACTCTAGAATCCTGAGAATCTCTCTGACCCTCGAGCTCTAGAGCCTATAGTCATGGCCTTTGAATGCAAAGTGAATGAACCTGTGCCTCGGGTCAATCCAAAGAGAGGAGTAAGACTCATGGACCTAAGATGGAATAAATTGACCTACCTGACTAAGAAGATCTGTCAACCTTGATAGATAAGAGAGGTGAGGACGAATCTGCTTGCCTGTAGCTGTGACTAGAGACTCTATAGAGCAGACTCTCTGAGATCTGAAGGCAACTCCACTGTTCAGATAAGCATTATAAAAATCCTCCTACAACACTGCATAGAAGTGCTCTGAAGCACGCTCATCATACCTCGGCGGAAACCTGTCCTCAAACTGCACAAAGCGGAGCTGCTGCACTTGTCTGGCTGTGGCTGCCCTCAGGTTAAGGTGACTACCAGAGGTAGACCCTGTGGTCTGGGAGGTGGACGAGAGCCCCTCCTTTGTGTCTCAGGCCTTGGTGACACCTGAGTATGTGTGCGACCAGTGCGATGAAGCTGTGGCTATGCTGCCTGCTCTGTCTCCTCAACCTGCTCTGTTTGCTAAGTACCCTCCATCTGCTTGGCTAGCTGTGTCTGCTGCTCTGTCTCCCCTTGAGGCTGACTCTCTTCCAAAGAGACACGCCGTCATCCTAGCATGACAGTCCCAGGTGGACTACCATGAAGAGTCTCAGTTCTCTCGACGGCGGCCCTCTATGCTAGTGATAACTGATCAGCAATGCGAACGCTACCCCTAGATCCACCTCTCTCCGCTCGCTCTGCGGCGGCTACAACTGCTGCTGCTCTCTCTGTCTCAGCATCAGCAAACTTGCGTTTCTTTGTTGTGATCTTTTTCGCCTTCCCCTTTTCCTGAGTAGTCAGGCGAGGTGGAGGCCTTGGATCCTTATCGCCGGGACCACCTCGGCATTCTTACAATGTGCCATTGCTATAGCTGAAGAGAATTACTGCCGCTGATAATGCCAACTGACACTCACAAGACTTGGCCTCAATCCGTACTCGCGGGCTTGGCCCCAAGTTCACTAACAACTGCCAAAACAACCACAAGAGCATCGACTCACTGCACGATAGAATAGATATGATATATAAATAATCACAATATTCATTGAGAGGTGCGAAACCCTAAGGAGCAAGCAGTAGACAAGGAATTGAAGACGATGGCTTGCTACCTGATGAAATCCGATGATCCAGCAACCAATCAGCAGAGGAAAGGACCATGAGGCACCACCAAAATCGACAATGTACGGATAGGGTTAGGGTTCCTACGTGAAGTGGTGCGACGGCCGAGGAATCATGATGGCAGTGCAATGCAGGCGCGCGAGACAGTGGATGGTGCTGGTGCGCAGCGTGGAGCGTGACTGCAGGGGCCACGGTGACGCGAGCATGAGGCGTGGGTGCACGCGGTGATGCTATGTGGGCGTGGATGCGGTAGCGTGACAGCTAAGGCATGGGAGCACGGGCATGGGCGAGATGGCGCGGCGGCATTACGGCGGGTGACGACGTGGGCGCGGCTAGGTCAAGGCGGCGTGGGGGTTAGGGCACGAAAGCGAGGAGAGGTCGCGGCGTCTGTTGTCGGGGATATATATGATGACCCCCATGTCAGATAAGAAAAGGAAAGAAATCTGGATCCACTCAATTTCCCCTGACCGGATGCACCGGTGGCAACGACCGGACGCTGCCACCCGGAGTTCGGTCGACAACAGAGACGTCCAAAACCCCTCAAGTCACGACCAAATGCGTCTGGTCCCACATGATCGGACGCACGCAGAGTCCAGTCAACCCAGATAACTTCTTCCTCATTTGATCGGACGCAGGGATACCTTCACACCAGACGCAGGATGAATACTGTACAGCATCTGGTCACTCCTGTGCATTATCAGTTCACCTCCTGTGAACTGACCGAACGCTGGAAGCAGAGTCCGGTGTAGAGTTCAGTCACCATTTTTCAGCGAATCTTCGAAGTTCCTTCATGCGGCCTGTTCCCAATCAAGTCCCAACTTCAATAAGACCCAAATAGACACTAATTGGGACTGATGTGAGTGACCTCTGTCAATCCCTCAATTTTTTCAAAAATATTTTGCCTTAGGTTATAATGCTTTTTAAGAAAATATGCAATAAAAGGGGCGTGGAGCAACATGTGGTCACACAATAGGGTTTTATGATCAATGGAAGCTTCAAATGCTCTCCCTATTTATGGACAACCACAGCGGGTGCTCAAAAGATAACCGAAAAGAAATGACAAAGCAACACTCATGCATATGCAATGCAATACTTGAAAGTAATTCTAGTTGCCTGTCAAGTTTGATCCAAGGTTAAGCTTCTTTACCCGCTTTTTGGCAGTTATCTTAACCATGTTAGACAAGCCCTAAGTGCATTGCCAAAAATTAAATATGTTGTATATTACAATGCAATGCAAGGGACAACACAAACTTATTTTCTAGTGAAATTACTAAAATTAAGCACATTGAGCTCATTTCTCAACCGACAAAATGTAGCCTCATCTAGCGGTTTAGTGAAGATATCCACCAATTGATCCTCGGTCCTTACACCTTCTAGTGATATATCATTTTTAGCAATATGATCTCTAAGAAAGTGATGACGGATATCTATGTGCTTGGTGCGAGAGTGTTGAACCGGATTATTAGCAAGCTTTACCGTGCTCTCATTGTCACACAAAAGTGGTATCTTTTCTAGAACTATACCATAGTCTAGTAAAGTTTGCTTCATGTAAAGAATTTATGCACAACAAGCACCCGCGGCAATGTATTCCGCTTCGGCGATAAACAAAGCAACACTATTTTGCTTCTTGGAAGACCAAGACACTAGTGATCTACCAAGCAAATGGCACCCTCCGGATGTGCTTTTTCTATCAATTTTGCAACCGGCATAATCAAAATCAGAATAGCCATCTAGCTAAAATCTAGCTCATTTGGGATACCAAAGACCAATGCTTGGTGTGTGCTTAAGGTACTTAAGGATTCTTTTAACGACAACCAAATGAGCTTCCTTAGGATTAGCTTGAAATCTAGCACACATACACTCACTAAACATGATGTCGGGCCTAGATACAGTCAAATATAGAGCGGTAGAGAGTATGATCAACCATTTTACTTCCCTCATCTAGGTCGAGATGTCCATTTGATGGCATATGTATCTTGATTGGCTTACATTCATCCATTTTGAACCTCTTGAGAAGGTCCTTGATATACTTTTTTTGAGAGATGAAAATCCCTTCTCTCATTTGCTTGACTTGAAAATCAAGAAAGAATGTAAGCTCTCCAATCATCGACATCTCAAACTCCTTCGACATCAATTCACCAAACTTTTTGAAATAATCTTCATTTGATGAGCCAAATATGATATCATCGACATATACTTGACAAATGAAGATCTCTCCATCAAGCTTCTTGATGAATAGTGTGGTGTCGACCTTCCCAATGGTGAAGCTCTTCTCAATAAGGAAACCCCAAAGGCATTCATACCAAGCTCTTGTGGCTTGCTTGAGCCCATATAGCGCCTTGGACAACCTATAAACATGATTAGGATATCTTGGGTCTTCAAACTCGGGAGGTTGATTAACATAGACTAGTTCATTTATGAAGCCATTTAAAAATGGACTTTTAATATCCATTTGATATAGCTTCATTTTATGATGCGATGCATATGCATGGAGGATACGAATGGCTTCAAGTCTTGCAACCGATGCAAAGGTCTCTCCAAAATCCAACCCTTCAACTTGAGAGAACCCCTTTGCAACTAGTCTTGCCTTGTTCCTCGCAACAATGCCTTGATCATCTTGCTTGTTGCAGAACACCCACTTTGTTCCAATGACTCTTGCACCTTGTGGTCACTCTTCAAGAGTCTAAACTTCATTGTGGGTGAAGTTGTTTAACTCTTCATGCATGGCATTTATCCAATCCAAATCTTGAAGAGCTTCTTCTACATTCTTAGATTCAACACAAGAGACAAAAGAGTGATATTCAATAAATGAAGCAAGTTTTTTAGAATGAGTCATTACACCCTTTGAAGGACTCCCCATGATGAGATCTTGTGGATGTGCTTGTAATAGGGGTGAACTTCTTCTATCAATCACTTGAGGGGAAGGTTGTGGAACATCAACATCTTGAGCTTGTGCCACCATTTGATCATGAGAGACATGAGTATCTTTATTTTCTACTCTCCTATCTTTATCACCATCTTGTGGCATATTTAATGAAGGTGGATCAATCGCTTGTACATCATCTTTATCATCTTTGGGATTGATGTCTCCAAACGAAATGTTCTTCATAGCCTCCCTCAATGGTTCATTACCTACATCATCAAGATTCTCTTGTGCTCCTTGGGAGCCGTTAGATTCATCAAATTCCACATCATATGTTTCTTCAACCAAGCCAGTGGCATGATTAAATACTTGATATGCTTTGGACTTTGATGAGTAACCAACAAGAAAGCCAATACCACAACATCTTTGAAACTTCCCTAGGTGTTATCGCTTCTTGTAGATGTAGCATTTGCAACCAAACACCTGGAAGAAAGATACGTCCGGCTTCTTCCCATTGAGCAACTCATAAGGTGTCTTGCCAAGAAACTTTTGAAGAAATAGGCGGTTGGATGCATAACATACGGTGTTGATAGCTTCCGCCCATAGAGCTTTGGGTGTATTATACTCATCAAGCATTGTTCTTGTAAGTGTGATAAGTGCTCGGTTCTTTCTCTCTACTACACTATTTTATTGAGGAGTATATGTTGCGGAGACCTCATGCTTGATTCCAACTTCATCACAATATGCTTCAATGTTTGTGTTGTCATATTCTTTTCCATTGTCACTTCTTATCTTCTTGAGCTTCACTTCAAATTCATTTTATGCTCTCTTGGCAAACTTCTTGAAACATGATGTAACTTCGGTCTTGTCATGAAGGAAGAATACCCAAGTATATCTAGGGTAGTCATCAACTATCACAAGATAATAGAGATTTTCTCCCAAACTCTTGTAAGTTGTTGGTCCAAATAAATACATGTGAAGGAGCTCTAGCACTCTTATTGTTGACATGTAAACTTTTGTAGGATGAGTGTTTGCAACTTACTTGCCGGCTTGACATGCACTACAAAGCTTGTCCTTCTCAAATTTCACATCCTTCCAACCTCTCACCAATTCATTTTTTATGAGCTTCTTGAGTGAGCTCATCACAACATGTGCAAGTCTTCTATGCCATAGCCACTCAAGTGATGTTTTGGTGAATAGGCATGTCTTCAAGTTTGCATCTTCGGGTGTGAAATCCACTAGATATAGGTTGTTGTATCTAAATCCTTTGAATATGACTTGATCATCATCTTTCTTTGATACAACCACTTCCTTCTCGGTAAACAAGCATTGAAAGCTAAGATCACATAATTGACCAATGGATAGCAAGTTGAAGCTCAAAGAAGCAATATATAGCATATTTGATATTGAATGATCATTTGATATTGCAACTTTGCCCAATCCTAGAAATTTGCCCTTTAAGTTGTCACCAAAAGTAATCCTTTCTTGACAATCTACTTCTTCATCTAGTGAGGTGAACACACGAGGATCACCGGTCATATGTTGAGTGCAACTACTATCAATAACCCAATGACTTCCATCTGTCTTGTTGTTCACCTACACACAAGAGATCAAGCTTGATGTTTAGGGACCCAAACTTGAAGAGGGCCCTTGACTTTCTCAACTAGTGACTTTGCAACCCAAATTTTCTTAGGCCTATTCTTGTTGGGAGGACCTAAGAACATGACTTTCATTTTTCCACTAGAATTCTTTCTAAGCATGTAATGAGCATTAAAAGCAAAGGGTCTAGCATACTTGGTCAAGGGTTGTGGTGATGGAGTTTGACACTCATGGGCAAAGTGACCTTTTTGTCCACATTCAACACATCTTTTTGGCTTAGGCTTTGACTTGTGTTGTTGTTGATGCTTAGCTTGAGCTTTCTTCTCTTCATGTGCCAAGTACCCAATGCCACTTCTATCCATCTTCATTATGGTGTTCATGAGTAACTCACATTGGAGATATTGGCCTCTTGTGAACTTGCTCAAGCCGGTCTTGAGATATTTTTTCTCCAACTTGAGCTTCTTGTTCTCTTCTTTGAGTTCATCTTGATTTTTCTTCATCTTGAGTATCTTGTTCTCTTTGAGCTTCTCATTCTTAAGAGCTATATCACAATCATGGTTAAGGTTCTCTATCGCAATTGTGTTGGTGGTTGATAACTTTTTAAGATCTTTCTTGAGCTTCTCATTCTCATTCTTTATCTTGACATACTCATCATAGTTGTTGGACTCAACCACTTTCTTGCCTTTGCTACTAGAACCTTGCTCAATGCTCTCAATAATCAAGTCATCACATGATGTAGCTATATTAATCTTTACAACATGGTTAGTACCATCATGTGGCTCATTGGATAATAACTCATGAAAAATAACAAGATTATCATGATTAATCTTGAGATTTGTGTACTCTTCTTTTAGCATATTGTAGCTAGTGGTGAGCTCATTATGTATCTCCTCAAGTTTATCATATTTTTCTTTAAGCTCATTTTTAGAGGATTTGAGCTCCTTGAGTTTGGATGACATAGTTTTATTTTCTTCTCTAAGCTCAACACTAGCTTTTTCCGCTATGTCATATTTAGCTAAGAGTGAATCATTCTCAAGTTCTAGCTTTTTATTTTTAGCTCTTGTCTTTCTAATGATTTTAGTATATTGGTTTAGCAACTTGATAAGATCATCATAAGAAGGTGATTCAAATTCATCATTACTATCACTATCATCATTGCTAGCATGATCATCACCACTACTATCATCATCATTTTATACCTTTCGTTCACCCTTGGCCATAAGGCATAGGTGTGTAGAGGATGATGGCGGTGGTTTTGGTGAAGATAGTGAAGAATCAATTACAATAGTGGCCACCTTCTTGTTCTCACTTTCATCATCGGATGAGCAACTTGATGAATCAATATCCGTGAGCCAATCACCAACGATGTATGCCTTTCCATTCTTCTTCTTCTTATGGAAATCCTTCTTCTTGCCATCCTTCTTCTTGTATGGCTTGTTTTTCTTCTTCTCATCATCTTCATCACTTGAGTCATCTTTCTTACCCTTGTACTTCTTATTGTACTTGTCTTTCTTGGGCATGGGGCATTGATGAGCTAGATGACCAAGTTCTCCATAATTATAGCAATCCATCTTGGAGATTAGCTTCCTTCTATTGCTAGTGAAGAATTTCTTCTTCTTGCCATCAAACTTGACACCGTTCTTGTTGATCTTCTTAAGCATCTTGGTGGTTCTTCTCACCATGAGAGCAAGACTTGCATCATCAATTTCATCATCACTTAAGTTTTCATGTTCAACTCTTGCTTTGCCCTTCTTCTCTTGGCTAGCCTTGAATGCCAAGTCTTTCTTCTTGGTGAAAGAAGAGCCATCTTGTGGTGTGATGTGCATATACATCTCATGTGTATTGATCTTTCCCAATATTTGAGTTGGTGTAGCGGTGGAAAGATCACCTTGATAAAGCACGATCACAGTATGCCCATATTTGTCAATGGGGAGGACACTCAAGATTTTTCTTACAACATCGGAGGGTTGCATTTGTGTAAGTCCTAGCCCATTGACTTCCTCTACAAGAATATTCAAGCGTGAGTATATCTCATTAGCACTTTCTCTAGGAAGCATCTCAAATGAATTAAGCTTTTTCATGACAAGGTGGTAGCATTCCTCACGCTCACTCTTAGTTCCCTCATAGAGCGCACAAATGTCCGACCATAGTGCATGGGTGTCCTTATGGTTCCGCACACAGTTAAAAACATTTTTGCAAAGGCCTCTATAGATGGTGTTTCTAGCCTTTGCATTCCATTTCTCGTAATTAACTTCATCGTCTTGAAGGTGTGTGGGATCCTTAGGTTTTGGAAAACCTTGAGAGGCGGCTCTAAGAATTCCAACATCTAAAGCTTCTAAATAAGCCTCCATGGGACATCTTCGTCTAGGCGGTTAAGCCTAATTTAGTGAGCACGAGGCTCCGATACAAATTGAAAGGATCAAGATGCCTAAGAGGGGGGTGAATTAGACTAATTCTAAAATTCTTTGCAATAATTAAACCCTACACTTAGCCCACTTCACCCCTTGTGCCTAGAATGTGATTCTATTGTTCTACCGCACAAAAGTTTTGCACCCTAGGTTACAATCCTACTCTAGCATGACAATTCTATGAATGTAAAGACATGAAATGAATTGCTCAAATGTAAATGCTTAAAGTAAAGAGATGGAAAGGAACACGGTGATGTTTTGTCGAGGTATCGGAGAGTCACCACTCCCCACTAGTCCTCGTTGGAGCACCCACGCAAGGGTGTAGCTCCCCCTTGATTCGCGCAAGGATCAAGTGCTCTTTACGGGCTGATTCTTCGACACTTTGTCACGGTGAATCACCCGCAACCGCTCACAACTTAAGTTGGGTCATCCACAAGCTCCGCCGAATGATCACCAAACTCCCAATCACCACCGAGCCGTCTAAGTGATGGCGATCACCAAGACTAACAAGCACAAACTTTCACTTGACCACAACAAGCCTAATGAGAAGGGTGGATGCACACTTGCTACTCTCTTTGCACTAATGAGGACCTTAATCTTGGATTCTCAAATCTCAATCACCTCACTAAGCTCTTGCTCTCCTTTGCACTCTCAAGAGTGTTTCTCAGCTGAACAAATGGGCAAGAGCCCTCCCATGAATGAGTGGAGTAAGTATTTATACCCCCTCATTCAAAACATAACGTTTGGAGGTTGAGTCAGCATTCTGCGGGGTGACCGGACGCTCCGGTCAGGGTGACCGGACGCTCCGGTCAGGGTGACCGGACGCTCTGATCAGTTATACCCGCAAAGAGCCGTTATGCTCTGACCAGACTCTGACCAGCATCCGATCAGCATTGACCAGACGTGTCCGGTCAAGAAAAATGCTCTTTGAAACCTTACTAATGTTGACCGGACGCTGGAACTCAGAGTCCGGTCACTTCGCTGTTCAGCGTCCGATCGGTTACCGAATCCTGACCAGCGGCCGGTCAGCACTGACCGGACGCGTCCGGTCAAGAAAATTCCTCTCTGGAACCTCTCTGGAGTTGATCGGACGCTGGCACCCAGCGTCCGGTCCACCTCCACTCAGCGTCCGGTCTGTACTAGACGACTGCAGTTGATCAAATGAACTGACCAGACTCACCCTCTAGCGTCCGGTCACAACTAGACCAGCGTTCAGTCAATCATTTGACCCTCCATTCACTTCTAACTCAAAATTCTATGTGAATGAAGTTTACTCCAATTGATCTTAGGGCTACTCCTAAGCTATCTAGTGCTAGGTTTGACAAGTGTGCACCACACCTAACCCACTAGACTCACCTATGTCAAGCTACTAGTCTATATCTCCCATAATAGTACGGCCAAAGGAAAAATAAAATCCTAAACTACTCTAAGTGTCTCTTCAACACCAAATGACAATTAGAACTAGTCCGTTCTTAACCTTGTCGTCCATTCTTTGAAAACCGAAACGATTTCCATCGACGGGGGCATGACAACCATGATTGCCTAATCAATTGCCATTGCCATGACCTAACTCAAATTGCCTCTGCAAAACACACGTTAGTCATAGTAATCTCGTGTCGTCATTAATCACCGAAACCCAACTAGGGGCCTAGATACTTTCAATCTCCCCCTTTTTGGTGATCGATGACAACACAACCTCGAGTATGTAGAAGAGATTAGTGAGGTTTTCAACATGCTTGGTTCATATAAGCTTTTGACAATAAGAGCAAAAGGGTTCGACATGCTTATATGACCCAAGCCAACATGGTGTACTCAATAGATATGAATTAAGCAAGAGTACATAAAGTAAAGCTCATTTGAATCGGAGTAAAATACGGAAGCAAAGCAAATGATCATAACCAAGTGACATGACATATATAAAGATATCAAATGTATAGAGCACACATGTCACATAAGTCTCACCATCACAAGTATGTAATGCAATACATGAAAGAAAACATGAATGCACAAAGTATCACACATAAAGGAACGAATCACATGCTCCCCCTAGATCACATGCTCCCCCTAGATCTAATATACTCGCTCCCTCTCCCCCTTTGGCATCAAGCACCAAAACCTAAGGGTCTGACGGTGGGATAGGAGCAGACGAGTCGGGCGCTGAGGTGCGGTGAGAAATCTGGAACTGAGCAGCATTTTCCTCGGACCCTAAACACTGAGCGGTCTGACCCTCTGTCGCTGGAAGTGAAGGTGAAGCAGTGTGGGTCCGCTCACTAACTGGTGTGGTCTGTGACTCTGAAAGTATCACGGTAGAAAGCGGAGCCACATCTGCCTCTGTCGCTGTGACTGTCTGAGTTGACTACGACAAGTGAAGCAGGAGGCGCATATGAGGAAAGCGTGTCCATAGTGACTTGGCATATTTGATTCGATAAGTTTTCATTTATGTATCATCATGTAGGCCTAGGCGGCGTGGAGTGTATCGACATATAACGTGCCTGAATCTCATATCAAGAACTCATTCGGACAATTGCTAAGGCAAACGTTCGGAAAAAGGCTGTCCTAATCGGGCGTTCTCATCCGTTCCTCAGACTTTCGCTTGAGCACTCACGTGAGCGGCCAAGGGTATGATAGGGCTTAATTAAACTTGCCTCCCAAACTCGATGCTTTGTCGGTGTGCGAAGCAAAAGCGCGCCCCAGGCTGCTGCTCGCTTTGCAACTAACCAAACCTAAAAGTCAGATACAAGAGATGCGCACGCATCGGGCGATAATTTTCTGCGTAATCCGCATTAACTAACTGTACCTCCGCTCAAAACAATGGAGAGAAAATCCCCACCCCACGGCGACAAGACGAGGCGAACAGGGCGGCAGGAGCAGGTGCGACCAAGCCACTGAGGAGTAAGTATTTATACCATCTGATTCAAAACATAACGTTTGGAGGCTGAGTCAGTATTTTGCGGGGTGACCGAACGCTCCGGTCAGGGTGACCGAACGCTCCGATCAGTTATACACGCAAAGAGCCGTTATGCTCTGATCGGACTCTGACCGGCGTCCGTCATCAAGACGACTGCGACGTTTCGTCAAGAAAAACGCTCTTTGGAACCTTACTAATGTTGACCGGACGCTGGAACTCAGAGTCCAGTCACTTCGCTGTTCAGCGTCCGGTCGGTTACCTAATCCTCACCAGCGGCCGGTCAGCACTGACCGGACGCGTCCAGTCAAGAAAATCCCTCTCTGGAACCTCTCTGGAGTTGATCGGACGCTGGCACCCAGCGTCCGATCCACCTCCACTCAGCGTCCGGTCAGTACTAGACGACTGTAGTTGATCAAATGAACTGACCGGACTCACCCTCCAGCATCCGGTCACAACCAAACCAGCGTCCAGTCAATCATTTGACCCTCCATTCACTTCAAACTCGAAATTCGATGTGAATGAAGTTTGCTCCAATTAATCTTAGGGCTACTCCTGAGCTACCTAGTGCTAGGTTTGACAAGTGTGCATCACACCGAACCCACTAGACTCACCTTGGTCAAGCTACTAGTCTATACCCCCCTTAATAGGACGGCCAAAGGAAAAACAAAATCCTAAACTACTCTAAGTGTCTCTTCAACGTCAAACGACACTTAGAACTAGTCCGTTCTTAACCTTGTCGTTTATCATTTGAAAACCGAAACGATTTCCATCGACGGGGGCATAACAACCATGATTGCCAAATCAATTGCCATTGCCATGACCTAACTCAAATTGCCTCTACAAAACACACGTTAGTCATAGTAATCTCGTGTCGTCATTAATCACCAAAACCCAACTAGGGGCCTAGATGCTTTCAATCTCCCCCTTTTTGGTGATTGATGACAACACAACCTCGAGTATGTAGAAGAGATTAGTGAGGTTTTCAACATGCTTGGTTCATATAAGCTTTTGACAATAAGAGCAAAAGGGTTAGACATGCTTATATGACCCAAGCCAACATGGTGTACTCAATAGATATGAATTAAGCATGAGTACGTAAAGTAAAGCTCATTTGAATCGGAGTAAAAAGCGGAAGAAAAGCAAATGATCATAACCAAGTGACATGACATATATAAAGATATCAAATGTAGAGAGCACACATGTCACATAAGTCTCACCATCACAAGTATGTAATGTAATACATGAAAAAAACGTGAATGCACAAAGTATCACACATAAAGAAACGAATCACATGCTCTCCTAGATCTAACATACTCACTCTCTCTCCTCCTTTGGCATCAAACACAAAAACCTAAGGGTCGGACGGTGGGATAGGAGCAGACGAGTCGGGCGCTGAGGTGCGGTGAGAAATCTGGAACTGAGCAGCATTTTCCTCGGACCCTGAACTCTGAGCGGTCTGACCCTCTGTCGCTGGAAGTGAAGGTGAAGCAGTATGGGTCTGCTCACTAACTGGTGCGGTCTGTGACTCTGAAAGTATCACTGTAGAAAGCGGAACCACATCTGCCTCTGTCACTGTGACTGTCTGTGGTGACTACGACAAGTGAAGCAGGAGGCGCATATGAGGAAAGCGTCTCCATAGTGACTTGGCATATTTGCTTCCAGTACGTTTTCATTTATGTATCTGTCATGTAGGCCTAGGCGGCCAGTGAGTGTATCGGCATATAACGTGCCCGACTCCTGTATCAAGAACTCATTCAGACAATTGCTAAGACAAACGTTCAGGAAAAGGCTGTCCTAACTGGCGTTCTCATCCGTTCCCTGTACTCGCTTGAGCACTCACGTAGACGGCCAAGGGTATGACAGGGCTTAATTAAACTTGCCTCCCAAACTCGATGCTTTGTCGGGGTGCCGAAGCAAGCGCGCCCCACGGCTGCTCTGCCCTGCAACTAACCAAACCTAAAAGCTGTACGTATACAAGAGATGCGCATGCGTCAGACGATAATTTTTCCTGCGTAATCCCGCATTAACTAACTGTACCTCCGCTCAAAACAATGGGGAGAAAATCCCCACCCCACGGCGACAAGACGAGGCGAACAGGGCGGCAGGAGCAGGTGCGCCCAAGCCACTGAGGTGAAGGTGAGCGCACTGCGGGACGAGGCGCCGGCCGGCGACGGCAATCGTCAGGGACAGGGAAATGCCGTGCACTCACTCGCCATCGCCTGCGCGTCAGCACATAGCAGCAGCCACAGGCCCACAGCAGAAAACGCACATCGCGGCAGCCACAGCAGGTGCCTGACAGCGACGGCCGAGCTGATTGCTACTAACTCCGGACCGCCGTGGTCTCATCTTGAACAAGACAGCGTCGGTTGGTCCTGTCGATGATTGGCATTTTCCGAAGGGTCGCTCGACTGACTATCGTTGACTAAAAAGGTACAGCCAAGCGTACGTGGCGTTGTTCAAGCCGGCCACCGTCTCATCTGGTCATCTGTGGCGTCGGTGTCTGGCCGCGCGCGTCGCAAGGTGGTTGTTGGGGTTGGTGAACGTGCCGTGAAGCCAGAGGCCGATTTATATTTAGCACGGGACTTGGCTGTTGTTGGCACTTGGCAGTGGTAAAATTAGTAAAACGGTACTGCAGTGGTTAGTAGCACTCTATTTCTTCGCAAAAAAAAAAACAATCTCAGTCCCACTTTTGTTCACCCTATTTCTTTGCAAAGAAACAATCTCAGTCTGAACATGCTGCGGCTGCTAGACGACGATGGCAGCAGCAGCAGCTTCCTTGGGTATGTTGCAAGCAACAAGCTACCACATTTGATTAGTATTGGTCTTAGGATAAAGTATGTTTCATTTTCGTATCGTTGGCCGCTGGTCAAGCTTCGCAAGCAAACCCGTGGCAGTTGGAACGACCGGTGCACCGTCAGTTTGTTGACTTTTGATGGCAGCGCGTGTTTAGTTCCATAAATTTGGAATTTGGGGCTACTGTAGCACGTTCGTTTTTATTTGGTAATTAGTATTTAAACATGGACTAATTAGACTTAAAACGTTCGTCTCGCAATTTCCAACCAAATTGTACAATTAGTTTTTTTTCGTCTACATTTAATGCTCCATGCATAGGCCGTAAACATTCGATGTGACAGGTACTGTAGCACTTTTTAGGATTTTGGATGGAACTAAACAAGTGCGCAGTAAGATCGGACTCCTCCAGTTCAGCCTGGAACCCTGGGAAAACAAGAGAAGTGTCCCGGTGTTCCCCCAATTTTTCTTCTCCGAACTTTGCAGCGAAGGAATGGAAGGAAGACTCCTCTGGTTCAGCCTTGAACCCTGGGAAAACAAGAGAAGTCTCCCAGCGTTGCTCCAGTTTTTCTTCTCTGAACTTTGCAGCAAAGGAATGGAAGGATATTCCTGGTTGAAGGAGTCATCGCGCTGATCTACCGTTTTTCTTCTCCCATCACTTTCGACATCAATCTCACGCATCCTCGGTGCAAAGAGGATCAATGCAGACAGAGACAGCAGACAGCTAGCCTCTGGGCAAGCAGGGTATTATAAAATGTATGTATCACTGCCTATCCGTTTTGTTTAGTCAACCAATTCAACAAAGTGCATTATTCGCATGAAAAATCCTCAACTTGGTCTGTTTGTGATCATTATATATATATATATATATATATATATATATATATATATATATATATATATATATATATATATATATATATATATATATATTAGATTGATCTCTAATCCTAAGATGAGTCCAACGGCCCAGTTGGGTCTTTGATCCGCGTCCTGATCGGGGGCGCCCAGCCCACTATGGTTGGAGGGCTCCTGTCACACAGCGCAATAAACAGAGGTGGGGTCTGGCGGCTCTGAGTACGAGGTTCGCCTGAGCCGAGCTCCCCACCGAAATCCCTAATCCGATCTAGAGGGTGCGCAGCCAGTGACGGAAAGCTCCACTGCCTCGCCGCCACCGAACTGCGCCACCGAACTGCGTCACCGGACTCCACCGTCTTCACCGACAGTCGCTGCCCTCGCGCAGACACCGACACAACGCCCATGGCAGACGCCGCTGGATCGAAGCCCTACGATGGTCGGTAACCTTGCACTACACTCCTCCCTCTAATCTCTGTCTAATTCATGTACTAGATATGTTATTCATTTACAAGATATATCCGGCTAGATCTATGAGTATGAGATTAGAATAGATTAACAATATATACTAGCACCACTGTACCGCCAACATGGCTCATCAGAAAACTGGTCCAGAATATAGTATGCACGCCTAAACAGCAGGAGTATATATTTGTGGCAAATAGGGGTATATACAGATGTACTCGGATAGTCCTCCTACTTATCCCGTTCAGTTTGGTCAGCCGGATTCTATTATACGTTCTCTTAATGAAATACGTGCGTTCGAAAAAAGAAGAAGAAGGAGAAAGAGATTCCATTATACTCGTACAGAGATATCTAAACTCAATCAGTCTGATCTCTAATGATACTGCTACTACTACCACCACTGGTGCATAAAATAAATAACGTGATCCTGAAACAGTGTCCTGAAAAATGGTACGACTGCCAGTCTGCCATGTGTAGGTAGGAGCCAACCGTTTGAGCTGCATCGCATGGTTCCTTCTGCAAGGGGGGACGCGTCAGGCCCGTGCAATGAGGGCGCTGTCTCCCCTTGCTCCATTTCTAGTGATCCGGACCGTTCGTTCATCCAATTAGGCAACGTGCAAGTGCGACGCGACGACGAAACGGCTCAGGAAACGCGCACATGATCGAGGCCCCGCCGGACTGCCTGTTGCACACGCCACACGCACAGCGGCACTGACGACGACGAAAGGGAGCAGGAAATTAAACGCGACGACGAAACGGAGGCCGATGACGAACGAAACTGGAAGCGGTGGCCCGTCGTCCCATCCGGATCGATCCGCCGCTGTCGTCCCACGGCCCACGGGGCACGGACGCCAAATAATCAACGCCGCATCGTGCCCACGCTGCATAAACAACTCTATCCCGACGCTCCCCCCACGTCTTGCTTGCTTGTCCTCGCACGTTCTTCTTTTCCTACCCCGTCGTCGCCTTCTTTCCCGGTGGTTCCTTCCAGAGCTCCAGTAGTCTCCGGTCCCTGCCTATAAGTACGGGCTCATAGTGTGCTCCCATTTCATCACGACACAACAACACCTCACCAACGTGCAGATTAAGGAAGCAGCAGGCCGCCCACTCACTGACCGCGGTCATGGCGAGGATCCAGCTCTACGTCGCCGCGGCCTGCGCCGTGGTCCTCGCGCTCGCCGCCCCGGCTCTCGCCGGTGACCCCGACATGCTCCAGGACGTCTGCGTCGCTGACTACGCCTCCCGTGAGTAGAAACGAAACCTGTCGTCGGTCTTGTCGAGTCGTTTCTTTCCACTTCTGACCCGTGCGTGCGTGCGTGCACCGTGCAGCGGTCAAGCTGAATGGGTTCCCGTGCAAGGCGAACATCTCGGCGGACGACTTCTTCTTCGACGGGCTGAGGAAGCCCGGCAACACCAGCAACGCGGCGGGCTCCCTGGTGACGGCGGCCAACGTGGAGAAGTTCCCGGGCGTCAACACGCTGGGCGTCTCCATCGCGCGCATCGACTACGCTCCGGGCGGCCAGAACCCGCCGCACACGCACCCGCGCGCCACCGAGATCATCTTCGTCCTCGAGGGCACGCTCGAGGTCGGCTTCATCACCACCGCCAACAAGCTCTTCACCAAGACCCTCACCATGGGGGACGTCTTCGTCTTCCCGCGCGGCCTCGTCCACTTCCAGCAGAACAGGGGGTACGGCCCCGCCGCCGTCGTCGCCGGCTTCAACAGCCAGCTCCAGGGCACGCAGCAAATCGCCATGACGCTCTTCGGCGCCACGCCGCCCGTGCCCACCGACATCCTCGCCAAGGCCTTCCAGATCGGCAACGGGGAGGTGGAGCACATCAAGGCAAACTTCGCGCCCAAGTAGAATACCAGGCAGCGTCTTCGTCTTCCAATATATGTCTGCATTCGTTGGTTTCTCAATAAATCCCGCGGTGCCTGCCGTTAGTGATCGGAGTGTGCAGTTCGATTTGTTCATCTTCGGTTTGGTTGGAGACATTGCTGACCACGCTTGTTGCTGCTAATTTGTGTGGAGCAATTGCTTGTCCTCCTATAAATAAGATAATCAGTTTTATTTATGGCTTGCGTTGCTTTGACTTGGTTCTTGTTAACCGTGTCCGACAAAATGACAAATCATGAGATGATGAATAGCGCTTAATCTGTGCTTGCAAATTGTTTGAGAGATTAATAACAATGATTCGCGGACGCCTTTGGCTGTCCTTGTTCCACAACTGCATGCAGTTTCAGTGTCGTCAGACCATAAAGTCAACGGTTGACAAGATCGAGGTTCTACCGTTCTAGCGGCGGGGATCTGATTTTTTTTATTTTTTTTGTTGGGTGGGGGGGATGGGAAGTTCTATCCAGTCCAACAATGGAAAACATATTTGAACTTAAGAAAAGACAAATTTTGTAAGACCAATAACTAGTCAAATTATATACTTCTATTCAAAGTGATTTTAAGATGAAGTAGCTTTTGTAGTAATAGACAGCATTGTGAGGTAAATTTAAAATCAAAATCTAATTTGAAGGACCGTTTTTGCTGCTAAATTACACAGTACATCGATGGATGAGGAGTACTGGCCTATTGGGAGTCTTCCAATATGCCCTTGATAGTAGGAACTAAACACAATTTACACACACACACACCAGTTATTTAATAATTCGGTAGTTATTTTACTAATCTTGTTTCGTGTAAGGACCATTTCTGATGTGTCATAGCAACTGAACATAACATAGGGTGCAGCTAATATGATTGCAATTTATTTGAGAAATTAACAACTATTTGTTGCTAGCTATATATAGTAGTATTTGGGATTAGAAGAAATTTCATGAAAGAGTTATTAGCTTCTAGAAGTACAAAAAAATCGGAATGAGTTGTTACATGTATTGAGTATAAGTATTGTCAAAGTTAAGCTGTCAGTATCGCTTCACACTTAACTCAGACCGTACTAACACGGTTGTCCTCTGGTAACACTACCCGTGTTAACCATTATAGCAAGTCGTTGTCCATGATCATGTCACATAAGGACACATATAGCTCACACAAGTTCACTTGACATAAAACATAGTTAAGTCTTTACAACATAAGTTCAAAGGTACATTAAGGTTGAGATAACACCTTAAGGTTTACATCATTCAACAACACTACATTGGAAGTTTAACAACATAATACATAGAATGTTCACGAGCCATGCGTGCCACACTCTAGGTTTATGACTGATATAGTGACTTGCTAATACTCCTACTCTGCTGAGGGATCGGGGGCATAGAAATAGCCTAGCTAGGGGCGTTCTCACTTGCAAAACAACTCAAAGGTCCCTGGGTAAGGGATTGCACTTCCCGGGACTTACCCAATTAATAGCACAAAGTATTATTCAATTAGCAATAGTAAAAAGTTGGGTTTTCTAAATGGCATTTTGTGTGTAAAGTAAATGTTGTATGTTAGCTACGTTAAGCATAACAAGGTTCAAATAAGCACAATCAATTAGATCAGGGGTGGAGCTCGATCTTCCACGAGTTCTTTCATTGTATGCTACTTTGAAGCTAGTAGTTATAGAATGTGCTCATAACTGAGGGCATGGTATCTTATCTTCCACAAGTCCTTTCATTTGCTTTCAAGACTATGTAGAGGGTACAGGTACCCACTCAAGAACGAGGAAGCAACCATACGACTCATGGGTACATAGGGAGTATCTCACACGCTCAACCTTTCTCATGCTCGTGCAAATCACCCATGAACGATTTGAGATGGTCCAAGATACTAGCTTTCTAGCTACCTTGAGCCGTCGAAATGATAGATTGATGGCTAGAGGGGGGAGGGTTGAATATCCTATTAGTAACAAGGCACAATCACAACTAGGCACAAGTATTAGTAACAAAGCGAGCCCTAATGAGCACTATTTACACCTCAACATGCTAACCAAAGCAAGTGCAAGCCCTAAATAGTTCTAGTAGAAAGGCTACAACTAAGAAAACAACTAGAACAACTAGCAAAGGCTAAGCTCATCTAGCACACCTACACAGTTCTAGTGAGAAAGCTAAACAACAAGCAACCACTAGAACTAACTAGCAGCTACTCGAATTATTTAAGCATAGGAGCTACTCCATTACTCTAGCAACTACACATGTAAAGAACAAGTGTAGAGGGGGCGTAAACTAAGGGAAAAAGTTGACACAAGATTTTAACCTGAGGTTCGATTGCTTGCCGCAACCTAAATCCCCATTGCAACGTGTCCAAGGATCATTGCTCCTCCGCAAGCTCAACAAGTCCTTAATCTTGGCTTGACGTGAGCACTTGCCTATGAGCGGACTAGATCACGAGGAACACAACAAGTAGAAATCCACTAGAGCTACTCTTCATGATCTCCCATGGGGATGAGCACAAGAGCCACTCACAAACCAACTTTGGGGCACCTCACAATCTCCAATTGGGCGCTCCACAGAGTCTTGCCGCCTCACAATCTAGGTGGCGGCAACTACTAAGAGTAACAAGAATCCCATAGCCAAGACGATGAACTAGTGCCACTAGATGCAAACTCTCAATGCAAATGCACTAGGTCCTCTCCAATCTCACCCAAATTCAATCTCAACTAAGCAAATATGAGTGGAGTCTTAACTTGAGCTCAAATGAGTGGATATCAGCCAAGGGGTCCAAAAGAGGTGAAATGCCTAAGCACACCACCTATTTATAACACACACAAAAACTAGAACCCTCAAAAGATAGCTTCTGCATACTCACTGGAAAACTCTGGTACCGGAGAAGACCACCAGAGGTTCCCTAATGACTAGTTCAATGGCTAGATTTAAAAATGAAATAGCCGTTGAGGTAGCCTAATCTCTGATGCTCTTCAACTAGTAGCACCGCACTTTCCACTGCCCTTTAGTACCGAGTTTTCAAAGAAAATACCCTCTTTGGATCCAGTCTCTGGTGCTACTATTGGAGATTTCCGGTGTGTTCCAGAGAGGTACACAAAAGGTTTTAGGGCTAGAACCCTTCAGTGACCTCATTGGAGTTTCTGGTGACCCCCTTTGAAATCTGCTTCTCACTTTGTCAAACACAGGCCTAGACAAAAAACTCAAAACTCGTTAGCTCGCTAGACTCAGCTCGGC
Organism: Miscanthus lutarioriparius; assembly: GCA_904845875.1. Classification (NCBI taxonomy): domain Eukaryota; kingdom Viridiplantae; phylum Streptophyta; class Magnoliopsida; order Poales; family Poaceae; genus Miscanthus; species Miscanthus lutarioriparius. Next base: position 79,790,314 of record CAJGYO010000006.1, read on the forward strand.
TTAGCTTGTTAGGATAACGAGACGAGCCAAGCCAAGATTTTAGCTCGTTAGCTATAACGAGCCAACTCAAGCTAGCTCGCAAGCCGCTCACGAGCCATGCTTTTTCCGAGAAAAAAATCCCACAGCCATAGCCCACCGCGAGAGATGCACGGCCCCTGGCCCAAACACACACAGCCAAAAGGGCAACCCATCATGGAGTCACGCAGTCCTCCTTGGCTTCTCACGCACATAGGCACATGTCCGCTGCTGCGCCGCAACCTGCAAGTCAGGCGACCATGGCGGCGCCTCAATAACGATATCGGTGTTATGCGGAAGGCAATACCACACCCAATAGGAGGTTGCCGGTTGTTTACATATCAAGGCAAATTTGGCACACAAGTTACAGGTTGCAGAGATGTACTCGGTTACAACAATCAGGAAACTCTAAACTATCTAAACTTAGCCTGGTTATAGATAGACTATTATACAAATATATCTCAACAGCCTCTCCCTCCACAAGCCAGGTCTAGTCATTGGTCACTCTATCTCTCTCCTTTTTCCTCTTGAATCCTCGATCTCCCTCTGCTCGATTATCGAACTGCTCTGACCTATACACCACATGGCCTATCATCCTAATCCCTTACAATTTTCCTCGTTGGTTGTGTCAGAAACAACCTTATTGAATGATGTCAATGTTGATACCTAGTCCAAAATCTCTTGGAATGAATATTGATGTATATTTGAGGCCCCTTATCAATGAGCTGATAGAGCTTTGGAAAATGGTGTTGAACCATGGGATGCAAAGGTAAAGAATAATTTTAAACTACATGATATTCTACTTTGGACAATTAATGACTTCCCTGCATATGATTTCTGGTTGGAGCACAAAAGGCAAATTTGCATGTCCATCCTGCAACAAGGATACCAATTATTTGTGGTTGAAATTTTGGGTCTAAGCGTTGCTACATGCAACATCGCTGTTTTTTGTCCTCGGACCATCAAAGGCACATGAACAAGATCAGCTTCAACAACGAGGTGGAAACCAGGGAGGCTCTAGTACCACTGACTGGTCAACAGGTATTAGGCCAGTATGAAAGCTTTGAACAAGTGAGATTTGGAAAGACAACATAAAAAAGAGGATGTGTGACGAAGATAAAAGATGGCACAATTGGAGGAAGAAGAGTATTTTTTTAGATCCCTTACTGGTCTTCTTTGCTCATAAGGCATAATTTGGACATTATGCACATTGAGAAAAACATATGTGACAGTATATTAAGTACTTTGCTTCAAATTGAAGGTAAATCTAAGGACTTCGAGAAGGCCTTGTAACACCTCGGTGTTAAGCATGCATTAACATTCTGCAAATCATGAACATAATACATCATCAAGCATCATAATCATACATGCATAATCATGTTAAATGATAACTGAAACAATGCTTTGAAACATATGAAACATGCTCGTGAAACATGTATGTTGCATTACTGTTTAAATGAACCTGGGTCGTGTTTGTGCTTGTAATAATGTTTAACATGATTGTTTGGGAGTACAAATGACTTAGAAATGTTTCACATGCATTTTGGAGCAAGGCTGATATTCAAATTTTCCCCAAAATTTTGCTTTTAAAAATAATCTTCTAAAATAGGGTTTTTGATTTAAATTAACTTTAAATCTATAGTTCAAAATCTAATTGGATTTTGGCCATACTCTTTTTGGCAAAGTTGTAGAGTACATTTTTCTGAGCAACTTTTATTTTGGGTCCAACTTTTGAAATTACTTTGAAAAGGTTTAAAAATTCATTTAAATGAATTTGGGGAAGAAAAATAAAAAGGAAAATCACATTTTTCACCTTAATGGGCCGCGCCCTCGCTTCTCGGCCCACGGCCGAAGCCGGCCCGGCCTGCCTCCGCGCTGGCTCGCCCGCCCACGTGCGCGCCGCGCCCGACCGGTGTCAGGCCACGGCCGCCGCATGGCCGCCGAACGCCGGCGACGGCGTACGGGTGGCACCCCGGTGGCCCCCGCCACTCCACGCGCTCGCCTTCACCTGCCCGACCGCGCCGCGCTCCCCACTTGCCTCTCCACTCTGCCAGCCGTAGCACAGTCATAGAGCACGCGCGCGCTCGCCTCCGCCACCGCCCGCGCCGCGCTTCGCCGGAGTTGGCTCGCTCGGCCACCACCGCTCGTCGTCGACCGCTCCATCTCGCCAGCAGCTCCGCCTCCACCTCGCGCACCCCGTGCTCGCCTCGATAAGTCATGGGAAGCTTCCCTTCCTCGGGAATTGCTCACCGGAGTGAGCTCCTCCTCGTCGGAGTGCTCCACTCCGTGGATCTCACCCCTCCGTCCTCCTTCTCGCGCACGAGCACCGCCTGGGCTCGGTGGAGCTCTCACGTCGCTCCCCGCGCCACCCCATGGCCAGAGACGCGCTCTTGCCAGAGAGCCAAGCCGCCGTGCTGCCATGCACACCGGCGAGGTCGCCTCCATGCACCTCTGGCCATGCCCGTTGCACTATCGTGTCCACCTTGGCACGGTGGTCACGATGGTGGTGACCTCGTCACCGGCAACCTTGGCGATGGTGAGATCTCGCCGGTCAACCGCGAGCCCTGCTTGGGTTTGACTGATCGGTGGGGTCAGTTGACCCTCTAGGTCCCGCCTGTCTGTCGCTCGGTGTGGGTGTTGGGTGTAGATCCGGGTGGATCTAGCATTTTTGAACTGGGATTTTCAGAAAAGAATAAAAGAAATGATTTACAGATTTTGTTTAAATGCTTTGGAAATTCATAACTTGCTCAAAATAGCTCCAATTTTGTTGAAATAAGTTTTGCTAGGTTTCTTGTGACTAGATCTATCTGTTAAAAATATTGCATGTCAAATTTGTGATACTTTTCTGTGGAGCTTTATTTAAATTGAATAAATGCTGATTTCTTAGAAAATGTCTAGTAAATAGAATATACGTCAGAAAAATATGGTTCCAGTTTTGTTAATCTCCTTTAGTGATGTACTTTGTAGGGAAAATATATGTCGTGCTTGTTCTGTAGAGAAATATTGATGTGTAGTTCAAGTGCCTTTTATTGATGATTTTTTTGTTATTTTAATAGAGAGCAAAAAGTGTATAAAACATGTGTATGATAATTTTTGTGCAGTGATTGTTTACTGTGTAGAACATAGGAAAAATACCAAATCTGATGTTTAACACTTTTCATAGTACAAAGTATTTTCATGCTCATAATTATGCCATAGCTTGTCATTTTTTTGTAGGCTATTTTACTTATCCAAATGCCATGAAAAATTTATGGTAGTCTACTTAGAGTAGTACTATACTACTGTAATTTTCTCAGATTTTTATGAGCACCAAAAATATATGTTGCTGTTGTAGCCCTAGTTTAAAATGAAATAAAATAATCTTCTTTAATGCATGTTTAGTTAATAATGTTTGCTTTGGTGTATCTTTGAAGCATCTTAACTTGCTTTGGTGACTTGGCATGTTAGTACAGTGGTTGTAGTAGTAGCATAGTAGTACATGTTCTTGGATCATGTTGGCTACCTTGCAGAAGAGCTTTACTTCTACTATGTCTAATAAAGTTAAACATGTTCATCTACATTTCATGCATCATGATCATTACATGTCATCTCTCCGATGCACCTATGCATTAGCACTTATACATTTGCATCATACAGGATCGCAGGAGGAGTTGCTAGTAGTAGTTCAGGAAGAGCAGACCAGGATAGATCCACAAGAAGTCCAGGCACAGGAGGTGCCAGATGAAGAGGAGCAAGGAGAGGACTTGCCCGAGTGCGTGGATCATCAACCTAGTTCGTTTGAACGAGGCAAGCCCCGGAGCATTCTAAGTCTCCTACTTTATAAAAGCAATTCTTCCTATATATGAGTTTATATATTATTGCATTAAGTTGTAGGAGTCGATTGAAACCGTTGATGCATTTATTACTATCCTTGCCTACCTTATTACCTTTTTACCCTATTAGGTCGGGATCGAATAACTGCTTAGCCTTGCTTAGACTGGTAGCGATCGGTGATTTCCGGTCACCTACACTTATAGGTGGGTATTGGAAGAATTTAGCTATGGAAAGAATGATATTTTAGAATTAACCATGTGTGATGGATAATTGAAGATTGGAGTTGGAGGCAACCAGACAGAGTTCTGGGGTGCTGTTAGTTTTCCATCTGTGTCGATTAAGGACAGATCATTGCTCGTCCGTCTTGTCATGTTGAACACATGCCTCACATTTAGCTAGCCGAATAAAGTACCTTTCGACCGCGAAGCTAGTGACACTATTCGAGCCGGGATAAACTCGGATTGGTAGACTAGTGCTGAAGGGGGTATGATGGGGACGCGAAGAGTGAGCCCAAGGTGCGTCCTGGCTGTCGGGCAGTCCCTGGGTAGTGCGGTCCCTGACTGTTATCCCGCGGCTACTTGGAAAGTGTCATTGGTGATCTGTAGCTCACTTAATCAGTGAGTGTGGTTTGTGTGAGGAATAAATCACCAACTGGTTAGGAATCGATTCGAATCGCCATCGCTCCTGGATAGTGAGCACTTGACTCGAGCTACAACATCGTAGTAATTATGATGGAACACTAATGGTTATCTGGATGGTATGGGATATGCTAAATCTAAGTTGGTAACTGGATGTTATTGGTTAATCAAGTGATTGCTATAGTATAGGTGCTTACCTAGATGGATAGGTCATAATAAAGATGATGCAAAGTATTTAAAATGGTTTTTTCATGATAGCTTATGCTTTTCGCAAACTAGACAACTAGCCCACTAAAGAAAGCCTTGCATAATCCTTGGTGTCACTTTATTTTGGTTTAAGACGGGTAAATCTAGCTGAGTACCTTCTCGTACTCAGGGCGTTGTTCCCATTGTTGTTGCAGATGGTCAAATGTACTACAGCTATTGCATTAACTGCCTGTACCCGGTGATGGGTGACAACTAGGACCAAGGGCAATGGTCACTCCGTATCTCTCATCTGATGCTTTTGTTGGAGATGACTACCTATTAGCACTGTATCTGAACCAAAAGTGTGTGTGTGGCTTTAAAACTATTTGCTTCCGCTATTTCAGTCTGAACTTGGGTTGTAATAACTTTATGTTCTAAACTCTAATGTATCCACTGTCATTGTGAACTTTATGTAACATGTGATGGTGACTGCTAAACTTGTACGATCTTGGTTTGTATGTCGATTGGTTTGAAATCCTTCGTGGTTTCACGGACTACCGGGTTATACGGGCTTAAGTTTGCTAAATTATCTGCTTCGGTGGAAGATTTCCTTACTTAATCTCGTATAATTGGTCGGTTTTGTTATAGGCCCGACTTGGCATGGAACAACTATGAATACGACAAGATTAGCATTCTATGATTGACAATGATAATTATACCTTACCACCGGCCTTGTACTTTTTAGATAAGGATGACAATAAAATTTTATGTCAATTTCTACATGGAATGAAGATGCCTGATGGGTTTGTCTCCAATATAAGGAGATGTGTTGACGTAAATGCATGTAAGGTGTCTGGACCCAAAACTCATGATTACCATGTTAAAGGGCATACCCAGTGCAGAGAGCTCCTGCTCTGTACGGGGTCTAGGGAAGGGTGTCAGTGGCAAGCCTTACCCTCACGTGTGCAATGCGAGGAGACTGTGACTCAAACTCAGGACCTTCCGGTCATAGGTAGTAAGACTCATGATTACCATGTTATTCTATAGAAAATGTTACCCTTAGTGGTCCAAAAGATTTTGCCAGAAGATGTTGTCATTGCATTGATTTAGTTTAGTAGGTTGTTAAATGCATTTTGTTCGAAGGAGCTGGTGGAAGAAGATATTGACAAACTTAGCTGTTTAATTAGAGGGACTCTTTGTCGGCTTGAGATGGTATTCTCACCTGTGTTTTTTGATATCATAATGCATTTGACGGTTCGTCTAGCTAAAGAGGCTAAAGATGGAGGGCCTGTGTGTTATAGATGGATGTATCCAGTTGAGAGGTATCTACGTACTGTTAAAGGCTATATGAGGAACAAGGCGCACCGGAAGATTCAATAGCCGAGGGATACATAGTCGAGGAGCGCTTTACATTTTTCTCTAGATTCTTGGACGTCGACACCAAGCTGAATTATGTTGATCGTCATGAAAGTACCGCTATGAAAGGGCCACCAGCAGTATTTTCATGACGATCAACGCGATTTAGCTTGGTGACGACGTCCAAGAATTTAGAGCAAAATGTAAGACACTCCTCGACTATGTATCCCTTGGCTATTGAACCTTCTGGGTGCACCTTGTTCCTCACATAGTCTTTAACAGTACGTAGATACCTATCAACTAAATACATCAATCTATAACACACGAGCCCTCCAACTTTAGCCTCTTCAGCTAGATGAATTGGCAAATGTATCATGATATTAATAAAACGCAGGTGGGAATACCATCTCAAGCCAACAAAGGGTATCTCTAATTGAACATCTAAGTTTGTCAATATCTTCTTTAACCATCTCCTTTGAACAAAGTGCACTAAAGAACCTACTAAGCTGAATCAATACAACGATGACATCTTCTTGCAAAATCTTTTGGACCAATAAGGGTAACAATTTCTATAAAATAACTTGATAATCTTGAGTTTTGAGTCCAGACACCTTACATGCATTTACGTCAACACATGTCCTTATATTGGAGGCAAACCCATCAGACATGTTCACTTCATGTAAAAATTGACAAAATTTTCTTCTCATCCTTATCTAACAAGTGTAAGGCCAGTGACAAGGTATAATTATCATTGTCAATCACAGGATGGTGATCTTGAGATATTCATAGCTGATACATGTCAAGCCAGGCCTTCTCCCTGTCCTTAGATTTACCTTCAATGTGCCCAATATGCTCCCACATATGTTTTTCTCGGTGTGCATGACATCCAAATTATGCCTTATGAGCAAAGAAGACAGAAAGAGAGCTAAAAAATACTCTTCTTCCTCTAGTTGTGCCATCTTTTATCTTCGTCATGCTTGCTCTTTTTTGACATTGTCATTCCAAATCTCACTTTTTCAAAACTTTCATACCGGACCAATACCTCTTGACCAGTTAGTGGTACTAGAGCCTCCTTAGTTTTCACTTTATTGTTGAAGCTAATCTTGTTCATGCGCCATGGATGATCCGAGGGCCAAAAACGACAATGTCTCATGTAGCAGTGCTTGTTCCCTAATTTCAACCACAAATATTCAGTATCCTTACGGCAGTATGGACATGCAAATTTGCCTTTTGTGCTCCAACCAGAAAGCATCGCATATGCAGGGAAGCCATTAATTGTCCAAAGTAGAATAGGATGTAGTTTAAAATTCTTCTTTTCCTTCGCATCCCATGTTTCAACACCATTTTCCAAAGCTCCTTCAACTCGTCAATAAGGGACTCAAATATACATCAATATTCATTCTAGGAGATTTTGGGACAGGTATCAACATCGACATCATCCAATAAAGTTGATTCTAGCACAACCAAGGAGGCAAATTGTATGGGGATTAGGATAACATGCCATGTGGTGTATGTAACATTTTGCATCTCAAAGGGAAGGGATAGAAGCCATCAGAAACACTACCCAGCCTATGATCACGAGCATCCGATGCAAACCAATTATAATTGTTGTCCACGTGCTTCCATGCCTTCGAATCAGTAGGGTGACGCATTTTGCCATCATTGACCAATCGCATTTTTGATGATGCCTTCTCCATCATGTAAAATCTTTGTAGCCGAGGAATAAGAATAAAGTATCATAGGATTTTATGTGGTAAATGTTTCTTATTTGTTGTACCAGTAACACCATCCGCATCACTGTTGGTGGTCCTTAACGCACATTTCTTACTGCCAATTTAGGCATAAAAGAGGAAATATTAGCAATCTCATGCACATAGGCATTTACTATTAATCGAATTCCACATGTATTTGGAGATTTCTTCTTTTGTAGGACTTAAACATGAATACAATGAAAGTATACAAAAAAGGCGCATTCCAACAAGGCGTAATGATGAATTGTGTAAAGGAATAATCAAAAGGCCCACCTACTCAAATAACCTGGGCACGAAAGCACCCAAGGAGCAGCCTAGGCCCAACTAGGGATCCACCACGCAAAGGCGGTGGCAAGGCGGACTGACCAGGGTGTGGACGCACCCTGGGTGTGGGCGCACCGCCCCTGGCTCCTCTCGACCACACCTTCGAATGGCGGTGCTCTGGTGACATGCAGAGGCTGTGGCATGTGAGGTTTTGGGAAATATCCCCCCTCAAACCGACCTAAGGAGGCTATATAAGCAAGGGAGGAGTCCCTTCATTGATCATTCATTCATACACAAGAAAAGAAGAAGCGGAGCTTCACTCATATCTTTAGCTTCTTGCTAAGAGTAGTATAGGGAGTGAGAGAGGGAAGAGTTTGGAGAAGTACCGAAGTTGTCGGCTACCTCCACTAGTGTGCTTGTATACTTAGCGAAAGGAATCGCCGGAGCTGTCGGCTTCCTCTATACTTGTACCTCTATGTTCGTCTTACTAATTGGAGTAAGAAGTTCATGATTATCTCTTGGTGTTAATTTCTTAAGTAAAGTTATCATTGCTCATTAATTACTTGTGGGTTCATCATTCGTCCTTGTGGCGAAAACTCTAGTAGAGGACTCTTGAGAAAGATGGAAGTTCCTGGCCAACGCTAGAGTAGTAACCAATAGCGTAGACATGGTGTCTGGGCTAGAAGTTACCTTTATTTGCCTTGTTCCCCATGATTGAGGGGTAGTCGGCAGGTGGTGACAGCCCTGTCCGTCCTTTGTAATCCCTCACGTTCGGGTTCAACGTAGAGCTATAGGCCGGTGGTACTTGGCAAACCAAGTATAAGCCGGTGCCCGAAGCAAGTCTTTAGTGACAAAGTTATCTTCACTTAGGATCTTTACCCTTAGGAAAACCTCACTATCCTAGTTATCTTCTTTTCATTAGGAAAACTAGTTAAAGAGACTGTTACACCTCCGTTCCTTGTAAGAATATGATACCCTTAATATCATCGGGTGAAGTGCTACAACGGTATATCCGTGTGCTTGCGGATTTCCTCTGCTTATGCTAAGAAATACCAACAAGCATTTCTGGCACTGTTGTCAGGGACAGATGTCGTAATTATCTCTGAACCTAGTTCACCTGTGTATCCTTTATTTTTACCTTTCTCTTCTTTTTACTCTTTTTTACAATGGAGCACAAAATAATTCAACAACTTTCTAGTCCCAAGAGTGAGTTCGTAGAACCACCACAATCTTCGAAGTCAATCACAGCTTCCAGTTATGAACTCCATCCTAGCTTTATAGCCATGGTTCGAGAACAAACCTTTTCAGGGTTAGATTATGAAAACCCTTATCACCACTCAATGGAATTTGAGAAGCTTTGTGCTTGCCTGACTATTTTGGGCATGTCACAAGAAACACTTCAGTGGAAGTTGTTTCCCGTCTCACTTGACAAGAGGGCCAAACAATGGTATGCCCACAACATGAGGAAGGTAAAAGGTGATTGGGAAGAACCGCGGAACAAATTTTGTCTTGCATTCTTCCATATATCCCGAATCACTGCCTTACGACAAGAGATACTCTACTTCCAACAAAAAGATTAGGAAACCATAGGTGCAATCTGGGACAGATTTTCAATCCTATCACGTTCTAGCCCAGAGTTGTCTATACCCAACCACGTGTTGCTGCAACACTTTTGGTTAGGTCTTAGCAATGAATCTGTCCTACAACTTGAAATAGCTACCAGAGGATCATTCACGCACAAAACCACAGAGGAAGGAGAAGCCCACCTAGACCACATTCTAGAGAACACTCCTCCTTTAGAACCCCTCTATGTAGAACCTATGTTAAGTCATGAGGAAGTCTCTTCGGCCGAGGCTGAACTTACACCTTCTATCTAGAGACCCTCACCCGAACTAGAAGATCTAAAGGAAGGTTTTCAACCTTTAGACCTTCCACCTTTCGAGGATGACTTTTTCATCGCGAATACCTGGAACTACTCATGCCAAAAGAGGCCACCAGTCCCTATCACTCCTTTGGACCCTTTAGACAAAGAATTCCTTATGGAATACATCAAAGAGTTGACTACCATTATGAGCAGAGAATGGATAGAAGAAGCGGAGTTTTCTTCTGAAGCAATTCAGATTCGCACCCCTTCTTTAATCATTCAATGCGACATTCGTGACGGCATAGTGGATGTGCGTTATAATCCGACTGTTGGAGCAAACATAATGTCTACATCTTTCGCATCCACCTATTTTGGCAACGAACCCTTTGCTCCAACAAACAAATCCCACAGGATTGCTTCACGATCTAGTTTGAAAGGGCATGGACTCCTACGCAATATAATGGTACATCATGACAAAGTCAAATTAGCTCTGGATTTCCATGTTTTTGACATTCAAGAGTTTGATGTCATGATTGGGCATCCCCTAGAGAAACTCTTTGTAGCACCACCTAAATCAGGGGAATTGGATGTAAAGTTGGGGAGAGACACTTTTTCCATTCCTAAAACTCGAGCCAAAAACACGGTGGTAGGCACTCTCTCCTATCCAAAACCGCCCAAGGAAGTTATGTCAGTCTCACCATTTGAATCTCCTAAGTCGTCGTTAGAAAAAGATGCCACTCTTTATAGAAAAGGAGGACGATTTAGGCAAAACCATAGAACTTCCTAAGGAGGAAGCACCGGCATGACCTCCAATTGAACTTAAGCCCCTACCCGCTAGCCTACGTTACACTTTTCTTAATAGCGACAAAGAAACTCTTGTAATCATTAGTGATAAGCTTTTGGAGGAGGAAACAACCAAACTCATCACCATCTTAGAGAAACATGGGCCAGTTTTTGGGTATTCCTTGCAAAATCTTAAGGGGATAAGTCCTACCCTTTGTACCCATCGCATTCCAATCGACCCCTCTAGTGCACCATCTAGAGAACCCCAGCGTAGACTGAATAATGCGATGCAGGAAGTCGTGAAGAAGGAAGTCCTCAAACTTCTTCACGCTAGGATAATTTATCCTGTACCACACAATGAATGGGTTAGTCCTGTCCATGTGGTACCCAAGAAAGGAGGAATGACGGACGTAGAAAATAATAAAAACGAGTTGATTCTGCAATGTACCATCACGGGGTGGAGAATGTACATTGATTACCAAAAACTCAATGCGACTACAAAGAAAGACCACTTCCCATTGCCTTTCATTGACAAAATGTTAGAGCGGCTGACAAAGCATTCTTTCTTTTGTTACCTTGATGGGTATTCGGGGTACCATCAGATTCCCATCCATCCCGATGATCAAAGCAAGACTACTTTCACGTGCCCGTATTGAACGTACGCGTATAGACGAATGTCATTTTGATTGTGTAATGCACCCGCTTCGTTCCAATGGTGTGTCTATTTTCTTGGACATCATAGAAGAAACCATGGAGGTTTTCATGGATGACTTTTTGGTGTATGGGAAAACTTTTGACTAATGTATGGAGAATCTAGATAAAGTCTTACAACTATGAGAAAACTTTTGACCACTGTCTGGAGAATCTAGATAAAGTCAGCTTTATCCTTGTTTTAAGCCTTGCATGTCAAATTTTCCCACCTGTACATGTTGAGTACAACAAGTACTCACCCTTGCTATTCCTCAAATAAAATTAAAGGCTGCTCAGAAGTTGAAGCTTGGGATGGACATCCGGAGGACATACCCGGTGTTAGGCGCATGTTCTATTATCGACCTTCCTATGGAGGGCGTTGATGCTTCACCTTTATTTTAATAAGACGCTACGCCTATAATTCAAACTTTGATGATTTTGTAATAATAATATACTCTTTTTTGTACACTATTTTTGATTATCACTGATGAAGTCAAGTCATATGTGTGGAAATTCATCCTGGCACACATGTGATGTGCACCCGATTTTGGCTCTATGAAATCGGGTGTGACAGAAGTGGTATCAGAGCCGTGTTGACCATAGGACACGCGTAGCCTTATTAGAAATGGTCTTACCTAATTGCTTTTGCTTCTTACCAGGTTCTAATCATCTTTATCTCTTAGGTGGAGCTTACCCTTTTTACCACATAACCTTTATCTTTACCTTACGCCAGTCTTAAATATATTCATCTATCTTGAGCATCCCTTGACCTTTGCCATGTTTTCTTATCAATAGATGGCTCACCAGCTATTGACTTGCCGTCAAAGCTCCATCTCTGCTACCACCGTAATCGCCCGATAGAGTTCCCCCTCATGGGCAAGACCTCTCACATTCAACTCCGCCACAGCCAGCGTGTGGATGATGGGGCTAGCCTTCCTGTCAGGAACCAACGGAGGAGGTGCCTCCCTAGGAACAGCCCCTGGAACAGCCCCAAGAGGGAGAACCAGCCGCACAGGGGGCACCCCAGCCTGCTGTAGGCGGGGATCCCGGTGATGACGGGGGTGATGATCCCGACGATGGTGGCGATGAGCTCGAGGGCAGGGGAAACCATCCCAATGCCCCTAGGGGTTGGATTGCCACCCATTGCTTTAGGGACACTAGAGACAACTTCTTCCACTGGAGGCTCTATGACCTCCTGCACCGCCAGTATGGGTTTGGGATGTTTAGCATCCAATACGAGAGCACCCACTACTACCACCCCTGCACAAGGCATACTTGTACTGGAAGGCCTACATCCACATTGGCAGGCCAAGCCCATACCTCCGGGCTCTCTGGGTCATGTCCACACATGAAGCTCCATCTCCTCGCTCCACCCAGATGGCAGCCCGCTCGCCAGACGCTCATCGCCTATCGAGACTACTTGTTCGACTCCATTAGGGAGGACGAGGACCGCCACTACCCACACAAGCGCTGGGGGGAGATTATGGCCTAGATTGCACTAGTCACGGGTGCAGACAATGCAAGGATGGAAACAACGGTGGAACTCCTAGCCATCCTGAACTCAGAGCTCAATGCTTCCCTGCTGGAGCTGAGGCAGGTGCGTCTACATCAAGAGTAGGATTAGGATGCACTCGATAATCTCCAAGCTATCTTGAATGAACAGGATCAGGTCCCAAGGACCGTATGGCCTACCTCCTCCCCGCTTTGTCATGAGGACCCCCCATATAGCACCATCCTGGGCCAAACAAGAATCGAATAGACGTTAAAAAATCAATGTAATAAGGAATTTAGTAGCATGCTTGGATCATTAGATTTTGGATAGGAGGTAGCTGTGGGTTCTTTAATTAATAATTAATGATGTTTATACTATCATGCGGGATGATATGAAAGGATTTAGACTGAAACTTGCAGCGATCTTGCTATCGTCATTAGAGTTAAATAAATGAAGGGGTCTCTAGATCTTGATAGTGATGAAAATATTTGAAGCTCAAGTGAGTGTGCCATAATAGAGAATCCAAACATTACTAAAGTGTCCATGAAAAAGAGGAAACATTATGAGAAGGCTGAATGCTTAGTGGTTCAAAAGGGCACACCTTGACACATACAAACTCAGAACAAATCCTCATAAGTCCATGCCAATCAAGAGCCTGATGAGTTTTGGGCATTTGAGGTCATGAAAGATATGCCAATGAACCAGGAAGAGATGACTAGGTTATTGTGTGTTTATGTCATGGCAATTCAGGGTGAAGCAACGTTGAAGTAAGCTACATTCTTATTTTAATTACTTTGAAAATAATATGGTGCTCTCTTATAATTATATAACCATCGTCTGTGTCTAATGCTTTGCAGGAGGCCTTAGGTTAAAGATTTTCATCCCTCCATGATTGCGCTAAGTGTCAAGAATCTACAAAAGTTGTTAATGGACGATTGAGACATCTCTAAGAACTGTTTCAACTTAGGTGTCCGCTTTCAGGCAACTCAAGAGTACAGAATACTAACACAATACAATAGTATTATGAAGCATCACATGGGCCTAAGCTTCTGTGTAAGCACAGTTTTAAAATTATTATCATACTATATTATATTGTCTTATTTGTTGTTCTTCTAATTATATAAAATAGGCCAAGTTATACTAATCCTGACTCTCGATATCCTTCTCCTCCAGAAAATGTGTGCTTTAACACAAAGTCTAGAATACCGTAAAAGATACAATGCAAAAGAAATGGCTACTACGATTGGTGTATCTAAAAATACAGAATACAACTTACAACAGTGCAGATATGTAAGTCGCTTGCTCCTGCTTTTATTACTTGTTTCCTATATGTTATTCTAATCATGTTTGTAGTTTCTTTTGCCTGTGGCTATAGATTCGAAAATATATGCTTTATGTTTTCGACCAACAAAAGAAGGCGCTTATCATGATTGACTCTAAACCTGTTGAAAAGTGGTGTAAAGACACACTAGAGCTGATATATGTCAGTCAAACTCTTGGATTTAATTTGCGATGCATGGCCATAGTGAATGTACATAGTCATGGATGGAACGAGAATTTCTTCAAATGAAAATTCATCCATGAATAAAACATTGTAGATGATAGAGATGGGTAACTAACTCAGAGTCACCATCACTTGCAATATTAATACATATGATTTAACTATTTCTATATATTGCTGATGGTGAATTTTGCCACAGACACTCAAGTAGATACCTTATTCTATAGTATATGTCTGTGTAGAATAGTCTTAAAGCCACACATATTTATACGGTGAGTATAACATACTTTGTTTTAAGGTTTTGTGAGATTTTTCAAGACACGCTATTACCCACATGATAGGCACTAATATTTATATATATACTCGAACCAATGTACAGAATGGTACGGAGATGTGATGAAACTTATTTATGGATTTATTGGCGCACGAAAGAAATAGCTATTGGAGATTTCTTCCTGCTGATATAAAACATTATCTTAGCCGCATCATGGAAATGTCTATATAGTAGAGTTTATGAGCCTACGATGCCACGCTCTCCGTGACTGTGTTAATTTCATGAAATTTGCTTCTTGGATTAAATATCACTTTAACATCAGTATTTAATTTCACAGTATTATTATCTTATCGTGCGATCCGTGTGTTTTTAGTACAAAAGTTTAGCTACCTCGTAGCAATGCACGGGCACGCTACCTAGTACTCCCTCCATACTGGTAAAGAAAGTCATTTTGGACAGCATTTAGCATACCAAAGAGTGATTAATTAGTGTAGAGTTTTCCCTGTCTATCCCTATTAAATATGGTTGCGGGTCCTTCATAGACAACAACCTCACGCAACTTGATTGGTTAGCTCAGCAACTCCCGAGACTTGAGGTTCCAAGTTTGATTCTTCATGGGCGTAATTTT
Source organism: Miscanthus lutarioriparius (assembly GCA_904845875.1). NCBI lineage: Eukaryota > Viridiplantae > Streptophyta > Magnoliopsida > Poales > Poaceae > Miscanthus > Miscanthus lutarioriparius. Next base: position 79,805,569 of record CAJGYO010000006.1, read on the forward strand.
TTGCCATGCGCTTCGATTTTTGCCATGCACGAATTTAGCGTTTGCCTCTGTCTGTTGCGCGTGTGCGTTTGGATGGCGCGCGCTGGCCGAGCATTTTTTGTGTTTGCCTTCGTCTGTTGCGCGCGCGTGGGTGTGTTTTCGTTGCATCGCGCGCGCTGGCATTCTGTCGCTTGTTTTTCCTCCTTTTGCGCGTCTGTTTTTATTGCATGGCGCGTTGGCACTGGCGCTCGCTCGCTTTTCGCAATGTAAACGCCCCGTGCAACTCGCTTGGACAGGAACGAGCGAGTTCATTTGCTAGCTTAGAGTCACACATGGCCAGTTCATTTGGTACCTTTGATCTGAACGCGCCGGTACTGGAAGACGAAGACGGCAATGGTGGGTTCGACCTAAACGACAACGGTAATGTCTCATAGTATCATGACTAGTTCAGATCTTATTAGTTTCATGTGTCACATGGCCAGTTCATTTCTTACTAGTTCAATGCTTCCTTTTTGATAGGATTTGATTTGAACTTGCCACTAGACGAATATGGTGCAGTTGATTTTGATTTTGTACAAAACCTCGCTGGTAAGATAAACCCCCCATGCTTTTTAAAGTAAACTTTGCTCGTAATCAAAATCGTTGGATTTAGTGTGTTTATTTTTTTTACAACTAGAACATGTTGTTGAGGCTTCCGTTCAAGTCAACCAGCGAAGGAAAGACATGACAGAAGAAGTCACAAAACAAGTTTATCAAGCTTTGTTAGCTAGAAGCAAGAATGGCAAACTAGACAAGAAAGATACGAGAATTGTTGCTAATCATTTTGGACTACACATTCGGTTAGTTCAGCGCTTGTGGAAGCGAGGTAAAATACCACTTGCTCATAGCATTCCGGTTGTGGTTGCTAGTCGAAAAAAGGGTAGATGTGGCCGTAAGGCAATCCTTGTTGATTTGGAACAATTGCGCAACATTCCTCTCAAAGAAAGAATGACCATAGAAGATATGTGTAGCAAACTTAACATGAGCAAATGGAAGATACAAAGGTATTTGAAAAAAGGTTTTCTTAGGCGCCACTCTAGTAGCATCCACCCATACCTCACAAATGCTAACAAGAAGTCTCGGTTAAAGTGGTGTGTTGACATGATTGAGAAGGGTTTGCTTGGTGATCCAAGATTTAAGGGGTTTTTTGACTTTGTGTTCATTGATGAAAAATGGTTTTATCTCTCTCAAAAATCTGAGAAATATTACTTGCTACCCGAGGAAGATGAGCTCCATCGCACTTGTAAGAACAAGAATTACAACCCTAGGCTCATGTTTTTGTGTGTTTGTGCTCGGCCGAGGTTTAGGGATGGGGAGTGTATTTTTAATTGGAAAATTGGTTGCTTTCCATTGATCACTTATGGAAATGCTGTAATAAGAAGTTAGAATCGTCTTCGTGGAGCCCAAGTTATCAAGCCCATAACTTCAATCACAAGAGATGTGATTAGAGATTTTATGGTAAACAAAGTATTGCCTGCCATCTGAGCCAAATGGCCAAGAGAAGATGTGAACAAACCAATTTTCATACAACAAGATAATGCACCTTCCCATTTACCTATGAATGATCCGGTTGTTTGTGAGGCTGCTAAGCAACAAGGATTTGACATTCGTCTAATTTGTCAACCACCCAATTCTTCGGATTTCAACATTCTAGACTTGGGGTTTTTTCGAGCTATTCAATCTATTCAATACAAGAAGAATGCAAAAATAGTTGAAGATCTAGTTCCAGCAGTGCAACAGGTAAATGATCAATTGTTCACTTGTTTCATTGTTTTTTGAACAACTAATTTACCCATTGATTGGTTTCTTCAACACATGTTTTGTAGGCATTCATAGAGTATTGTCCACACAAAGCAAACATAATTTTTCTAACACTTCAGAGTGTTTTGAAGGAAGCCATGACAGTTAAATGATGCAATAAGTTCAAGATTCCTCACATGCAAAAAGAAAAACTAGAGAAAGAAGATCGACTGCCATTGCAAATCTCTTGTGAAGCATCCTTGCTATCTGAAGCCATTGCTAGTATTCCTGCATGAAACCATTATCTTTGCAAATTAGTAGAAACAAATGCATATTAGCTTGAATGAATGGGACATGTAACCTTACTATTTTTTCTTTGCATCATGCTTCATCTTCCTATGCTCCTCCAACTTCTTCAAAATGTTCTCAGGCATAAGTATGGTGTAGCCATCCATTTGAAGCTTCTTGACATCAGGAATATAGATCTCGCAATCAAATTTTTCCATGGCATCCATTATCCTTGCTGTGAGATCGTAGTCGTGGTGAACAAGACCACAATGGGCACACCTGCTAGTGAGGTGGCGAGCTAGGCGGCAGCCTTCATCGTCGTTGTCATCGTGGGTCGTGCCGTAGCAAACACAGAGAGAAGGCTTGGACTCCGGCAGCAAGGAGTATGGCACGAAGGACTCCGAAGTCATCTCCATGGTGCCAGCAACAATCATGGGTTCCTGCTCGAGGTCATCCTCCATCATTATCTCCATGGAGTCCGCCGGCGCTAACTCCTCCGACGTCACAGAGTCCGCCACTGCATCCATGGAGCGACGAAGCGGCGAGCACAGTGTAGGTGAGCAAGCAGCGAGCATAGCATCGGCGAGCACAACGAGGAAGCGGCTAGGCTAGGATAGACGAGCGGTTGAGGACAAAGGGAGGCGAGCGGGCGGTGCAACATGCGAAGCGAGGCTGCGCTATTATTAGTACATAGTGATTAAATGAGCGATAAACGGGCGACGCGGCGTGCGAAGCGGCTGGGGCAAAGCCGTCCCAAATCAGGCATGCTCCGTATAGGAAAAGGAAGGCATTCTGGGACTTCTGCTCATTTGCATAAAGGATGTCACCGAGCGCTTCCATGCGTGATTTGGGATGGCTTTGCCCCTACCACTTCGCACGCCGCATCGCCCGTTTATCGCTCATTTAATCACCGCGTACTAATAATAGCGCAGCCTCGCTTCGCATGCTGCACCGCCCGTTCGCCTCCCTTCGTCCTCAACCGCTCTTCTATCCTGGCCTGGCCGCTTCCTCGCTATGCTCGTCGATGCTGCGCTCGCTGCTTCCTCACCTACACCGTGCTCGCCGCTTCCTCGTCGACGCCATGCTCGCCGCTTCATCGCTCCATGGATGCAGCGGCGGACCCTATGATGTCGGAGGAGTTAGCGCCGGCGGACTCCATGTAGATAATGATGGGGATGACCTCGAGCAGGAACCCACGATCGTTGCTGACGCCATGGAGATGACTTCAGAGTCCTTCGTGCCATACTCCTTGCTGCCAGAGTCCAAGCCTTCTCTCTATGTTCGCTGTGGCATGACCCACGATGACAACGACGATGAAGGCTGCCACCTAGCTCACCGCCTCGCTAGCAGGTGTGCTCGTTGCGGTCTTGTTCACCGCGACTATGATCTCGCAGCAAGGTTAATGGATGACATGGAAAATTTTGATTGCAAGATCTATATTCCTGATGTCAAGAAGCTTCAAATGGATGGCTACACCATACTTATGCCTGAGAACATTTTGAAGAAGTTGGAGGAGCATAGGAAGATGAATCATGATGCAAAGAAAAAACAGTAAGGTTACATGTCCCATTCATTCAAGCTAATATGCATTTGTTTCTACTAATTTGCAAAGATAATGGTTTCATGCAGGAATACTAGCAATGGCTTCAGATAGCAAGGATGCTTCACAAGAGATTTGCAATGGCAGTCGATCTTCTTTCTCTAGTTTTTCTTTTTGCATGTGAGGAATCTTGAACTTATTGCATCATTTAACTGTCATGGCTTCCTTCAAAACACTCTGAAGTGTTAGAAAAATTATGTTTGCTTTGTGTGGACAATACTCTATGAATGCCTACAAAACATGTGTTGAAGAAATCAATCAATGGGTAAATTAGTTGTTCAAAAAACAATGAAACAAGTGAACAATTGATCCATTTACCTATTGCACTGCTGGAACTAGATCTTCTACTGTTTTTGCATTCTTCTTGTATTGAATAGATTGAATAGCTCAAAAAAAACCCAAGTCTAGAATGTTGAAATCTGGAGAATTGGGTGGTTGACAAATTAGACGATTGTCAAATCCTTGTTGCTTAGCAGCCTCACAAAAAACTGGATCATTCACATGTAAATGGGAAGGTGCATTATCTTGTTGTATGAAAATTTGTTTTTTCACATCTTCTCTTGGCCATTTGGCACGGATGGCAGGCAATACTTTGTTTACCATGAAATCTCTAATCACATCTCTTGTGATTGAAGTTATGGGCTTGATAACTTGGGCTCCACGAAGATGATTCTTACTTCTTCTTACAGCATTTCCATAAGTGATCAATGGAAAGCAACTAATTTTCCCATCAAAAATACACTCCCCATCCCTAAACCTCGGCCAAGCACAAACACACAAAAACATGAGCCTAGGGTTGTAATTCTTGTTCTTACAAGTGCGATGGAGCTCATCTTCCTCGGGTAGCAAGTAATATTTCTTAGATTTTTGAGAGATAAAACCATTTTTCATCAATGAACACAAAGTCAAAAAAACCCATATAAATCTTGGATCACCAAGCAAACCCTTCTCAATCATGTCAACACACCACTTTAACCGAGACTTCTTGTTAGCATCTGTGAGGTATGGGTTGATGCTACTAGAGTGGCGCCTAAGAAAACCTTTTTTCAAATACCTTTGTATCTTCCATGTGCTCATGTTAAGTTTGCTACACATCTTCTATAGTCATTCTTTCTTTGAGAGGAATGTTGCTCAATTGTTCCAAATCAACAGGGATTGCCTTACGGCCACATCTACCCTTCTTTCGACTAGCAACCACAACTGGAATGCTATGAGCAAGTGGTATTTTACGACGCTTCTACAAGCGCTGAACTGACCGAATGTGTAGTCTAAAATGATCAGCAACAATTCTCGTATCTTTCTTGCCTAGTTTGGTATTCTTGCTTCTAGCCAACAAAGCTTGATAAACTTGTTTTGTGACTTCTTCTGTCATGTCTTTCCTTCGCTGGTTGACTTGAACGGAAGCCTCAACAGCATGTTCTAGTTGTAAAAAAAATAAACACACTAAATCCAACGATTTTGATTACGAGCAAAGTTTACTTTAAAAAAGCATGGGAGGTTTATCTTACCAGCGAGGTTTTGTACAAAATCAAAATCAACTGCACCATATTCGTCTAGTGGTAAGTTCAAATCAAATCCTATCAAAAAGGAAGCATTGAACTAGTAAGAAATGAATTGGCCATGTGACACATGAAACTAAAGATCTGAACTGGCCATGATACTATCAGACATTACCGTTGCCAGTTTCCAACGAAAACTCATTGAGGTCGAACCCACCATTGCCGTCTTCGTCTTCCGGTACCAGCGCGTTTAGATCAAAGGTACCAAATGAACTGGCCATGTGTGACTCTAACCTAGCAAATGAACTCGCTCGTTCCTGTCCAAGCGAGTTGCACGGGGCGTTTAAATAGTGAAACGCGAGCGAAACGCGAGCGAGCGCCAGCGCCAACGCGCCATGCAACGAAAAAACATACGCGCGAAAGAAGGAAAAACAAGCGACGGAACGCCAGCATGCGCGATGCAACGAAAACACACCCACGCATGCGCAATAGACGAAGGCAAACACAAAAAATGCTCGGCCAGCACGCGCCATGCAACCACACAGTGCCATGCAAATGCACATGCGCAACAGATTGAGGTAAACGCTAAAATCGCGCACGGCAAAATCGAAGTGCACGACAAAAAATTGCGCCCGCGAAGAATCGAACCTGGAACCTCAAGTCTCAGGAGTTGCTGCGCTAACCAATCAAGCTGCGTGAGGTTGTTGTCTACGAAGGACCCGCAACCATATTTAATTGGGGTAGACAGGGAAAACTCTACCCTAATTAATCATTCATTGGTATGCTAAATGCTGTCCTAAATGACTTTCTTTACCAGTATGGTGGGAGTATAGTCAAAGCCTAGACCTTGAACCACCAGTTGCACTTTATCCATTGTGTCTGGGATACAATGGCCTTTAATTAGGGAGCATCCTTGAGAATAGATTAAGTACGCTCTCCATTGCAGTGTTAGAAATACCATACATGCACTTAATCTGAAAAAGTTACACAATAAAAGAAACCTTATTAAGTAGCCTCTGTGCAACCTGGATACAATTCATTTTCTGTTTCATTTAATAATTTGAAGATCTTGGCGTGTTGATTCGGCTCTTCATTGTCCGTATCTATGATCTTTACCTGTATAGCACCTTTGATTAGGGATCTAATCATATTAGTGGCACCACCTTCTTCACTGTCTACTCCAACATCCGGTGTTGCGACTTCTTATTGTCTACTCCAACTTTAGGTGATTGTCTACTCAAACATCAGGTGGTGCGTCATCATTGTGTAATCCTTCATCAATAGGTGTGGCGCTTTCATTGTCTCCAAGATGAGGATTGACACCATCAGCTGCAAACTTTCCCCTTCCCCGATGAAACTTTCAGTAAACTCTTTACCAAGTAAATGACTTTGAACCTCAAACTGTGATCTGGATGCCATGCATTGACATCTAGCATGTGGATCCTCCTTGCCATCGAATGTCGGGAACAATAGCTTGTGGATGCGTGGTTGGAGGACTAGGAAGAAGCCAGGTGTCGTTGATGGATTCGGGTATGGCGGTGGTAGTGGTGGCTAGTGTGGCACCTCCTTGTCACCGTCAATGATGAACCACTTGTTCATCAATCCGTCCATGATGTGGGGGATGCCTGACATTGCGGACGCCTCCTTTTCTTTCAGGAAGGCACATCGGCGGCCTCCATGGCTTGCTTGGTTGCTACCTCGAGCTCCTTGTTGATGGCTTCACGTTCCATCTTTGCCTTTGCTATGGTAGCAATGGTGATCTCCTTCGAGCCTCGTTGCTCGATGTTGGTCAGCCTGGCATCGAGTTTGGCGAAGTTGTTTGTCACTTTGTCGAAGCGCTTGGTGATATCGACGAAGAGGCTCTCGAACATGGCCTTCATCTCCATGGTGGTGTTATTGTCACCCATGGATTCGATCTGGTCTCCAAGATACCAGGTGTCAAGGTCTAATCCCCAAGGGCCAATTATAGGCAGTGTTGTGGGCGTGGGGAGGCAGGGGCGGCGTGGTGGCTGCTGCAGGCGGTGCAAGAGGTACGGTGGCGGTGGCTAGGGCAGGGAGAGGTGCAGGGAGAATGAGAGAGAGAGAGAGAGAGAGAGAGAGGAAGAGCAATTGCTCAACTCTTGCTTAAGATTAAAATGATTACATCTCCTCTATATATATTTTTTCCCAAGTAAATTTAGAGTCCTTATAGATTTGGACTTCTCCATTCTAAGCAAACCTATATTATTTTCTAAACAAATCCTATATCTTTTCCTAAACAAAACTCTAAGTCATTTTCCTAATTTTTATTCAAAACTTCCCATCTATTCCGAATTTCCTTCTTGGAGAGGGAATTGAGGGACGGCAGGGGTCGCACCACCTTGGTCGCGCGCAGGAGGCAGCCGAGCCCGGCTCTGGCCCTGCATTGGGCCTCGCTAGGCCCACTTGGCCAGACGTGGAGGGTCCAAATCAGACATGTGATTGTAGCCCTCAGTTGTTTTGAAGAGTTGTTTTGAAGAAATATAGTTCACAGACATATTTCCTTCTTTGATTTGAGGAAGAGTCCGGTTAAGAGTACTTTACTTCTAGAGTTCTAGTGGTGTGATTATTCATACCCTATCCTAGACGCAAGTTGTATTTTCAGGTTGCTTGGTGGGCTAGCCTACTAAAATAGAGAAAATATTATGGCTCATATAGTGCAATAATCTATGATGGATATAAACAAGTTGCATTTTGAAATTACCTGCAGTGATGTTTCTTCAATCTATGGAGTCATTTCATTTCTTTCACACAAGGTTGGTGTTGTGGCAATATTGAAGTACTCATTCTGCGATAGTAGGCATGTATAGCAGCTAGCTGAACCTGGATAAAAAAAAATAACATATTTTTTTTCAGGCAACACAATTTATATTTTTGCTATAGAAACATAAAAATGCAGAACTAACAAAATGAAAATATTATTTTCGCATGTTAGGTTTCCTATACAATATTCAACACTATTCTTGTTTTCATACAAACCATACATAGCAGGTAGTAGCTGATAACTCATTTGGTTACAGCTATAATGTTAGTTGGGATGTCTAATTTCATCTATGCCTGGACCTAAAATAAGAGTTTCATAATAATAATTTGTCTATGACTAAACCTAAAAGAACTGTTGTTCATCATAGAGCATTTTGTCTAACTTATGCTTATTTATTTTGGATTGAACAGACTCTGTATCTGGTTAGGAAGGATACAAATTAAGTACAGGTCTGCCCCCCAAATGAAAAAGGTCTGCAACCACACCATTTGGTACTGGATTCACTTACGTATCGGCAAAACTCAAACATGTTCAATTTCCCACATGGATATAGACATATAGTACAACACACACAGTACAATATGCAGTGATTGACGTTGCTCCTTCAAGGGGCAGCAAGAGACTAAAGCGACTGCATACAGCAAGAAAGAGAACCACCGCTACTACGGCGATGTCACAGCAGCATCGACAGTATCAGAGAACCGTACTGCAACCCTAACCCTAGATTCCTAACTCGAAACACACCAAATCGAACACATTCGTCAGCAGGAAGAGATGTCATAGGAGCTCACCACAGCAGAGAGAAGGAGCACAGCGTGACGAGGCAGCGCAGACAAGATCGACACCGGCGCACTAGCTCCAGGCCCGGTACGGCGTAGCACGGCGGGGTGCGCCTGATCCGAAAGCTGTAGCGGTCTCGGATGACATTGGTTGGGGCGGCAGCCATCTAGCCCGCCCGCCGAGGCCAGGGACGGCGGCGTCGTGGCCAGCCAGCCCACCCAGCTATGGGCGGCGGCGCGGCACGCGGCCAGCCCGGACGCGGTGGGCGGCTGCCCGCCCAGCAGCCTAGGCGCACGGCGCGGGGAGGAGCCGGAGCAGGGACGCGCCGTCCGCGAGAAGACGGAGGGAGTCGCGTGAGAGAGATGCGCGCACAGGAGTCACGGGCGTCAATCTGGATTTCATGGAAGAAGGAAACGTGTAGGGTTTCACTAGGTATATATTGTCGTGAGCCGTCGGACGAAAAGGATGGACGAGATCCGCTATAGGGTTGGCTGGGCCTTAGGCCTCGCTGACCTGAGGTTGTTCAGATGTTTAGTACTCCCGTCCCATCGTTCCAAAATAAGTGCACCATTAAATATTTTTAGAAGTTTCCCTAAAAACATTAAATATTTTTAGAAGTGATTTATTATTTTCTAAAATAACATTTACATTATTTAGACACACTTATCAAGTACTCCATCCATTCTAAATTATAAGTCGCTTTGACTTTTGTTAGTACATCTATTTTGTTATGTATCTAGACATATATTATATCTAAATGCATAGCGAAATGGATGTGCAAAAAAAGGTCAAAGTGACTTATAATTTTGAAAGGAGGGAGTAATAATCAAATTAGTTTATGTACTCAGAATATTTTTATATGAGATATACTACATATATGTTGTTGTGTAGAAGTTTAAAATATTTTAGAAGTGAATTACTATTTTCTAAAGTTTAAATAAATTATTATGTGCTTATAAAAAAGTATTTCCAAATAGAACTACGTGTACCTCAAATAATACTAAAAAATTACACTAAATTATATTTAGGCTCAATATTTTATTATAGCCCATGTCCTAAAGATAGATAAAGAATCCAATTGTTTACTATAGATAATTCAATCTTCTATCTCAAAATTATACCAAAATAATTATAATACTATCATAAATTGGTCTACAAATTCTAAAAATTGGCATGTGGGCATATTATGAGTGTATAAGCTTTCCATAAAAATTTCAAATCATTTCAATAAAGTGAGACTTTACATTGTTCACAAATAAATATATCTCTCGTATAGTTTCATATAACTACGCGAGAGATGTATCCATTCATGAACAGTATTATTAATTTTCTAAAATCATTTGGATTTTTTATGAAATGACTATACACAAAAACATGTCATCATGCAAGTTTATATAATTTTCTAGCCAAATTTAGATATTATTACAATTATCCTATGATAATTCTATAAAATAATTGTAATAATATTTAAATATCATCAGGAAATTCTAAAACACAACGTGCCTTGTAGCTCAAATGGTTCATCTTTGCTTCCCTAGCTATGCCCGAAGTGGCCAGGTTCGATACCTAAGGTGGGGTGCGTAACAAGCTATTTTCTTTGCAGTGTTGGACCATTGATAGTCATTGATCAAATATATTGTGCATAATTTGACATGAACAAAAGATGACTTGGTGGTTATCCTACATCCCCCCTCCCCCCATTTTTTCACTTTTTTGAGTGCCATATTGCAAAAAATGAAAATGCACATAAATAATTTGATAAAGTTTTGAATATCTTTTACAGTTAATATTATAGAGATGTTTTTAAATTTCATTATACGATGAAAGACAATTTTTGTAACTAAATGTAGATATTATTATGATTATTCTATAGTAATTTCAAAATATAATTATTATAATAATTTTTAAATATGGACAAAAAAATCTATAAACCGATACGACAACATATTTTGGTTCCATAGTTTTCAACAAAAAATTCAATTCGCTTTAATAAAGTGGAATTATACATTATTCATAAATAAATACATTTGTGAGAGATATATCCATCTATGAACAATGGGTAGTGTTGCGCTGTTAAAAACAAATAAACAATTTTGTATGATTATACACCCAAAAAATCATGCAAGTATCTAGAATTTTCTAACAAAATTTAGATATTATTACGATTATTCTATGGTAATTTCATAAAATAATTGTAATAGTATCCAAATATAGTCAGAAAACTCTACAAAATGGCATGGCAACATATTTTGGGCTCATAAGGTTTCCATAAAAATTTTAGTTCATTTTAGTATATTGGGATTATATATTGTTCATAAATAGGTACATCTCTCCTTTAGTTACATGTAACTATGTGGGAGTATCAGGTTTGTGAACAATGTGTAGTACTGCTTTACTACTTTGTTAAAGTCCTTTGATTTTTTGGAATGATTATACACCAAAAATGTATTTTCATGCAAGTTTATAGAATTTTCTAACCAAACATAGATATTATTATGATAATTTTATTGTATTCCATAGTTAGCTTGTTATACATTGTTAGTATGCAAAAACAACCACAAACACCTACATAGTGCAGTGGTGGGTGTGCTTGGTGTTCAAGTGGATAATCTTAGGCTCAAGTTCCTATGGTGTGTTTTTTGGTTTGTTTTTTTAATCAGTTTTTAGTTGTATTAAAAGTTAACTTATAATACAAAGATTTTACTATGCATGGTTAAACAAAAACACCAACATAAATATGTAGTGGTAAGTCAACTCCCTTATGATTATGATAGGAGGGTCTCCGGTTCAAGTCCTACTTGTGCATCTTTTTGTCTTTTTTATATTTTACTAGTTGTATTAATGGTTAACTTATAACATAAAGAATATTGTGCATAAAATAACACAAACATGAACATAACTTAGTGTAAGTCTACCCCCTCATGATGGGTGGGTCTTAAGTTCAAGTCACACCTTTGCCTCATTTTTGCCTAACTTTTTATATTTCCTAACATGTGGGCCTAGCAATGAGTTTTTGGAGGGTTTTGGAAATGCCATGGGGCTTAGGAAACAATTTTGGATGGGCCCTAGCCACCAAAAGTCCCACCAAATACAAGTGCCGCCAACGACATCATAACATGTTACTACATTCGTTTAGGATTCTAGTTGTAATAAGCATATAGCAATTGGAACACTATTGAAGATTATTATAACAAAAAAATCATGGAAATAGGAACATGTTATTGCATCGATTTATAATATTCATTGCAATAACCACCTACCTATTGCAACACCACTAAAGATTATTGCAACTCGACTATGGCAATAGTTACAACCAAAAGCAACCAAATCCAATATGGTTGCAATAACATCAAATAATTGCAACAAAAATCAATACTAATGCAACTCCCAACCAACTGCAACATAATTCTAAAATGGTCGCGGTAGCACCTTCCTGTTGCAATGAAAATCTCACATATTGCAACACAATTTATTCATAGCAATATAGTCACATATTGCTACATGTTACAGAAAGGTTGCAATATGACCTACCTATTGCACCCAAATTAGTGATGTTGCAATGGTGTCTCGTGGCATTAGTCCAAAAATCTAGTAGGCATGAGTGGCTTACCTTGAATCAACTTGTGCTAAAGAACAAGGCTTGGGGAAAGAAAGGATTATATTGGACTCCTTTCTTGGTTCTCCATCTTCTTTCTCCTCCTCTTTTCTCCACCCAATGGCCAGGGGAATGAACTCTCCTAGTTCATCCTTGTCATGGTGGTAGTGGAGCTGCTGGTGGTGATGATCTTGTCCTTTCCCTCCATCATTCTCCCTTCCCTTCCTCCTCCTTGGTGCATCGATGAACTCAAGAGCTAGAGAGAGAAAGGGAGTTGGAGAGTGTAGAAACTAAGTTTTGAGGTTTCCAGGCAAGAATGGATTGCCAGCTCGTGCTGACTCGTGGGGCCACAAGCAAGGGGTGGCTGCTAGCTTAAGTTCTGCATGGACAGTTTCGGGTGGACTATATGTTTGAAAGCACTCTAGGCGACTACAGATGTGCACATATAGACCATTTATTAGATCAGACATGTTGTCTGTCTAATCGCAACAGAGCCAATTTTTAGTGTTCTAACTCATCTAGTTTTCCTAATATAATCTTTAGATGTCAGTTATGCACATGATGCTCATAATAATCAAAATACAATAGCGAGTCATGACAAGTATCGTGCTTATTTGTTAAGTGTTAACATTGAAATACATTTTCATTCATTTGACATAGATTTTTTATGTTTACTTTACCCTATGTTATTTTCCAAGGATGAACATTTTATACATACATTAATATGAAAGAGACATGCTAATAATTTGATAAGAAAAAAGATGTATGTGACTGCATGACTTGGATGATCAGCAATCAAGTTATTTATTCAACTTGCTATCATATTGCATTACTGTTATATAGACCTAATTTAATGAGCAAGGGTTTTCGTGACCATGCCATTAAGAGGAAGAACGGAGTTTTAAACATTACAAGCGCCCATAGGCCCTGACTTACCCGAGAAGGCCCTACCCTAAGCATTCGTAAAATTCTATTAGAGCAATCTTAATAATAGTCTTATAGCCAAGCTAGTCAAAATTTTTGCTAATGTGGAGGAGAGAAAGGCGGAGCCTACAAGCAATAAGTTGTGTGCACAAGAGCTTATTTAGTGGATGGTATGCCAAGATAGCAAGTGAATGTGACAAGAACGTCTAAAAATCTCGATTTCTAGGGGCGAGCCATGTTGCAGATCGTGCCTAGAGTTGCTTGGAGATGATTTTTTATCCTAGGAAACACAAACACTCGTATTTCGTGCTTGACTTGCCCCAAGTTTTTTCTTAAATTTCTATTTTTATGTTGGTTCTAAAATGTCTACAAAATCAACTTTTAGGGATATGCCACGTTATCGATTGATCCTAGAAATTGATTTCACTTATCGCTCTTGTTATTATTTTTTCACCCCTAAAAGTACTTAATTTCTAGGGATTCCTAGTAATAGAAGAGGTTAGGAAAACCACCTCTACAAATCAAATATGACTATTTCTAAAAATGTTGTGTAGCCGTGACAAAACCATATCTCTTATATTGGAACAATTAATTAGGGTATGGAGTGAAATATTGCAATAGTGACACCCTTAATATTCTCATCGGAAGTACTGTGGAAGCTAAGGTTTTCTCCCGATACCATAGGCAAATACTGTAGAACGGCTAGAGGAGCTAGGGAACTTCAATTTTTTAGCGTTTTATTTGAGAACTATATCTAATAAATTATTTGCTCTAGCAAATAGCCTCATAGAAATACTTGATTAGGGAACCGCCACTACAAATAAAATATGACCATTTCTTAAAATGTTTTATGTAGTAGTGATAAAATCATATCTCTTCTATTAGAGCATTTAATTAGGCTATTGATTGAAAATATTGCAATAATTACACCCTTGGTATTTTCATGGACAAGTATTGTGGAAGGTTTTTCTCTCGAGACCATGGACAAGTACCGTAGAGTCGCTAGAAAGAGCTGGGGAAATTCAAATTTGTAGCATTTTATTTTGATAACTATAACTATAGCTAAGAAGTTATTTGCTCTAGCATAGTCTCATAGAAAGTTCGTTTAAGAACACATATTAAGATATTGATTCCACCGTCGTGCAATCCCTGATTCCTCGACCCTTGATATATGCATATATCCTCATCACAAGGCCGACTTGTGGGGGAGCTTTGGGATATGACCTTGTTCTTGTAGGCATATCACTGTCCTGTGTAAACTTTCTTTCAGAGTGAACTTCATGCCCAGAGCCTGTGGTCTTTTTGTACAAAACTTGTACGGTTTGACCTTTGGTGCATTTTCATCCTTACACCTAAATGGTGGACAAAAATAGGAGAAGTAAAATATCACACACACAAGTTTTTTTACAGATCAAAGGCTAAATTAAGTTGCTTTAGTGATCTTTTAACAAACTATGGGAGTTTGTTTACATTGTTTATAAGTCAAGAACGAATAGTCAATTAAACAATACAAGAAGCCATTTTAATTTTGTCTAGGCCGGAGTACTATACTTGCTGCATATGGATGACGATTTTTTAATATTCCTAGATTGTTGTTTTAACTTCTGAAACACACCTTGAAGCATCATTATTTGTCTTACAAGATGATTCCAGCAAATTATCAACACAATATTATGTTGAAAATACTTTAATTTGGTACAAACATCTTATATCATTTCTTATAACTAACGTAAAGTACTAGGGCTGATGCTTTTGTGTCATGTTTTTTTGTTTTTGTTTTTAAGAATCATATGGATTTTCCACAAAAATAGTGCTACAAAGTAAACTCGTCGTCATTGCAAGGATATCTCAATATGTTTGAACTTGAAATAAGTAGTGTGGAGACTATAGAGAGAGAGAGAGAGAGAGATTTACTTAGCGGTGATCGGATACTGTGGCAAGAGCTCTCTCATCATTTGAATAAACTCCAACCGGTGCACCACTTCGCCAATGCAGAGGTAGCGTCCATGCGCAGTAGGGGTTTTGTACAACCAACACATGGGCACGCGCAACATCCTGCACATCGACAAACCCGGAGACAGCATTCGGGCACGCCTTCCTGGTGCCCTTCATGCAGGAGACAATGAGCATGTACATCGCCAGGTGCAGCGCCGGCTGCAGCGTTTCACCTAGCGTGAACGCCGGCACGACCACCACCAGGTGTATCCCTCTCTTGGATGCCTCCTCCATGGCTGTTTTCTCAGCAACCGTCTTCGCGACGCAGTAATAGTTCTGTAATTCAACATGCATGTTCCGTTAACAGGATATATATATACACTTAGGGACGATGAAAGATCGATTAAAATTTCTGAATCAGTTATTCATCATTAGGTCAGCGCTCTTAGACCTTTGTTTTTAAGCAGAATTCAATGTCACTCCAGCAACTCTCATCCACAACCTGATCAGGACTCCTGTTTGGGTTCATATGGACGGCACCGTCGGATGAAGTGTACACCACGCGTTGCACTCCCATATCTGCAGCAGCGTTGATGGCATTCTTCGTTCCCTCAATAGCAGCAGCCATGAGTTCCTGCACATGATACAGGTACATATATATATATATACTTTGTGGCTTACGACATGGAAGACGCCCTCACAAAGTACTAGGCTGACGGTAGAATCGAACTAACAGGGTCGTTCTCTGAAACCGGGCAGGCGACATGGAAGACGCCCTCACAAAGCCTCTAAATGCCGCAACGAGCGACTTGTGGTCCAACACATCAGCACGGCACACAGAGGGGGCTGAGTCATTATCTGCGAGAGAAGCATATATACAAAATCCCACCGATAAATAAAATAAACTGAGTGGTCTCAGACTACCACTACTACACAATGGACTTGTTGTCCCGAGCGATAACGGTCTTTAGTCCTGGTTACCGCGCCGGGACAACGATCCCGGGACTAAAGGTGCCACCTTTAGTCCCGGGTCATCGAGCCGGGACTAAAGAGGGACCTTTAGTCCCGGTTGGTGTTACCAACCGGGACTAAAGGCCCTCCAGCCGAGCAAACGTGGCCGCACCCTTTAGTCCCGGTTGGTAACCCCAACCGAGACTAAAGGTTCCTTTTCTTTTTCTTTTTTTTTTAATTTGTTTTCAGTTCAGTTACACGTACTTGTTTAATATATAATATGTTTTTATGTACGTATTCTACGCTGCTAATATAAATACACGCACGCATATAATTACATTTAATTCTCATCTCGAGCATTATTATATTCGAATAAAGTATGAACCTATATATATTATAGATATATATATATATGTATATATACAACACTTTCATAATCTTGTTCTCAAAAATAACGATATCAATAAACATTTAATTTACATCATTTATTCCTTAGGATCAAAGTAGAACTCGCCGTTGGAATTTAACACTTTTTCTAGAAGATATCCTGCTATTGACTCCTGAACTGCTTTCAGATGGTCTTTTTGCATGACCCTTCGTTTCAACCATTCAGTCTTGCATTTGAAATAAAAGGAAAAGTATTAATACATATATATATATATATATTCATTTAAAAATAAATAAAAAAATTGATATATACGTACTCTAAGGACATCTTTAGGAGTTCTTCTTATGTGCGCAGTGATAAATTCACAAACGTAGTATCCACACAAGTTATTACCTGGTTCCTGCCGCAAACACCACTGTACGAGAAGAAGATTATTCTCATTATCTCACATGTAAATTGAAGTACGATATAGTAATTAAACACATGGGGAAGTGTATATAGTACAACTTATTGGTATTTCAACTACATTAAGTGGTGCCTTGCAATCCTTGCGATGTTGCCGAATAAACTCTTTCCAAACCCTATGCGACCAATAATGTACGATCGTTAATAAATTATGGCAAAGTCTATTCAATAATAGTTGTGCGCGAGAGATCGAAATTACCCCTGGATAATGTCTATCATATCTTGGTATAGTGCCCGCTCTTTTCTCAACGAGTCAAAGATTACTAACCGACTTGAGTTTAACTCAATGACAATGAGTATCCAGTGAAACATGTATTGGTTTATACACACACGTACATGCATATAAGTTGTATTGATATTACATAAAATATGTAGACTACATTATTATTAACACTTACTCAAAGCTTTTGTAGGTATCCTTGTCTGCTGGGAATGCGTGTAGCCACGGAACCGCCACATAGCCTCTTGTTCGACCACCGTGTTTGGGATTCTCTAGGGCATATGTCAATTCATCCTTCTCTCTGTTGGGCTTGAAAACACCACTATCAGCTTCTTCCCTAGCACGAGCTAGTCTCTGTGTTGCTCTCTCAATTTTTTGGCCGAAAATTAGCTTGCCAGTGTCTGGGTCTAGGCTTCCCCCATGAGCGTAGAACCAATTCTTCGCGCGTTGAGGTTAGTTCTTCTCTATTGTTTCAGGTATGATTCCCTTGGCAGTAATCTCTGCTTTTAGGTTCTGCCACTTGGGAATAGCACTCCTATAACCACCTGATCCCATGCGATGATGGTATTGCTTCTGTCGGGTATTCTGTCGATTCCTCATCACATGTTCCTCACTGTCTTGAAATGTCTTGTATTCTACGAAGGCATCCCAATGGGACTCCAACTTGACAAACGCCTTAGCATTGAAATTTGGCGTAGCATTCTTCAAGATAAACTTTTTATACAATGTCTTCTTCCAACTCTGGAACAATGTTGCCATCTTCTTCATTGTCCAATCCCTCACTAGCTCCTTCAAAGCATCATCTGCTTGTAATGTGAAATGCTGAGTGATATCTCTCCAAGCTAGGTTCTTGTCACGATCAGATACAAAACTAACATTAGGAGCGGATATCTTCTGCTTCCATTCGCGAGCACTAACTGGGATCCTATCCCTTACAATGAACCCACATTGATTGACATATGTCTGAGCATGTGGTCCCAATGGTTTGCCGGTGTCGGTGTCGAATTCTGATATTATGAAACGACCCTCTAATGGCTTTTTTGGCCCTCGGACTTTCCTACTTTTGTCGATGGTTGATGTAGATCCAGAGACCGGCTACATGAGTAGAAACACAACGATTAACAACAAATATACGTACGCATGCATCTATAAGAGATGATAGATAATCGAATATACCTCGCCAGTATTTTCTTGCGCGACAATTTGTTGATTTTCAACCACCGGCATATTCAGGATATCCTCATAATCAGCAAAGTACTGACTCGTGTCATCTACATCCACATTGGTGCCAGCGTTGATAATATCCGCCATTATGTCATCATCCGGAGCAGCCATTTGTATCTTCAAGATAACACATAGATAGAATTACTATGGTACATAACATAAGTACATGTGATAACACATATAGAATTACTAAATCCAATTAAATATAATAACACATAATATTTTATAAGGATAAACAATAATAAGGTATAGGCTTTGGAATCGAATCAAAAACACTTTCGATCCAAAAACATGGAAATAAGTACATGTATATATATACACATATAATGATACAATATATTTTCTCTCTCTCTCAACACATAGAAATAAGTGCATATGTCTATATCTCTAGATATGCATGTGATACACATAGAATGTCTCTCTAGATACAATTTTCTCTCTCTCTCAACACATGAAAATAAGTACTTGTATATATACATATAGAAATAATTAAGTACATATGTATACACATAGAATCTCTCTCTAGATATAATATATATAGAGAGAGATATAGAATATATAATTACTAAATCCAATTAAATAAATCTAACATAAAATTAGATAAACTAGTAATAGATAATACATTTTAATCTAACATATATCAAAAACTATAATAAAAAACTATCTAAAAAAACTATCTAAATAAAATACTAATTAAATTTTAATACATTTAATCTAATATATCAAAAACTACCTAAGAAATAACTAAAAAACTAACAATAATAAACTACTAATTAAAATTTAATACATTTTAATCTAACATACAATTAGAGACTTTGTAAAAAAAATCTAAAAAGCATGGCCGATCGAGAGCATGCAAAGCAGATCAAGCAGAGTACTCGACGGAGGTCAGTCACGGTGGTGGCCTTGGGAAGCATCGGCGACGGAGGTGTGGTCGGGTCTTGTGGCGGAGAGACAGGATCTTGGCGTTATGGGGGAGAATGGCGGCGGCAGGCGGGGGTAGATGACGGTGGCGCAAGACAGACGAGCTCGACGACGACGGGATGGCGCGGCCCAAGCGAATGAGCGACGGAGGGCGAGATCGAAGATGAACAGAACAGACGTTTGATATATATAGGCCGGAACCCTTTAATCCCGGCTGGTAACACCAGCCGGGACTAAAGAACATTTAGTCCCAGCTGGTAAGACCAACCGGGACTAAAGGGTTGGATCTTTAGTCCCGATTGGTCTTACCAGCCGGGACTAAAGGTATTTTTGGGCGGGCACTAAAATTGTCGCCAACCCTTTAGTCCCGGTTCTTAGTCTGGGCTGGGACTGAAGGCATGAAAATTTTGACAACCTGCCAGCGTAATTGGAAAGGCCTGGGATTTTGATTTTGTTTAATACTAGGTTAATCAATTAATTCCATAGCAACTTCAATACTTTGCAATATTTATTTTAAAAAATACTATTGATTAACTAATTATTTATTATAAATAGGAAAATTTTGTAACCTAAAGTTTTTAATTTCTTTTATGAATATAGAATATAAATGTTACTAATACTAAGTATTTTGTTAATGCAAAAATATATTTGTAACTTAAAATTAATAAAACTAATATTATTCGATAGGAAATTTATTATCACATTATTGTAACGTCAATGTTTCAATTTTGTCTTGGTTTTTGACCAAAATTGACAGGAAATTTTTGTTGAACCTATAAAAATAAAGAAAATGTAGTATTTTTTGTTTTACAGCTTTCTCAAATGAAAAAATGGCCTATATAAGGATTGTATATATTGATGAGCTTAACAAACTTGGTATTCAAAACTTTTCAATTTGAGACAATCTAGGGTCCCGAAAACTAGTTTGTAGACGTTGAAATTTAAAAATCACAAATTTGAACCATCCAAACTTTCTCAAATGGAAAGTTGAGCAAAACAAAAATTGTAGATCTTTTTGAGTTTAACAAACTTGGTATTCAAAACTTTTCAATTTGAAGTCATTTAGAGTTCATAATACTAGAGTCAAAGTGTTGTTTTTTCATTTGACCAAATTTGACTTGGTCAAACTTGCTCAAATGAGACACTAAATGACCTCATATGAAAAAACTCTGAATACCAAGTTTGATCATCTCAGCAAGATCTACAATTGTTACATAGCTCATTTTCCCATTTGAGAGATTTTTATCAAACACTAGTCACAACTTCTTGAATCTCATATAGACTTTCTAAAACTATGTCACACACTTGTGAAATTTGAACTACATTTTGTTCAAGCTTTCTCAAATGAAAAAATGGCCTATATAAGGATTGTAGATATTGATGATCTTAATAAACTTGGTATTCAAAACTTTTCAATTTGAGACAATCTAGGGTCCCGAAAAATAGTTTGTAGGCGTTGAAATTTAAAAATCACAAATTTGAACCATCCAAACTTTCTCAAATGGAAAGTTGACCAAAACAAAAATTGTAGATCTTTTTGAGTTTAACAAACTTGGTATTCAAAACTTTTCAATTTGAAGTCATTTAGAGTTCATAATACTAGAGTCAAAGTGTTGTTTTTTTATTTGACCAAATTTGACTTGGTCAAACTTGCTCAAATGAGACAATAAATGACCTCAGATGAAAAAAATCTGAATACCAAGTTTGATCATCTGAACAAGATCTACAATTGTTACATAGCTCATTTTCTCATTTGAGATTTTTATCAAACACTAGTCACAACTTCTTGAATCTCATATAGACTTTCTAAAACTATGTCACACACTTGTGAAATTTGAACTACATTTTGTTCAAGATTTCTTAAATGAAAAAATTGCCTATATAAGTATTGTAGATATTGATGAGCTTAACAAATTTGGTATTCAAAACTTTTCAATTTGAGACAATCTAGGGTCCCGAAAACTAGTTTGTAGACGTTGAAATTTAAAAATCACAAATTTGAACCATCCAAACTTTCTCAAATGGAAAGTTGAGCACAACAAAAATTGTAGATATTTTTGAGTTTAACAAACTTGGTATTCAAAACTTTTCAATTTGAAGTCATTTAGAGTTCATAATACTAGAGTCAAAGTGTTGTTTTTTCATTTGACCAAATTTGACTTGGTCAAACTTGCTCAAATGAAACACTAAATGACCTCATATGAAAAAACTCTGAATACCAAGTTTGATCATCTCAGCAAGATCTACAATTGTTACATAGCTCATTTTCCCATTTGAGAGATTTTTATCAAACACTAGTCACAACTTCTTGAATCTCATATAGACTTTCTAAAACTATGTCACACACTTGTGAAATTTGAACTACATTTTGTTCAAGCTTTCTCAAATGAAAAAATGGCCTATATAAGGATAGTAGATATTGATGATCTTAACAAACTTGATATTCAAAACTTTTCAATTTGAGACAATCTAGGGTCCCGAAAAATAGTTTGTAGGCGTTGAAATTTAAAAATCACAAATTTGAACCATCCAAACTTTCTCAAATGGAAAGTTGACCAAAACAAAAATTGTATATCTTTTTGAGTTTAACAAACTTGGTATTCAAAACTTTTCAATTTGAAGTCATTTAGAGTTCATAATACTAGAGTCAAAGTGTTGTTTTTTTATTTGACCAAATTTGACTTGGTCAAACTTGCTCAAATGAGACACTAAATGACCTCAGATGAAAAAAATCTGAATACCAAGTTTGATCATCTGAACAAGATCTACAATTGTTACATAGCTCATTTTCTCATTTGAGAGATTTTTATCAAACACTAGTCACAACTTCTTGAATCTCATATAGACTTTCTAAAACTATGTCACACACTTGTGAAATTTGAACTACATTTTGTTCAAAATTTCTTAAATGAAAAAATTGCCTATATAAGTATTGTAGATATTGATGAGCTTAACAAACTTGGTATTCAAAACTTTTCAATTTGAGACAATCTAGGGTCCCGAAAACTAGTTTGTAGACGTTGAAATTTAAAAATCACAAATTTGAACCATCCAAACTTTCTCAAATGGAAAGTTGAGCAAAACAAAAATTGTAGATCTTTTTGAGTTTAACAAACTTGGTATTCAAAACTTTTCAATTTGAAGTCATTTAGAGTTCATAATACTAGAGTCAAAGTGTTGTTTTTTTATTTGACCAAATTTGACTTGGTCAAACTTGCTCAAATGAGACACTAAATGACCTCAGATGAAAAAAATCTGAATACCAAGTTTGATCATCTGAACAAGATCTACAATTGTTACATAGCTCATTTTCTCATTGGAGAGATTTTTATCAAACACTAGTCACAACTTCTTGAATCTCATATAGACTTTCTAAAACTATGTCACACACTTGTGAAATTTGAACTACATTTTGTTCAAGATTTCTTAAATGAAAAAATGGCCTATATAAGGATTGTAGATATTGATGAGCTTAACAAACTTGGTATTCAAAACTTTTCAATTTGAGACAATCTAGGGTCCCGAAAACTAGTTTGTAGACGTTGAAATTTAAAAATCACAAATTTGAACCGTCCAAACTTTCTCAAATGGAAAGTTGAGCAAAACAAAAATTGTAGATCTTTTTGAGTTTAACAAACTTGGTCAAACTTGCTCAAATGAGACACTAAATGACCTTAGATGAAAAAAACAATTATGAAGTCATAACATATTACATAATATCCGTCTCTAAAACATAATATATTAAACATGCATCGTTGTATCATGCGGGCACAACAGTGAATTTCTTCTTGACGTATGACCCTTGGTTATGTTCTTGTCGTAACCATGGAGTGTCTTCATCATTTAACATGATGCTTGGATCTTTCTTCACTATGAAGGGTGGAATTCGGACATTTCTTTCGTAATCTTCTGACATGTCTGACTTGTCTTCAATTCCCACTATATTTATTTTCCCAAAAAGAACTATGTGGCGCTTTGGCTCATTGATCATTGAGTTGATGTCTACGTTTTTTCCTCTCTTTGATTTTGTAGACATGTCTTTCACATAGAACACCTGACTCACATCGGCAGCAAGGACGAATGGTTCATCTTTGTACCCAATATTGTTGAGGTCCACTGTTGTCATTCCATACTCTTTGTCGACTGTTACCCCTCCTCCGGTCAGCTTCACCCATTGGCACCGGAACAAAGGGACTTTAAAATTAGGTGCGTAGTCTAGTTCCCATATATCTTCTATGCGGCCATAATATGTTTGTATATTCCCATTTGGATCTGTGTCATCTATGCGAACACCATTATTTTGATTGGTGCTCCTTTTATCTTGGGCAACTGTGTAAAATGTATTCTCATTTATCTCGTACCCTTGGTACATGAGGATATGCCATGATGGTTGCCTAGCCAATAAATACAGTTGCTCATCAATATTGTCATCGCCTTGACATTCTTTTCGCAACCAACCACTGAAACTTTTCATGTGCTGACGCCTAATCCAAGCTTCAGTCTTCCCTAGAAACTTGGATCGTAAGAAGTCCTTATGTATCTCGATGTACGGATGCACCAATGATGAGTTCTAAAGAACTGTGTAGTGTGCTTTATTGAAATAATCGTCTTCCATGCCAATATATGTTTTCTTCCCTAAAGTTCCTTTATCACTGAGTCTCCCCTCGTGTCGCGATTCGAGAACGCCAATCGGGGCAAGGTCAGGAATAAAGTCAACACAGAACTCAATGACCTCCTCTGTTCCATAGCCCTGGGTGATGCTTCCTTCAGGCTTAGAACAGACTTTCACATATTTCTTCAAGACTCCCATAAACCTCTCGAAGGGGAACATGTTATGTAAGAACACAGGTCCAAGAATACTAATCTCCTTCACCAAATGAACTAGGAGGTGTGTCATGATATTAAAGAAGGATGGAGGGAACACCAACTCAAAGCTGACAAGATATTGAACCACATCATTCTGTAGAGTAGCTAGTTCCACTGGATTGATTGCCTTCTGAGAAATTGCATTGAGGAATGCACATAGCTTCACGGTGGCTAGACGTACATGTGGAGGTAGAATTCCTCTTAAAACAACTGGAAGCAATTGCGTCATAAGCACGTGGCAGTCGTGGGACTTTAAGTTTAGAAATTTCTTATCTGGCACATTTATTATACCCTTTATATTGGAGGAGAATCCCGATGGGACCTTGATGCTGCTTAGACATTCGAACATGCTGTCCCTCTCTTCTTTGCTAAGCGTGTAGCTAGCAGGACTTAAGTAATGACGTCCATCATCTGTCTTCTCTGGATGAAGGTTGTCTCGTTCTTTCATGCCCTGCAAGTCCTGACGTGCTTCAAGTGAATCCTTTGGCTTCCCGTACACACCCATGAATCCTAACAGGTTCACACAAAGATTCTTTGTCAGGTGCATCACGTCGATTGCGTTGCGGATCTCTAGGACTTGCCAATAGGGTAGCTCCCAAAAGATGGACTTCTTCTTCCACATGGGTGCGTGCCCCTTAGCATCTTTGGGAACAGATTCGCTGCCTTGTCCCTTTCCAAATACTACTTTCACATCCTTGACCATTGCGAGTACATCTTCCCCGGTTCGGTTATGAGGCTTCTTCCGGTGGTCTGGCTTACCTTTAAAATGCTTACCTTTCTTTCTTACTTGGTGATTCAAAGGAAGGAATCGACGATGGCCAAGGTACACGACCTTTCGACATCTTTTCAAATATATACTGTCAAGGTCATCAAAACAATGTGTGCATGCATTATATCCTTTGTTTGTCTGACCTGAAAGATTACTTAAAGCAGGCCAATCATTGATTGTTACGAACAACATTGCTCGTAGGTCAAAGTGTTCTTGTTTGTACTCATCCCAGACACGTACACCTGGTTTGTTCCATAAAACTAGAAGTTCTTCAACTAATGGCTTCAGATAGACATCAATGTCGTTGCCAGGTTGCCTCGGACCTTGGATGAGGATCGGCATCATAATGAACTTCCGCTTCATGCATAACCATGGAGGAAGGTTGTAGATACATAGAGTAACTGGCCAAGTGCTATGACTAGTGCTCTGCTCCCCAAAAGGATTCATACCATCTGTACTTAAGGCGAACCTTAAGTTTCTAGCCTCATTTGCAAACTCTGGAAATTCCCTGTCTATCGCTCTCCACTGGGACCCATCAGCTGGGTGTCTCAGCATATTGTCTACCTTACGGTCTTCTTTATGCCACCGTAATAACTTTGCATGGTCTTTATTTCTGAACAAACGTTTTAAGCGTGGTATTATAGGAGCATACCACATAACCTTGGCAGAGATTTTCTTTCTAGGACGTTGTTCACCCTCGATGTCACCAGGATCATCGCACCTGATCTTATACCGTGATGCTTTACATACCGGGCATTCATCCAAATTCTCGTATTCATTGCCATGGTAGAGGATGCAGTCATTAGGACATGCATGTATCTTCTGGATTTTTAATCCCAATGGACAGACAACCTTTTTGCTTCGTACGTAGTGGTGGGCAATTCATTTGGCTTCGGAAGCATCTTCTTTATGAGGTTCAATAAATTCCCAAATGCCTTGTCGGATATACATTCTTTGCCTTCCACTGTAGCAATTCCAGTGTTGTACCCAGCTTTTTTTGCCCCTCTTCAGCCGTCGGGTATAGCAACTTCCTATGATCCTCAAGCATGCGCTCGAACTTAACTTTCTCTTTTTCACTTTCCAATTCTTGTTGTGCATCACGAATGGCATCGCCAAGAGCATCGCCGAGATCATCTTCTACCGCTACTTCTTCTTCATCTCCCCCCATTGTAGTATCATCAAAGGCACCATACTGAGCAATAATGTCATCAATGTCTAAATCTTCTCCTTCACCTTCTTCCATCATTACCCCGCTTTCTCCATGCTTAGTGCAACATATATAGTTTGACATGAAACCTGACTTAAGCAAATGTGAATGAAGACTCATTGAGCTTGAATATTCCTTTAAATTCTTACATAGGGCACATGGACAGCACATGAAACCATCCCGCTTATTTGCCTCGGCCACACCTAAGAAATAGTGCAAGCCCTCAATAAAGTCTTGGGAGCGACGATCGGCATTGTACATCCAATGGCGTGACATAATCTGTATTACACGACAAATTATGAAAACCTTAAACATAATTAAGTATTTTATTACACAACATAAATGACACACACACGGTTGATTAATTAACTAAGCCTGGCTACAACGTAAGCAATCACAACTATCACTAAACAAACTAAAACTACAATGCACTTCAGTAACATAATTATTTCGTGATCGTACGCAACTAAAACAGACAAATCATTCTTCTGTTGAATATCAATAAGCTTCTCCTGTTGGCTCACTGACTCATCAGCAGCAGTCGCTACCTCAAGCGCACCCAAATTCTGCACGTATGTAGCATAATCTTCCTCCCAGTACCAACCATCGCATCCATTGCCCTCCCACTGAAATTAAAGCCAAAAAATATTTAGTCAAAAATATTCAAGAAAAGCAGGTCAATTAGCCATAAATAAAGAATGCGTAAGAAACTCACATCGCGATCCGGGCACTTGTAGAAAACACGACCCTTGTTGGGTCCCTGTCTCTTGACTCGGTACTCCATCATAATCTTCTGCTTACACTTGCCGCAGATAATGAGAGGGAGTTCTGGCCTCAGTCGTTTCGCAACCGAACGAGAGGCCGATGATCCGGTACCAGTTGTCATCTACTTTCTATACTTATTTTTGCAAACTAGTGTAAATTTCATATTTTCTAAAATGATATATTTAACCTAAACTAGTACGGATTTTACATGTTTCAATAAATAACCATCCGTACTAGTTGACCTTGCTTACGTGATCATCTCGCGAGTATTTCTCCACTGGACGGCACCGTACTTGGCCAAGGAAGAGCTCCGATTCTACGAGAAAGAGAACACGGTCTTCCACGACCGTTGCCGCTCTCCCTCGTAGAATCAAAGCTCCTCCTTGATGTCCGTTACCGCTCGGCAGAGAACATGCTTGCCGAGACGAACACGGTCCGCAAGTTCAACTAATACGGATTTTCTACAATTTTCTAACAATTTTCTAAGTTTTTCATTTTATGGAAAAATTAATTCTAAGATCACGTAAGCCACCGGGGACGAGGATGGCGCGTGCTCCAGCGAGGACGAGCGAGGCGTGATTTTGATGAACTAATTTAACTTTTGTTTATCCAAACATATATGCAAATCATCATGTGATTTTGAGCTAAAAATGACATATAAAATCATAATAAAGTCCAACATATAAAGTTACACATGCATCTACATCACAAAATGAGATAAGCTACTGACAAAACATAAGAGGATTAAGTTTCTTACCTCCAAAATCGAAGAGCAACACCAATGAAGGGGGAGAGAGCAAGAATAACAGTAAGCTGAAGAACAGAGGCAGTGAGTTTGAATGCAATGGCTCGAGCTCGGGGAGGAAGAAATGAGCTGAATTATAGGCCGGGATAATTAGTCCCGGTTAGGGGTCCAAACCGGGACTAAAGATTAATCTTTATTCCCGAGACATTACCCAAACCGGGACTAAAAGCTTTAGTCCCGGTTGGTATTACCAGTCAGGACTAAAGGTAAACCTTTAGTCCCGGTTGGTAATACCAGCCGGGACTAAAGATCCCTGCCCCGCGGAGGACCGTTGGACAGGGACCTTTAGTCCCGGCTGGTATTATCAACCGGGACTAAAGGGTCCTTTAGTCCCGGGGGCAAAAAATAACGAGGCTAATGTCAAATTGGGACATCATTCTAAAGTCTGTTCTCTAGTAGTGTACGTACTCACCAGGGTTCCTTGCGGTGCCCCTCACGCGGTAGCCACGCTGGAGCAGCTCTTTGACGAGCGACGACCTAATGAAGCCTCCGGCTCCGGTGGCGCACACCAGCGGCGGCTCGCCGGCCGGCGGAGCCATATGCTCGATCGATCGGTCCTCACCGTTGATTGCCGAGCCGTCGATCTATGTTTATTTGGCGCGCGCTAGCTCCGACACCGTCACAAGTGCTAGCTAGGCAGTGTGTTGTTGCTTTTCTGCTACTAGCTAGCCTACTACGTACATATACAACCTCTTTATTGGCTATCGTTTTGAGGAAGGAAAACGAGAGAAGGCTAGGTCCAACAATGTGATCCATGCCCTATCCGCTAAGCAGGACATGCACCACATGAACATAACGTTCTAAGAGAGGGTTCCTGTCATTATCTTGAGGATTAGTAACGGGTCTTCATGTGCAACACATGAACCTAACCTACTAACAGTTGTAGTGGGACTAGAAGGATCCAACGGTTGTCCAGGCGTGCCGAAGCACCTGCACCACGAAATAATTGCCTCGTCTCGCTCCCATGTTGTTGTTTTTTCCTTTTTCATCAGTAGGAAAAATATCTTCCTTCAGCTTTACAGTTCTTCATTCATGTGTCGATTCTACTGTAGTATACACCTGGAAAAGCGAAAGGAGGGAACAGACTCATGCAAAAATGGTTTCTAGAAGGATGTTTGTCATGTAGCAGTAGCAGTCATTAGAAGCAACGTGATCGATCCATGACCTATCCGCTACGCAGGACATATGCACCACACGAACATAAACGTTCTATCTCTAGCTCCATCGTCCCAAAATAAGTGCACTTCTAGAATTATGGTGAAGATATCAATGCTAGTGAGAAATAATTTGCCTCATCTCGCTAGCACATCGACATATCCGACGGCTGTGCAGATGTGCATGCCGAAGCACCTGCAAGGCTGCAAGACGAAATAAATTGGCTCATCTCGCTCCCATGTTGTTTCCCTTCTCGGAAATGCTTCCGGTAGTTCGTCCGTTCGTCTGGACGCTGGTTTCCCGGGCCTGTGGATGCTCCTGTTGGTGGTCCACGACGCCAAACGGCCGAACACTCATATTCGCTCGTCCACACGCTCCCAATCAAATCAGCTCATCCAGCCTGCCATGTTCATAGCGCTGCGACCACGCTCCAGCACCACCACGCCACGGCTGCCTTCCACGCCGTCTGGGTGCCCGCCGGCCATCCCATCCGCCCTCTATGTCATAATCGCCATCACGTAGCTCCCACCTTTCCATCGGTGCGCTGCCACCCAGCTTCGTGACCGCACCGTGACTGGGCTCCATCACGACCGCGCCACCTCAGTGTTCTCCACGACATCCGGGCGCCCATCGGTCATCCCACCCGCCCTCTGTGTCGTCCGTCGTGCCGCCCCCACCTTGCCCTCTGTGCGCAGTGTGCCTGAAAGGTCCTAATGACTAGAGGGGGTAAATAGCCTATAAAAATTTCTACAACACTTATGCCAAGTGGTTACACAATTATAAAGCGAAGCGAGTATTGCGCTAGCCTACTAAAAATGCAAGCCACGTATCCACAATTCTAGTGATTATGATCTCTAATTTACACAATGGCTAAGTCACTACTCTCTAAATTAGTGAGCTCTCAAAGACCAACTAAAGAGCCTAACTAACAAAACTAACAAGACACAAGCTAGCTCTCAAAACTAGTTACACTAAAGAGCTTAGCTACACTAAGAAAGTAAATACAAGAGAGATAGTGAGATTATACCGCCGTGGCAAGAGGAGATCAATCAATCACAATGAATATCAAATGAATTCCTCGGACATAAGATGACACAATGATTTTTCACCGAGGTTCACTTGCTTGCCGGCAAGCTAGTCCCCGTCGTAGTGATTCACCCACTTGGAGGCTCACACGCTAATAGGCATTACACGCCTAACCCGCAATCGGGTGCCGCACAACCAACATAAGATGGGGATCCACAAGCTACGAGCAATCCACTAGAGTACATTTTAGCTCTCCGTCGGGGAAAGGTCAAGAACCCCTCACAATCACCACGATCGGAGCGGAGACAATCACCTTCCTCCGCTCGACGATCCTCGCTGCACCAAGCCATCTAGGTGGTGGCAACCACCAAGAGTAACAAGAGAAATCTGCAGCGAAACACAATCACCAAGTGTCTCTAGATGCAATCACTCAAAGCAATGCACTTGGATGCTCTCCAATCTCACCAAATGATGAATCAATCAAGTAGGAGTGGATGGAGAGGAGTAGCTCAACTCTAAGGAATGAAAAGTATGTCAAAGTGCCAAGAGAGGGCACCTAAGACCGGCCCTTTCACTTAAATAGACATCCCCAAGAGCTCATAGCCATTGGGTCACTTAAGTGACCGTCGGACTCGGCTGGCACAGGATCGGTCCGGCGCTCGGTCCGACACCCTGCCATAGCCACTCATGTGGTGCCACGCGTCCCATTTGAAAGGATTCGACCGTTACACACCAATGGTCGCCTGCCATGCACTGATTACCACCATCCGACCCAGCGTCGGACCGTCCAACACCTAGAGTCCGACGCCCTCCAAATCTACACCGAGAGGTCTAGAACCGGGAAAAACCATTGGACTCAGGTTCGACGCTCCCTGTTAGACTCAGGGGAGAGTCCAAAGCTTCCACGTGTCTCGCCTGCATGCGTTGTGCCATTTCCCACGCGAAGGAATAGTGCGACAGGTCGGTCCGACGCCGCTGACCCCCAGGGTCCAACGCTCCTGCGCGTGCGCCTCTCAACTAGGGTTAGTCATCGGACTCTATCGAGCAGGGTCCGATGCCCCTTGAACCAGGGTCCGACGCCCCTGTTTCACTTCTTTTCAAGCGCAGTCACTTCACCCTTGTGCATGTGTTCCAACTCCAAGTATTCCAACACTTGTGTACGTGAGTTCACAACATTCTAAGCTAATTCCCAAGGGTGTTAGCACTCACTAAAATCTAAATGAATATGCAACGAGTTAGAACATCTAGTGGCACTTTGATAACCGCATTACATGATGAGTTTCACCCCTCTTAATAGTATGGCTATCTATCCTAAATGTGATCATACTCCCTAAGTGTCTTGATCACCAAAACAAAAAGCTCCTATCAATTATACCTTTACCTTGAGCCTTTTTGTTTTTCTCTTTCTTCTTTTCCAAGCTTCGAGCACTTGATCATCACCATGGCTTCCAACATCTTCATGATCATCATTCACTTGCTCCATCACTTGGATTAGCACTAACCTATCTCTTATACACTTAGAGCAAGGGTTAGCACTTAGGGTTTCATCAATTCACCAAAACCAAACTAGAGCTTTCAATCTCTCTCTTTTTGGTAATTGATGACAACCCTTTCACAAAGATAGGAAATAAAATTCATTTGAATCCATGTTGCTTGCCCAAGCATTTTTACCATGTGTAAAGGATTTGGACAAGTTTCATAAAACCTGAATTGGTAGCATTAGCTCTCCCAACATGTGTGCTAAGAGTTTGGATAGAAGCTTACACATATGCATGGATTAGAGTTGTGGGAGAGTAATGTCTACCAAATGATGCTAAGGTATAAGAGATGGACCTTTCAAGCGTGATACCAATCGGAGTGCACAAAATATACCATCATTAGCACCATGATTAGTTAGATAGCTCTTGCAAAACATAAACACTAGATACCTCATGAGATCAAATTAGAAACAAGTCTCTAGTACCACTTGTGAAAACAAACGCAAGGCATATCTAACTATCATCCTATGTGTCGGGTTCATAAACGCGGGGTCCCTCGCGGACCGGCTTCCCCGCAAGGGCTCGGCCCAAGCAGACAACACATAACTCTTGGGCTGGCCCAAATATCAAAACGACAGGCCAGAACGGCAATCCAATCACCGACTGAGGAGGAACGGCACCTACTTTCTGACTCTGGCCCACCTCTCCGACCGGAGCGCTCACTTCGGTCTCCAGTCACCGCCGGATGGCCTCTCCAACCAAAAGGCCTGGCCAAAGTGCCACTTCTGACTCCGACCCCGCGTCTCCAGTCGGGGTACGCAAAAACCCTGCTCGCTGCTCTTCTCTGACTGGCGCGACCAGAGCTGACTGGGACTAACCGATCGGGGACGCCCGCTCAGAAAGGATCAAGCAACGGACAGAGAAAGCAGGGCAAGGCACGCAAGTCAAACCACGATACCAGGGACCATACCCTGTACACCTGTAGGAACAGTACTCTGCAACCGCCCTGACACAAACAGTGTTGTAGGCGCCTACATTTTCCCCTACAGTATTGTAGGCGCTATTAAACTCCCATACGGTAAGGCTCCCTCACATGTCTCTAGGCATCGACAGTGTTGTGGGCGCTGGGATTTACCATACCGAGTGAACATGGTGAAACTCCTCACATGCCTCTGGTCATCAATAGCACAGCAGGTACCAACATCTGCCATACCCGAACAAAACGATGCAACCTCCCACGTGCATCCGACATCCAACAGTGTTGTGGGCGCCTACCATCATCCTGTACCTGTCGGCATGGGCAATAAGGCTTAGAAGCATTCGTACTCTCTCCCTCTCACTTGTAAGGCCATCCCCTTCATCTATAAAAGGGGATGCGCTCTCTCCCAAAATACTCAGTTAATCCAGATCGATCAAGTTCACTAGCTCACAACCATAGAACCGCCAAGTTTGGACCTCAAACACATGCTTGAACACTTAGCTCATAGCAGAGCTCCTGTCGCTCTCGGCCCTTCCGACCGGAGCCAACCGGACCTCTTGTACACCCCATTTTCTCCCTCTTGTTTGTAACCCCACTGCAAACTTCGAGCACCTGGGCTCAGGAATAAAGTCACCGATCGACTCAAACTGGACGTAGGGCACGTTGCCTGAACCAGTATAAATCCTGTGTCATTAAGTGCTAGGCCACCTCCGATCACAACATACGGCAAAACTACAAATATTTACTTGTTGGTCACTTTCTGCACCGATAGTTGGCGCCGTCCATGGGGAAGACGTTGTACGTTCAACACTTTTTGGTCATCGGATGACCCATTTTTCCGCCACCCTCGCCGTGGCGGGCTCGGGCGATACGATTTGCTTCGGCTCACTAAAGTTTCCCACACTCTCACCTATTGAGATGTGGGTTCCACCCATCTTTGAGCCATCCCAGGCTTTCCTCTTCGGAAGCCTAGACTTTGTCACCGACCGGCTCGGCATACTACACCTCCACGAGGAGGCTCTCATACCGGCGCCCATCGGAGGGGCGCCCTCCATCGGCTCCGGGACGCACGATGACTTCGATGGCGTGACATCTGTGCTTCATTCCGAGCAAACTCTCTGCTCAAACCTCGCTGTAAGTAATATGCGTATTGTTATATACTCTTTATGTACTATCTCCCACCGATCATCTAGAGGGACCGTGTTGCCCACGCCATGAACACCGTACTATCGGCTCCCCTATGGCCTCGTGTCCCCTCCGGATGCGTACACTCAGGGGCTCCAAAGGATGCGGCGCCATCCCCCTCACATTTGAATTCGTGGGAATGGCGAGCTACGCTCTGCCACCTTCCACGAGCTCCCGGATGACGAGGGTGAGAGCGACGGCTCCAGCATCGGCGACGTGGCACCTCACCACCATCCGTCCCGGGAGTGTGCTATGGCGGACGCTCCAGGACAGTCGCCGGTGGTTGTGGAATATATGTAGACTCACACCCCTTCGGACCCGCGCGTGGGGGCCCTCGCGTCTGCGCAAGCGCACGCCGAGGAATTATGACAACGGCGGCAGAGCCAGCCACCGCCTATGTCGGTGCGCTCGGTACAGCATGTTGCGCCCCATGCGCATGACCCGGTGGGTGGCGCCCAGGGTCGCGCCCACTAGGTCCAACATGACATCATGAACGAGGGAAATGATCTCCCATAGTTCACTCAGGCTGGCCAGAACATCGCTGTTGCGGCAATGCTTCTGCGCGGCGTTCCTGGGCCCGTCGACCCCCAGGAGTAGGCAGTCTACCAGAACCTCTAGGTTCTAGTAGAAGCCGCCGTTGTTCAACAGGCGAAAAGCTCCACATCACAACTCCGACACGCGCCCTCTTTCCCCACTGGTGGAATGGGGACGCGCCAGACGGATCCCTCCATCCGCTCGCCGCTGCAGCCTCCAAGTGCGGCTCAGGGGGCGGCAGCCGTACCACGGTCCGACCTGGCGTCTGCCCCACACCGACCGCTAGTACATGAGTGGCCTGGCCCGCACCAGGACGTCGCAGCATCGTCAGCAACCGGCATCGGGCCCAACACGATGATAATGTCCACCGGGCGGCGGCAAGAGCAGGCGACACGGATCCCGGCCCAACCATCGAGGGGAGCAATGAAACGTGCCCCAGGCACGGTCGCCGACCGGACGACCGGAGTCCTAGCCCTGAGGGTCCAGGGCCACGGGCCTTTGACCGTCGTATCCAAAGAGCGTCGTTCCCACAACGCTTCTGACCACCCACCAACATCGCCAAGTACACCGGGGAGACAAACCCCGGTATTTGGCTCGAAGATTTCTGGCTCGCCTACCGAGCCAGAGGGGTGGATGATGACTATTTCATCATCCAGTGTCTCCCCATCTGTGTGGGGGAACATGTTCGGGCATGGCTTGAATTCCTCCCACACGACAGCATGCGCGACTGGGCAGACCTCAAGATGGTCTTCGTCGGGAATTTCCAGGGGATGTATGTCCGCCCTAGGAACTCCTAGGACCTCAAGAGTTGCCAGCAGGAGCTCAGCGAGTCCCTGCAGGACTACATCCGCAGGTTCTCCCAATGATGCAACTCCCTCCCTTATGTCATCGATGCAGACGTCATCAGCACGTTCCTCTCCAGGACGACCTGCGAGTCCCAAATCCACAAGCTTGGATGCCTGAAGCCCGTGCCACCCGTGACCTGCTCGACATCGCCACTAACCACACCTCTGGTGAGGAAGCGGTCGGAGTGGTCTTCAATGGAGGCCGGGACAAAGGCAAGGCCAAGCGCACAGACCAAGACAAGGACCCCTCCACCTAGAGGGTAAAGAAGAACAAAAAGGACCAGCGCCGACCAGACAACACCGCGTTGGTTGCCGTCACTGACCGCACGGGCAAGCAGCCCCAATAGGGCCTGCCTGACCACTTCAACAAACTCATGGATAGCCCATGCACCAACCATGCCTACCCCATCAAACACCTCTACAAGGACTACGAGCTCCTCAAACGTTTCCTACGATAGGCCGGTGGGACGAAAGAAGGGGACGGCAAAGAAGCGGCAGCCAAGAAAGGAGGCACGATGGGCAAGGACGGAGATAGTTTCCCCGACACCGATGAATGCATCATGATCTTCGGTGGATCCGATGTCATCTGGTCCAAGCGCCAGCACAAGGTACGCTATAGGGAGGCATGTGCCGCCGAGACGGCCGTCCCCTCCTTCCTTAGCTGGTCGGAATCTCCGATCACCTTCGATTAGAGGGACCATCCCTCCCACATCGTGAGACCAGGACGCTACCTGCTCGTCGTAGACCCCATCATCTGCAAGAAGCGCCTCACCAAGGTGCTGATGGACGGAGGCAGCGGCCTCAACATCCTCTACGTCGACACCCTCGACGCCATGCACATCCCCTGATCGAAGCTCCGCCTGGCGGGCTCTCGCTTCCATGGAGTGATCTCGGGAGCGTAGGCATACCCACTCGGGCAGATCGACCTGCCAGTCACATTCGGCAGCCGAGCCAACTTCCGCTCGGTGGTTCTCACCTTCAAAGTGGTGGACTTTCTAGACTTTCTAGGATCCTACCATGCCATCTTGGGGCGGCCATGCTACGCCAAATTCATGGCAATCCCCAACTACACCTACCTCAAGCTAAAGATGCCGGGACTAAATGGCATCATCACCGTGAGCAGCGCCTTCTCGCACGCCTTCACGTGCGACCACGAGCACTATGAGCTTGCCACTACGGTTGTCAACTCGTTCGAGCTCCCGCGGCTCAGGGAATCATCGATCTCGGCAGCCCCAGACTGCAACAAACCAACCTCCTCGACGACCTTCTGACCGCACGAGGAAACCAAGGTGGTGGGAATTGACCCCACCGACCCAACCAAGACGGTTCGGATCGGGACCCAGCTCCTGGCCAAATAGGAACGCGAGCTCATCGACTTCCTGCGTGATAACCGCGATGTCTTCGCATGGCAGCCTTTTGACATGCCAGGCATACCACGGGGGGTCACCGAGCATGCACTGCACCTCATCCTGGGCTCGAAGCCCGCCAAGCAGCGCCTGCATCGCTTCGACGATGAGAGGCGTAGGGCCATGTCGAAGAGATCGCCAAACTCCTGGCAGCCGAATTCATCAGAGAGGTATTCCACTCCGACTGGCTTGCCAATCCTGTTCTTGTTAAAAAGAAGACCGGGAAGTGGAGAATGTGCTTTGACTATACTGGCCTCAACAAAGCGTGTCCGAAGGATCACTTTCCTTTGCCGCACATAGACCAGATAGTCGACTCCACCTCGGGTTGCAAGATCCTCTCCTTTCTGGATGCCTACTCAGGCTATCACCAGATCACGATGAAAGAGTCTGATCAGCTCGCAACCTCATTCATCACCCCGTATGGTTCGTACTGCTATGTAACCATGCCATTCGGCTTGAAGAACGTTGGCACCACCTACCAAAGGTGCATGCAGCAACGCTTTGCTGACCAAATCAACCTGCTCGATCAGCCTGACCAAACCGAGCGGCCAAGACCAACGATCGCCGTCTATGTTGATGACATAGTGGTCAAAACAGCTCAAGCCTATGACCTAATCACAAACTTGGCCACAACATTCACGAACCTCCGAAGGTTCAACATCAGGCTGAATCCCAAAAAATGTGTTTTCGGGGTTCCAAAGGGGAAGCTGCTAGGATACATTATGTCCGAGCATGGCATCGAGGCCAACCCCGAAAAAAATCACGGCCATCTCCAACATGGGTCCCATACGTAACGTCAAGGGCATGCAAAGTCTCACCAGCTGTCTGGCTGCCCTGAGTCGATTCATCTCCCAGCTCGTCCAATGGGGGATGCCACTCTACAAGCTCCTCAAAAAGACGGACACTTTCGTCTGGACGGAGGAAGCCCAGCAGGCCCTAGAGAGCCTCAAAGCATCCCTGACGTCAGCCCCAATCCTCGTCGCTCCCAAACAAGGAGAACCCCTTCTCCTCTACATCGCGGCCAGCAACCATGTGGTAAGCGCCGCTGTGGTCGTCAAAAGGGAGGAGCCAGGACACCAACTTAAGGTCCAGCGGCCCATATACTTCGTCGGCGAAGTACTCACCGACCCCAAGGTCTGGTACCCCCAGGTGCAGAAACTTCTATACGCCATGATGATGGCGACCCAAAAGCTCCTGCATTACTTCACCGACCACGAAGTTGCGGTCGTCACTTCATACCCACTCGGGGACATCATCCGCAACTGCGATGCCGCCGGATGGATCTCTAAGTGGGCACTCGAACTCATGGGCCACGATATGAGGTACATCCCCCGTACCACCATTAAATCTTAGGCTCTCGTGGATTTCATCGCCGAATGGATAGAGGTACAGCTACCGACCTCGGACGTCACCCACGAGTACTGGAAAATGTACTTCGATGGGTCCGTAATGGTGCCCGGCTCAGGGGCTGGAGTGGTTCT
Source organism: Miscanthus lutarioriparius (assembly GCA_904845875.1). Classification (NCBI taxonomy): domain Eukaryota; kingdom Viridiplantae; phylum Streptophyta; class Magnoliopsida; order Poales; family Poaceae; genus Miscanthus; species Miscanthus lutarioriparius. The sequence goes on from CAJGYO010000006.1 coordinate 79,843,403, forward strand.
GATCTCCCCAGATGGGAGTAGGCTCCGCTACGCCATCCGCCTCCACTTTTTAGCCTCAAACAATGCCATGGAGTATGAGGCCCTCATCAATGGACTACGCATTGCCATCGAGCTCGGTGCTATACGACTCTACGTTCACGGTGACTCGGAGCTAGTCATTGATCTAATCATGAAGGAGTCCTCCTGCTAAAGCCCCCTCATGGCAGCATACTGCCAAGAGGTGTGCAAGCTCTAGGACAAATTCTAGGGGATCGAGCTACATCACATCCCTCAAAGGGACAATGATGCCGCCGATTTTCTTGTGAAATTGGCTGCCAGGAGGGATCCATCCCCAAGCGGGGTCTTAATCAATGATGTCCACGAGCCGTCCACCCGCATCCTGGAAGGTCCGATCCAGACACACCCCGACGCCCAGCCGACGCTCGGGGCTCTAACACCAGTACCTCCATGACGATGTCACCCGCAAACATCACCGTATTGGCACTCGATCAAACCGACTAGCAAGCGCTGCTACTCACCTACCTCCTCGAGGAGGTTCTCCCACCCGAAAGGACTGAGGCCCGATGGATCGCTCGACACGCTAAGACCTTCGTCGTGCTCGGTGACGAGCTCTACAAATGGAGTCCGTTAGGAGTACTCATTAAGTGCGTCCCCACCAACCAAGGGAAGCAGCTCCTCCTCAAGGTCCATGCCGGGATTTGTGGACATCACGCGGCCCCGAGGTCGTTGGTCAGAAAGGCCTTTCGCCAAGGTTTTTACTAGCCCACCGCACTACAAGATGGAGAGGAGGTCATCCGCAGGTGTGAAGGATGCCAGTTCTACGCCCGACAAACCCATTTGCCAGCACAGGAGCTCTGAACCATCCCTATCACCTGGCCATTCGCGATCTGGGGCCTCAACATTGTGGAGCCCCTCAAAAAGGGCCCAGGCGGCTTCACTCACCTACTCATAGTAGTCGGCAAGTTCACCAAGTAGATAGAGGCCAAGCCCATTACCAACATCCGCTCGGAGGAGGCAGTTAAATTCTTCCTCGACATCATCTACCAGTTCGGCATTCTCAACTGTATCATCACTGACCACGGGACTAACTTTATCAGAAAGAAGTTCCTAGACTTCAGTGATGGATACGACATCAGGATCGACTGGACCTCGGTCGGACATCCACGAACTAACGGTCAGGTCGAACATGCCAATGGCATGGTCCACCAAGGACTTAAGTCACACATCTTCGACCGACTCAACAAGTACGCCGGGCGATGGGTTGCAGAGGTCCCAGCGATCCTCTAGAGCCTAAGAACGACCCCAAACCGATCCACAAGGTTCACACCCTTCTTCCTAGCCTACGGAGCTAAGGCAGTGCTGCCCTCCGACCTCGACCACGACGCCCCAAGAGTGAAGGCATTCGACCATGACCGAGCCACGAAGGCTCAACAAGACGCAGTTGTTGGTGTTTTGAACAAACACTGGCTAGTAAATTTATAATTGATGCGTGTTAGGCCTGGATGGTGCACTAAAGGACACGAGGTTTATACTGGTTCGGGCCGAACGTCCCTACGTCCAGTCTGCTGCTGCTCATGTTATTAGTACCGAAAAAGGTTCGTAGTAGGGGGGTACAAACGGTCGAGAGAGGGACGGGTCCCAAGTCTCTGATGGAATGGTCGAAAAGGTCGCTGAGAGTTTGGTCGCTGCTCAACTGTCTGTGAAGTGTCGTGGGTGTTGAACTTATTCGTCAAGAGTCGATCCCCTTAGTGGGGGGCCCTACCCTCCCTTTTATAGACCAAGGGGGGAGAAGGGGTTACAGATGGAAGAAAAGAGAAAAACCAGAGGCCAAGAAGCCCCTCCGAAGGTGTTGAACCCTCCTTTTCTACTGAGCTAGCGCCAGACAGTGTTAGGGATTGGCACGTTCACCGGATGCCTGTGTGCTGACGACGCCATGCCCTTACTCGGATCAGCAAGTGGTCACATCCCGTCCCGCCCCTCCGGGCGGCGCGTCGGACAAGGGTGTTGACCTATAGCCCTGTGAGGAGTGGACGGTGCGGTGACTATACATTCGTCACTATAGAGGGCGTGCATCTCTTCATGGACCATAGTGGTTGTCGTATGTCTATGTCAGGTTCCATGTCCGAGGGCTGAAGGCAGCGCCTACAACACTATTCGGACTCTACCATGCCCAGAATGGTCTAAAGCGCCCATCCCATCGTACCCTGGCGATACTTTCCTGTCGCGGTGTAGGGCATGGTCCTTGGTGCTGTGTTTGACTCAAATGTCTTGTCGTACCCTGTGCTCATCATTATGAAGGCGCAGGGTGTACTCATCGGGCGAGGCAGAGTCTGCCCTCGACCATTGGGAAAGGCGGAGCTAGCCTTTGGACGTCGGGCGAGGTAGAGCCTAGCCCTTAGGAGTCGGGCGAGGCGGAGCCAGCCCTCGGAGGTTGGGAGAGGCGGAACCAGTCTTCCGTCGTTCGGACAAGAAACACAGTAGCGTTCTCGTCTGATCGGAAGTGTTAACGTTCGATGGTCATTAGTCCCACCTCATTAGGTACCCCGGTATTAGGTCCCCGACAGTAGCCCCTGAGCCCCCGTGTGATTCGGGCAAAATCGCTTGGGGGGTGTTTCAGTTTGCCGGAGGGTGCGCACGAGCGCACCCGATGGGTGTAGCCCCTGAGCCCCCGGGTGGTTCAGGCAGAATCGCCCGAGGGTGTTTCGGTTCGCCAGAGGGTGCACGCGAGCGCACCCGATGGGTGTAGCCCTCGAGCCCTCGGGTGATTCGGGCAGAATCGCCCGGGGGGTGTTTCGGACCCTTCGTGGGTATGGCTACGAGACTCGGTTTCTGTCAACTGGATATCGTTAAGGGGACCCTAGTATCCCGTTCACAGGGATTTCATCCAGGGTCAGCCTGGCTAGGACTCGACCGTGGATTGAGGCCCTACTGATGTTCATGTACCTGGGTGTTAGTCGTCCGCAAGCCTGTCCCTCGTTGGGATGGCCATCGAGACTGTCGGGCTGACCCTTGGGCTTTCTGGGCCCACACGGGCTGAAGGAGAGATTTTCTGGCTCGTATCCCCTCCGCGGGGAAAGAGTCCGATCCGCTCGGGAAGGCAAAACGTCCAGGGCGATTTTGGTGGGAAAGAATAGGGATCACGAGCACGTATCCGTGACGTGATGTGGTGGCATGTCATGGCGGGCTCAGAGATCGAGGCAGATGGTTGCGCTTCTCGCATCCGTCGCCCCTATAAAACCATGGGGTTCGCCCCTAGGGTTTCATAATCCGCCTTTTCACCTTCTCATCGCCAACCTCCACGCCAATCACCAGAGCCTCCTGCACCAATACTGCTGCCGCCATCAAGCTTGCATCCGCACCATAGCCGCCATCGAGCTTGCGTCCACCCCCCTTTCCCGTTGTTTCAATCGAGCCATGGTGCAGATCCAACATTACCTCTTAGCGCCTGGAGGGCCTTGTCCACTACGGCCTCCTTCGCCCATTGTCTGCCTTTGTGGAGTGGCTGCTGCCTGGTGATGAGGACAAGCCATCACCACCCGAGGGATATGTCGTGTCCTTTGCTCTCTTCCTTGAGCGGGGATTTGCCGTTCCTGCGCATAAGTTTCTTCGGGGGCTGTTGGATTACTACCAGGTGGAGTTGCAGCATCTTAATCCCAATCGGATCTAGCATATTGCGGCATTCGTTGCCCTGTGCGAGGGGTTCCTAGGGATTAGTCCCCACTTCGATCTGTGGTGGCACTTCTTCGCCGTTAGTCTATCAAAGAAGCGGTCGGGAAGCAGGAGCTGAGCACGTTGATAGGTTGTGCCAGCATTCATCTGCACAATACTTGGGCGAATGACTACCCGTTGATGTGATTGTCGACCTCCAACAAGGGGTGGCACTTGCAGTGGTTCTACGTCAAGGACGACGTGACCGCCCCCTTGCCAGTGTACACCGGGTGCCTCGTCGAACAGGCTCTGGGTCGTGGAGGTGGGGTGTCCCAGACAAAGACAAGAAGAGGATCAATGACCACCTTGCCGCCCTCCAAATTCTGAAGGATAGGGGTGTGAAAGGGTCAGGGATCATCAGCACCTACCACACATGGAGGGTGGCGCCGCTGATGAGCCGCGCGCTCCCCCTGTACCTGATGCCACCTAGGGTGTCGCTTGAAGGGACGACGCTCGCCGACAGAGCGCTCCCTCCCACCGAAGTGGCGCAGCAGATCAAGGAGGTGATGGAGCCTTCGAAGGACACCGCCAGCGTTGCCCTTGACTTTGTGTATCCAGTGCTTGGACATCCTCCGATGCGGCAGGAACTAGGGTTCATCGATTTCATAAGTTCTCCTTTCCCGTGTCTTTTTCTTTACTTGAACTTCCGACCCTTGACGCTAACCTCGGGATAGTGGGACCGGACGAGGAGTCTTGTCCTCATGGATAGCCTGGCTCCGCTACCAAAGGATCGGATCTTGGCGGCCATGAATCATATCGCGGCCGATTGGGACAAAAGGACCAGGGAGCTCTAGAAGAAGAAGCGGCTACGGAAGTAGCAAGCGCGTGATCGAGGAGAGGAGATAGGCAGTGATGACGATGATGATGACAACAATGAGGTAGCCGCCGACGTGGATTGGGACATCCTAGAGGATGAGGATATGCTGACAGACACCCATCGACCCATGCAGGGACCCTTCCCCTTCCACGCGGAGGGAAGTAAGTCCTCGGGGCCGGTGGGAGCCGGAGAATCTGTCGCCCCATCCGGGGTGCCGCCGGAGGATCGATGGATGGGAGGAGGCGGATCGGCCGCCGCCCCCGAGGTGCTGATGGAGGGGGGCTGCACAGCTGCCGTGCCCCACGAGCCGACGGGGGCGAGCGAATCTGCCTCCACGCCCGAGGCATCGACGAGAGGGGCGGCTCCATTGCCGCGCCCTCAGAGATAAGGGAGGCGAGCCCCCCTGCCCGAGAGCAGGGGCCAACTTGAAGCGGTCCCGCCTAGATGAGTCGGGGCAGGGGTCTGGGGGTTCATCCCCAAAACGTTCTCGCCGCCCAAAGGCGCCAAAGTAGGCCACTGACTCCCCTGTTTTCCCCCTTTTTATTTTTCTATTTCGACCTTATGCCTTTTTCCCTCTTGTAGATTCTTGCGACGGGGCCACTCTGTGGGGCTGGTGCCCAAGAAAAGCCTTGCCCTTTAGGCGGGACAGACAGCGCTGCCCGACGTCGCCCCTATTTCGGGCAGGAGTGGCGCTGATGCTGTGGCCTTGTTGGCCAATCTGGCGGAGCCCGCGGTGGCGCCCGTGCCCTCGGTGGTTTCCGAGCAGGCGGCATCTTCCATGGTGGGCGTGGCACCGCCAGCCGAGGATCCGGTGTCACCGGCGGAGGTGACCGTGACCACGCCAAGCCAAGAGCAGTCGGACACAGCCACGGTGGTGTCCGAGGGGGTGACGCAATCCATGCCTTCGATGGCCCAAGAGACGGCGCCCGATGTGGGCTAGACGGAGGAGGACGTGGCCAGAGGGTCCCCAACCCTGATGAGCCAGGCGTAGTCGGATGCAACCGTGGCGGCGTCCGAGGGGGCGACGCAATCTGCGCGACCGGCGGCCCAGGCTGCGGCGCCCGAGGCTGGCCGGATGGAGGAGGACACGGCCAGAGGGTCTCCTGGCGTTGTGGTGGTGGTGGAGAGGACCAGCAGGAGGTTACCCTTGGCCCTGTTGTCAGGGGGCAGCCGCTCCCCCGCGCGGGGGGAGCCGCCGCTCCAGTGGATGGCCACCGATGACCCAACGTTGGCTCTTTTCTCGCTTGATGATGCTGCCGAGAGCATGGAGCGGGAGATTCTTGACATCAGGTTCTCGGCTATGATGGATGCCTTGAGCCAAGCCAGTGGTGTCCTATGTGAAATCCTCGTTCCTACTGGCTGGGTATCCGCTTGATCTTCTCCCTTGTTTTCTTCTTTCTTCACGTATTTTTGTGTTTTCGTATTTTTGATACCGGTCTTCTTTTTAGTGTATCATTGCTCATAGTCGGAACAAATCTCGGTTCCTCCATGAGCAAAAGGTGGAATGGGATCACCTTACCGAGGAGGCCTGGCTGTGAGGAGATGTGGGCGCGCACCTCGCTGCCACCCAGCAGCGGGAGGCCGAGGCACGTCGGGACACGGAGGAGATCCATGGGATGTTCGAGGACTTGTCGGCGAGGGTGAAGCTAGATGAGGAGGCGGCCGCCAGGATCTGAAAGGAGCGGAACGAGCTGCTCCAGAAGGATGTCGTGGCCAGTGAGCGGGCCATCGAGGTCCTGGCTGAGCTGGAGATGGAGCAGGATCTCAGGTGGAAGGTTGAGGATAGGTCCACGGACCTGCAGCAAAAGGTGGACCGAGACGCCGAGGTGATCGCCCGGTTGCGCGGGGAGCGGGACGAGCTACGCCGGACCAAAAAAAAGACTTCGCTCGGAGCACAGCATAGCCCGCGAGGATCGTGACCGGGCCATCTGAGAGCGCGACGAGGCGCATCGGGAGGTCAGGGCCCTTTGGGTGGATCTTGGAGACACTGTGGCCCGAAGGCTGGAGGCTGAGGAAATTTCTGCTGGGCTAGGGACGGAACTCGCCGAGGTGCGGGGGCTTCTTCAGGTCGAAAGCGATCAGCACGATCTCCTGTGCTCCGTCATCATGGGGGGCTATGACGACCTGCAGGTGGCGCAAGAGGAGGGGACCAGTTCCCTTATGACTCATGCCGCTGGCATAACGGCGTGAGTTGGCCAGCTTGAGGAGGACGCCTTTCATGCTGGGATCACCCAAGCCTTCGTTGTTGCCCATTCTCATTATGATCGGGAGACCAACTTGGAGGTAATGAGCCAAGGCTTCGCACCTGTCTATGAAGACCCTGAGCTGGACGAGATTGAGAAGGCGGTGACTCCCCTTGCGCGGAACCTGGCGAACAGGCTGAAAGAAACGGTTCCCCTCCACGGAAGTAGTTAGTTGCATAAGTTTGATAAACACTTATCTGTAATATGTGAACAAGTGTCGGTACTTTTGTGTCCGAAAGTAGATTCGTGACTTTGTTTCACACTTTTGTTTCATTTGTTTGATCTTACCTTTTTCCCTTTTTGCAATGAAAAAAGATTTACGCGACCGACCCTTTCGTTTGTCAAGACCATAGGGCCCCAGGTTTTTAGGGGAAATTTTGATTGTGCTGGTGAGCAAAATTACCGTAGTCGTCTGGGTGTGGGCTTTTTTGCGGTCTTACCAATCTGTTCCCCTAAACCTTGTCGCCAGTCTTGATGCGAGGAAGAGGTCTGATGTAATGACTGTTTCGAAAAAAGAAAGGAGGTACCTGTACCTTTATCAGCCCCCGAGTGAGATCTGACCCCTTGTGGTTGCTACGCTCGGATGCTGCTGGAGACCGGAGCGAGGGTAGTGAACTTACGCTTGTGTTCGTATGAACCCCTTACTTAGGATTTTGGTGATCGCTGCGTGACCGTGCGTTTGGTCTTATCGCTGGTCCGGCCTTCCCTGAGCCCCCACGCGTGGTGGGGATTCGGTCAAGGGTCGATTCGTCTTGTGACTGTCGCCCCGTCCATAGTTTCTCACAACTGGAGGGATTAAGGCGATGTCATTTGCCTCGATGGCTGTCGCCCCGTGCTTAATGAGCTCGCTAATAGGGATGTTCGGGCAGAATCTGACCCCGTTACTTTGCGACAGAGTCAGAAAAGCCCTCAGGTGGAATTCCGTTGCTCCTTGCCCCACCTTCCAACAGATTCCCCCTCAATGGGGTTTTTATGGGCTCGGCTGGAGGCTGGATTGAACTAGAAGGTTGAGATGACCCTATCCGCCTCAATGCGGGTTGGGTAAAGGCCGCTGAGGCTCATTTACGTTTTCTCCCATGGCTCTTGTTCGACGCGAGGCGGTCCCGAACCCCTCGTGGGTCAGCCTTCGAACCTTGGTCTCTCGATCTTGGATCAAGCAGCTTGAGCCCCCGAGCCCCTTAGGGTCTGATAGGGGTCGGCCGTGTTTTCACACGTTACCCCATCCTCGGTTTCCGCAACCGGAGGTGCTAAGTTGACGATACTTGCCTCGATGGCTCGAGTGTCACGCTCAATGAGCTCGCTAACGGGTATGTTCATGTGGAATCTAGATCCATC